>CM026261.1:11032500-11632500 GCA_014851425.1 Senna tora | reverse complement strand
CCCAGAGTTGGGGAGATTAAGTAGATGTATGTTTAGCATCTGTGTGTATGTACAAATTGTCTGTGTTTGAATATAATTGCTGATTGTATAGCGCGTAGTGGAAACGTAAAGGATTACGTCACCAAACATCTTGTTTGATTCAGACATGCTGAAACGTGAGAAGACCGGTAAGTAAAAGCCGGCACAATATGTTACATGTGTACTTGATGATTGATGACGTGGAATAAACTGATGCATGTTTACAGTTATTAAATGCATGTGAATGTTTGAGTGAAATTTCTGTTGTTGTGTGATCACCAAGAATGTATGCTAACAACAGTAACTAGTTGTTTTTGCATGTGGTTGTGTATGACTCCTAAACCCAGCGCTATGGTACCCACCTTGTGCCGGGGATGGGAGAGTCGTCACTGAGTCGCGTGGTTAAAACTCACACTTCATTTTTACTACACAGAGACAAGTTAAGTATAGGTGGAAGAAGTCTCGGTGAAGCGAGGAACAAACAAAACTTTCCAAGACCCACAATTTGTTCATGTGGGTGAATGAATTGTAATTGTAATTTAATTTACTTTATCATGTATCATAAAGTAAAGGGTAGACGTACCCAATTATATTGTATCACTAAATCTAAAACTGTCAGCTTCACACATCTTAAAGATCAGGATCCGTTACATTACGATGCATGGAAAACTTGTTTCCAAAATTATATATATACATATATCTGTTGCATGTGAATAGGATAGGCAGCACCTTCGGATGTGTAGCCAGTACACAGGTTATATATTATGTGTGTTTTCTTATATCTATATCCTGAAGCGGCTCTGGCCGTGGATTTGTTTGCCTAGGATAGGCCACCATTTCGGTGTAGTCATGGTATTATAATGCATGTGAATGTATTTTCAATAATAGATATTCTGTCAATTAGGTGATAAGGCTTACAGGCATGGGGGTATTCCCTGTGTCTGTGCCGGTCACGGTCCTCTTAACGGGGGTCGTGACAGAAAGACTCCATCCATCGTTGTATCCTTCGCCGAGGATACCTAACTTTCCTAGTTTCAATTAACTTTGTGCTAATAATTTTGCAATGGAGCGTCTGGCACGTACCACATGCCATGCTCCAATTTAGTTCTTCGAGAAGTTAACTATTGTCTTCTCTAGTGAGGCTTACATTGACTCAATCTGCTTGTCCGACTAGCTACCTTCGTAGTGACTTCTTATATCCGTCTTGGAACACGCCAAGACACTAGCTATTTGCATAACACACTAGGTTCTATTTCTATAAACACTAACTGATGGAGTACTCCCCTACATCGGAGTCCCTATACCTAAGTTTCCTCTACTACCAAGCAGTTACCCTTCTGCTGGGATTCCCTCGGTATATTCTTTGTAAACGACTTCTCTAGAAAAGTCCGTTTACATCTTACTACACCCTCTGCTCTACATCTAGACTTACCGCTTGCATGGCGTACACCCTACGTAGGTGTTTATACTTTGTGCCATCAGTGTACTTAACCCTTTCGAGGTTGTTACACTCACTACTGGCTTGGTTTACCCTACTCGTGTCCTAATGAAGCTGAATGCCATGCCACTGGCGCAACTATGTGTTGCACTTACCGTTTCTCCACCAAACGGTAAAGGATCTTACATTTATGACTCGTGTTTCTCTTTTTTTCCGGACTTCTACCCTTACCCTTAGTGGTTTCCATAACCACCTCAGGTTACTCCCTGTCGACATCCTATGTCTGGCTAACTTAGACTCTTCTCTGACTAGCTACTACTTGTAGTCATTTCTGTTTATAATGGAAACTCATCAGTCTCCTCCTAACCATCATACTCATTACTCTGTCTCAGGCTCAGTTCGGTCTTCATATCCAAGACCTCGCTTAACACGACTATGACTGTGGATCTATACCATCCTCAGGTTAGTCCACTTGGAGTTGCATATCCTATGCTAAGTCTACTCATTGGGTTCCCATTGGCTCTTACCCAAACTTGGCCCACTCTGACTCGTCAACTCACTTAAATCCTGTATTCCTACTTGAAATACTTGATCCATTAACTCCAGCATGAACCTTCCCGGACATGCTCTACTCCCAATGACCAAACGGGATCCGCTCCCACGGTTTGACTCTTTCCTTTCTTACGGTGTGTCATATGTTCACGAACATAAATCGCCTCTTGAAAGTGTGTTACCCGTTGGGTTCCAATCGCCCCCAACGGTAACATACCTGTTTTATCATTTGGCTCGCATCCCCAGATGCTTACCCGACTCCGTTTCCGTATTCACTCTCTCCTTTTCCATTTCGTACCTACGTGGTACTCTTTCTTCGAGTATTTATCAATACTCGTTACTCACTAAATTCTCCTTCTCGACTAACCGTCCGTACGGTTAATTTTCCCTTTATGGCACCCACATGGCCATTTATACGTTTGGTTTGTGCACTCAGTCTCCATCCATATACGGGCTTCAGACTAACAGATTTACGGTTCACCAACCTGTGGAACTAGCTTACCTAGCTATGTCCACTACAATCTGTGTACTATACATATACTTACGGTAGCAGTTGGTTCTCCACCTCCTGCTTGACTTTTATCCTATGGGGTCCTATAGGTTTCCGCTCTTCCCCTCTTATGGGACTATTTATCCCTGTCTACTTTCTCTCCCCTCGGACCTCCACGAGTCCCTTTGGGGTTTATCTCTCACGTTATCTCGTTCGAGAGCTATCTACCGCACTAGCACTCATTTTCTTATCTCTAGACGTCACCCGAAGGTCTACGCCCATTTCCACTTCTAGACCTGCTCCGGTCTAATACTTTCGGGTCCATAATTGTCACGACCCCCGTTTAGAGAGCCGTGACTAGCACAGACACAGGGAATACACATATGCCTGTAAGCCTTATCACCTAATTAACAGAATATCTATTATTGAAAATACATTCACATGCATTATAATACCATGGCTGCACCGAAATTGTGGCCTATCCTAGGCAAGCAAATCCACGGCCAGTGCCGCATCAGGATATAGATATAGGAAAACACACATAATATATAACCTGTGTACTGGCTACACATCCGAAGATGTTGCCTATCCTATTCACATGGAACAGATATATGTATATATATTATGAAAACAAATTTTCCCTGTATCGCAGTAAAATAAATCTTGATCTTTAAGGTGTGTGAAGCTGACAGTTCTAGATTTAGTAATAAAATCTAATTGGGTACGTCTACCCTTTGCTTTATGATACAATGATAAAGTAAATTAAATTATAGTTACAATTTATTCACCCACATGAACAAGTTGTGGGTCTTGGAAAGTTTTGCTTGTCCCTCGTTCCACAAAGACTTCTTCCACCTGTACTTAATCTGTCTCTGTGTAGTAAAAATGAGGTGTGAGTCTTAACCACGCGACTCAGTTAGGACTCTCCCATCCCCGGCGCAAGGTGGGTACCATAGCGCTGGGTTTAGGAGTCATACACAACCACATGCAAAAACAACTAGTTACTGTTGTTAGCATACATTCTTGGTGACCACACAACAATTGAAATTTCACCCAAACACTCACATGCATTTAATAACTGTAAACATGCAGCAGTTTATTCCACGTCATCAATCAGCAATTAAACACGTAACATATAGTGCTGGCTTTTACTTACCGGTCTTCTCACGTTTAGCATATCTTAATCAAACAAGACGTTGTGATGACATAATCCTGTACGTCACCATTCCGCTGCACAATCAGCAATAATATGCAAACACAGACAATTCTTTAAGTACACGCAGATACTATAACATACATCTATTTAACTTCCCCCACTCTGGTGTATTAACAAGCCACTACATGGCTTTTCTACCTCGAACTCGTGCACTCGGGTTGCTGGCCACCACGTGGCAAAGCATACTTAACCCATTCACTTGGGTACTGGTTACCTCGTGACAATTCTGTTAATCAAATAATACTTAACCCCTTCGCTTGGGTACTAGTCACCTTGTGAGAATTCTATTAATCAAACACAATCAACTTCTACCTATCAAACAACTGATACGTAGCCACCACGTGGCACGTCATGACTCCTTGCTGTGAGGCAATAGCTTGAGCCCACTCGTCCATTACCCAACCAGGCTACATGGCAGGCACGACACGACATCTCGAAGCATGGCCACTGACACACCCTGGACCAACTCCACAGGATGATTTCTCTTTTACTAGGTTAGGCTCACAGTTCACCCATAGGTTCCTCCCGTGTCTCCTTACCTTAGTCTGACATATTAATAGGATTCTTTGTATCTTTCCTGAAGGATCAACAATTCTTCTCCTTGTTAATATGGACAAGATATAACTCATATACCCGTCCAGATGCACTCTCTAAGCCTCAAGCTATCGTCATAGCAATATAAAACCTTTCTGACCCTATTGCCAGGATAGGGCAATGACCATCGTCATGGTGATTATAAAACTGAGGTCTCAAGTGCCATCTGACGTTGTTCTGGTCGATGTCTCACATCGCTAGTATAACCAAATCCGAAACTCACCAATAACTCCCTTTGCATGATTATAATTTAAGTCACCGTCGTGACGAGTTTTCAAAATAAAAGCTTAGTCCTTCCGTACAAGGACTCTTACCACCGTCGTGAAAAAGATTTAATAAAATACTCATCATGCCTCCGGAGTGTATGAGTTGGATTTGTAACACACCAATCATAGCAAAAAATTACACTATACTCCTGTGTCTTCCTATCCAAGCTACTTTCCACAACCTATCTTCTAGTTCTTTTATTCTTTTAGCATTCTATACCTCTAGCTAACACATACCAGACAAGCAGAGAATATACATACTCATGTAATCCACATAAGCATACAACCCTAAGAGCATAGATGAAAGAGCCCTCACCTTGGCCAACCTTCCATGCAATCCTCTCCTGTGACTTTAGTGTCCTCGGAGTCGGAGTTCCTGTTGCACTCTATTGCATGTTGTTGTTCCTATAAGAACAACATTTACTTCATTAAGGTTATTAGTTAACTTAACTTGTTATTTATCTCTCCATTACTCTCACATGCAGTCCATGGTTGCCACAGAGTCAAGCTCTTGGTCTTATTGGACTTCTCTATCCCAATTTATGTGTATCCTTCCTCGAACACTTGACTTACTCGCTTATAACACTCTACTTGAGTGTTTCACATACTTGGATTTGAGTATTAGACCTCCATCTAAGTTGTATTCACATATAAGGAAGCTTATCTAGCATTGTTGGAAGGAATCCTAATTTTATGAAGGTCTAATCATTTTGATCCAACTTGTGTTCCTACTTGGGTTCTAAGAAATTTAGTTTCTAAACCCCAATATACCTCTGATTTATCCTACTTAAGGTTTACTAAATATTTATGAGGGAAAAAGTTGAAATTTTAGAAATTGGATTTCATTGTTCCGCAAGCTTCCACTCTTGAGAAACAAGAAAGTACCTAAATTAATTCTCGATGCTTGATAGCATATTTAGAATCATTCTAGGGTGTTTAAGATTGAAAAGAAGAGGTTTGGAGCCCTCAACATCACCCTTAAAGTGTATTTGGACAAACCGAGCATGGACCCGACACGTTAACGTCAAGTTTCAACCTTAGTAACCTTGGGCCAACTCTTCACGGATCTTGTTCAGCTAATATTTCAACTATATAATTTTAATAATATCAATTCAAGCCTATTCACTCAAATCCAAGCTCAATCCTACTTATCAACAATTTTCCCCAGTTTGGAAATAATTATAATTTCAATAATATCAATCCAAGCCTATTTACTCAAATCCAAGCTCAATCCTAATTATCAACAATTTTCCCCAATTTGAAAATAATTATAATTTCAACTCCAAATTCTTCCAAATTCGAATTTGGACAAATCCGAGAATATAATCTTGATTCCTACCCCAACTAAGTGCTCAAGAACACTTTCTAGGTCTCAATCTACCCTCAAAATAACTCAATCGAAGGTCAATCGAAGAAATCCCTAAAAATGGAGAAATTGAGGGTTTAGAATGAAATTGGGGTTACCAACCTTGATTCGATTGGTGGGAGGTGTGGAAGATGTTGTAACCGAGCTCCGGTGACTTTTCCCGGCGTCGGCTAGCTCTTCTCCGGCGGATTTCCGGTGAACCCCCTCTCTCTCTCTCTACCTCACGGCTTCTTCTCTCTCTTCCTCTTCTTCTGTTTTCTTTCTCTCGACTCTTTCTCTCTCTCGTGCTTCACGCACCCCTCTTTTCATTTTCTCTTCTTATCTCTTTTCTTTCGTTTATCTACCTAACCCCATGTCCACCTCCCCTTTTTAAATAATAATAATAATAAGTAATTATAATTAAAATAATTATAAAATATATAAATAATAAATAAATAAATAAATGTAATTAAATAAATTAATTAATAATTAAATAAATAATAACTAATATGTGTTTTTAATTTACTCCCTTTCCCTATTTAATTCTGGTTTCCAATTTCTTAGGTCCCGAATTAAATCCCAAAAACTATTTTCTACTTCTTTTTTTCATCTTTTATTTTATTTTAAACCTCGAAAAAAATTTCGGTTATTACAATCCTCGAAAAAAAATTCCTTTCCGGTTTCTTTTAACTTTCATATTTTTTTATATTCTTTTTAAAGTTTTAAATTCCTAGCCCTGAAATAAATCATTCTTTAATCCTCCAAAATTTTTAAATAAATCATTCTTTAATCCTCGAAATTTTCCGGGGTATTACAATAATCACCTTATGGCCCCCTTAATTGGTAACCCTTAGGTTTACCTATATAATCCCTTGGCACTTTAGCATTCTCTAGTGCTTTTCGATGTCTACTTAACTTTAATCACTCCAAGCAAGTGATTTCTCAACTACATCTACCATCCTTATACAACTTACTTGTAAAAGGATTATTGTTTAGTAGGGTATTGGTCACATGAGTTAGTTTTCTTAGGCACCCTGCGGGTTTTAAAAATTAATTCAAGTTTATTTCTTAGAAAATGACGCCTAAGGTTTTCGTAAATGATTAGGGTTTAACCAATTGGAATGACACAAATTGAGAAAGAGTTTTCATGAAAATTTGCCTTCCAATGGTTATCCCTAGTATTTTCAAGAAAAGTTTGAGGGTCTTTTAGAATCTCTCATCCGAAAAGACCAAAAAGAATATTTTTTTACAAAAATTTCTCTTGTGGTCAATATCCTATTCTTTATGCTCTTCCTTAAGCAACCCAAGAGAGTTTGGTTGGGCTTAATCCCTTCTTTTCCCCCTTGTTTGCTCAAGGAACTAGCAGTTCATGGACCGAGCGTAGGGTTGGAATAGGCTCCCTCCCTGTGCCTTACCACTTGCTCTGTTTCCTGCTCGGCATATGATCACGCTCTACACGTTTACATAAGCCTCTACTTCTTAACATCTATCTCTACGGCATATGGTTCGGCCAGTTTGGCCTTCCATATACCGTATCCTGATTTTCTAGTCCATAGACTTCTACTTCTATACTGTGGCATACACCACCTCTTTTCTGTTTACTTTCTAGGAAGGACAACTCACTTCCTTCAGCTATAGCATACCGCACAGTCGTTACCCATTCACGTGGTCATCTTCCTGTCGGTCTCATGCCCCATGGTCCTGTTTATTCTTGTCTGTAAACTTTCCATTTCAATCGCCCCATGGGCTTACTTTCATTTCTACACGCCAAGCGTGTCTTTTCTTTCACTTTACAAACCATTCCTAGTCTGAAGTACCATTCACTGCATATTCCTATTCTACTTGCATTCCATACTATAATCAAACAACTTGTGCCTATACCATAGCACACAATGCGCTGCTAACAGAGCAAATGAGTTGTCTCATTTAACACCTGCAAATCAATCACACATTGCAGCGCATTCCTGCCTACAATTCAACCATATGTGTCTGTGTCTAGGTAGCATCCTCCATGGATGTTTCATTTCCCTATTATGGCATCCTAAGGTTCCCGGGGTCACTGCCACCCCACCTTACACCTTAGTGCTCATCGGCACTTGTGTACTGTACAGGTTATATGCTATGCATAGAATTTTACATACACATTCTATGCCTAAAGCGATGATTCGAAAGAATTCATAACTCGACATCCTGAGCAACCTCACAAGTGCCCGTCGGAACCATCGTTACGTCCGGATTCCTATTGGCTAGCCCAACTGACACCCGAGACTACTAGTTAGCTTCACACCCTTAAAGAACAATCAGCCTCTGATACCACGTTTGTCATGACCCCCGTTTAGAGGACCGTGACCGGCACAGACACAGGGAATGCCCCTACGCCTGTAAGCCTTAACACCTAATTGACAGAATATCTATTATTAAAAATACATTCGCATGCATTATAATACCATGGCTACACCGAAATGGTGGCCTATCCTAGGCAAGCAAATCCACGGCCAGTGCCGCTTCAGTATATAGATATAGGAAAACACACATAATATATACCGGTGTACTGGCTACACATCCGAAGATGCTGCCTATCCTATTCGCATGCAACAGATATATGTATATATATATTTTTTGAAAATAAGTTTTCCCTGCATTGTAATCTAACGGATCCTAATCTTTAAGGCGTGTGAAACTGACAGTTCTAGATTTAGTGACACAATCTAATTGGGTATGTCTACCCTTTACTTTATGATACAATGATAAAGTAAATGAAATTACAATTACAATTTATTCACCCACATGAATGAGTTGTGGGTCTTGGGAAGTGTTGCTCAACCCTCGTTCCACCAAGACTTCTTCCACCTGTACTTAACCTTTCTCTATGTAGTAAACATGAGGTGTGAGTCTTAACCAGGCGTTTCATTGAGGACTCTCCCATCCCCGACGCAAGGTGGGTACCATAGCGCTGGGCTTGGGAGTCATACACAACCACATACAAAAACAACTAGTTATTGTTGTTAGCATACATTCTTGGTGATCACACAACAACAGAAATTTCACCGAAACACTCACATGCATTTAATAACTATAAACATGCAGCAGTTTATTCCACGTCACAAATCAGCAAGTAAACATGTAACATATATTGCCGGATTTTACTTACCGGTCTTCTCACGTTTTAGTATGTCGGAATCAACAAGACGTGTGGTGACGTAATCCTGTATGTTACCACTACGCTACACAATCAACAATTATATGCAAACACAGACAATTTGTACATACACACAAATGCTAAACATACGTCTACTTAATCTCCCCAACTCTGGGGTATCTTCTAGCCATTACATTGCTTTTCTACATCGAACCCGTGCACTTGGGCTACTGGCCACCACGTGGCAAAACATACTTAACCCATTCACTTGGGTACTGGTCACCTCCTGATAACTCTATTAATCAAACACAATCAATCTCTATCTATCAAACAACTGATTCGTAGCCACCAAGTGGCACGTTCTGACCCCTTGCTGCGGGGCAATAGCTTGAGCCCACTCGTCCATTACCCGACCAGGCCACATGGCGGGCACGGCACGATGTCTCAAAGCATGGCCACTGACATACCCTGGACCAACTCCACAGGTTGATTTCTATTTTACTAGGTTAGGCTCACGGTTCACCCGTAGGTTCCTCCCGTGTCTCTTTACCTTAGTCTCACATATTAATATGAATCTTTGTATCGTTCCCGAAGGATCAACAATTCTTCTCCTTATTAATATAAACGAGTATCCTTAGCAGGATATAACTCATATACCCGTCTAGATGCACTCTATGAGCCTCAAGCTATCGTCATAGCAATATAAAACCTTTCTGACCCTATTGCCAAGATAGGGCAATGACCATCGTCATGGTGATTATAAAACTGAGGTCTCAAGTGCCATCTGACGTTGTTCTAGTCGATGTCTCACATCGCTAGCATAACCAAATCCGAAACCCACCAATAACTTCATTTGGATGATTTTAATTTAAGTCACCGTCGTGACGAGTTTTCAAAATAAAGTTTAGCCCTTCCGTACAAGGACTCTTGCTACCGTCGTGGAAAAGATTTAATAAAATACTCATAATGCCTCTGGAGTGTATGAGTTGGATTTGTAACACACCAATCATAGCAATCAATTATACTCTATTCCTATGTCTTCCTATCCAAGCTACTTTCCACAACCTATTTTCTAGTTCTTTCATTCTTTTAGCATTCTATATCTCTAGCTAACACATACCAGACAAGCAGAGAATATACATACTCATGTAATCCACATAAGCATACAACCCTAGGAGCAGAGATGAAAGAACCCTCACCTTGGCCAACCTTCCATGCAATCCTCTCCTGTAACTTTAGCCTCCGCGGAGTTCCTGTTGCACTCTATTGCTCGTTGTTGTTCTTATAAGAACAACACTTACTTCATTAAGGTTATTACTTAGCTTAACTTGTTATTTATCCCTCCATTACTCTCACATGTAGTCCATGGTTGCCACAGAGTCAAGCTCTTGGTCTTATTGGACTTCTCTATCCCAACTTATGCGTATCCTTCCTCGGACACTTGACTTACTCGCATATAACACTCTACTTGAGTATTAGACCTCTATCTAACTTGTACTCACATCTAAGGAAGCTTATCTAGCTTGGTTGGATGGAATCCTAATTTTAGGAAGGTCTAAGCATTTTGATTCAACTTGTGTTCTTACTCGGGTTATAAGAAGTCTAGTTTCTAAACCTCAATACACCTCTAATTCATCCTACTTAAGGCTTCCTAATAATTATGAAGGAATAAAGTTGACATTTTAGAATTTGGACTTCATTGTTCCGCAAGTTTCCATCCTTGAGAAACAAGAAGGTACCCAAAATAATCCTTGATTATTGGTAGCATACTTAGACTTATTCTAGGGTGTTTAAGATTGAAAAGAAGAGGTTTGGAGCCCTCAACATCACCCTTAAAGTGTATTTGGGAAACCCGAGTAGGGACCCGGTACGTTAATGTCGAGGTTCAACCTTAGTAACCTCGGGCCAACTCTTCACGGGTCTTGTTCAGCTAATATTCCAACCATATAATTTTAATAATACCAATTCAAGCCTATTTACTCAGATCCAAGTTCAATCCTAATTATCACAATTTTCCCAATTTGGAAATAATTATAATTTCAATAATATCAATCCAAGCCTATTTACTCAAATCCAAGCTCAATCCTAATTATCAAAAATTTTCCCCAATTTGGAAATAATTATAATTTCAACCCCAAATCCGTCCAAATTCGAATTTGGGCAAATCCGAGAATATAATCTTGATTCCTACCCCAACTAATTGTTCAAAAACACTTTCTAGGTCTCAATCTACCCTCGAAACAACTCAATCGAAAGTGGATTGAAAAAATCCCTAAAAATGGAGAAATTGAGGGTTTAGAATGAAATTAGGGTTACCAACCTTGATTTGATTGGTGGGAGGTGTGGAAGATGTTGTAACCGAGCTCCGGTGACTTTTCCCGGCGTCGGCTAGCTCTTCTCCGGCCACTTTTCCGGCGAAATCCTCCTCTTCCCCTTCTTCCTTCTTCACCATCTCGGTCCTCTCTCTCTACCTCTCGTTTTCTCTCCCCTTCTTTCCTTCTCTCACTCCCGCGTGCCCCCTCTCTCTCTCTCTTTCCTTTCCTTTTATCTCTTTTTCTCTATTCTTTAATTAAACCTACGCATTCCCCCACCCCAATTTAATAATAAATAAATAATAACTAATATGTATTTTTAATTTAATATCTTTCCCTATTTAATTCAGGTTCCCAATTTCTTAGGTCTCGAATTAAATCCTAAAAATTTATTTTCTACTTCTTTTTCCTTCCCCTTTATATTTTATTTTAAACTTCGAAAAATTTTCTTGGGTATTAAATCTTTGAAAAAACATTTTCCTTTCCGGTTTCTTTTTAACTTTCAAATTTTTTTCTATATTCTTTTTTTTAAGGTTTTAATTCCTAGCCCGGAATAAATCAATCTTAAATCCTCGAAATTTTAAATAAATCATTCTTTAATCCTCGAAATTTTCCGGGGTATTACAACACTAATCTACGAAAACTGATTAAAAAACTAAAATTGAATATAAAATTTTTGAAACACTCATCGGCGAAAACTGATTAAAAAAAGAAAAATGTATATCATGTTTTCAAAACACTAATCTACAAAACCTGATTAAAAAAAATAAAATTGAATATAAAGTTTTCGAAACACTCATCGTTGAAAACTGATTAAAAATGAAAAATGAATATCAAGTTTTGGAAACACTCATCGACGAAAAATGATTAAAAAAAATGAATATCAAGTTTTTGAAACACTCATTAGCTAAAACTTACTAAAAAAGAAAAATGAATATCAAGTTTTCGAATCACTCATCTGCGAAAACTTATTAAAAAAAAATGAATATCAAGTTTTCGAAACACTAATCTACAAAAACTAATTAAAAAAAAAGAAAAAAAATAATCAAGTTTTCGAAACACTAATCGATGAAAACTGAATAAAAAAAGAAAAATGAATATCAAGTTTTTGAAACACTTATCGGCGAAAACTGATTAAAAAAAGAAAAATGAATAACAAGTTTTCGAAACACTAATCTACGAAAATTGATTAAAAAAAATAAAAATGAATATAAAGTTTTTGAAACACTCATCGGCGAAAACTGATTAAAAAAATAAAAATGAATATCAAGTTTTCAAAACACTAATCTATGAAAACTGATTAAAAAAAATTAAAATGAATATAAAGTTTTCGAAATAGTCATCGGCGAAAATTGATTAAAAAAGAAAAATGAATATCAAGTTTTCGAAACACTCATTGACGAAAAATGATTAAAAAAAGAAAAATGAATATCAAGTTTTCGAAATACTTATCGGCGAAAACTGATTAAAAAAAGAAAAATAAATATCAAGTTTTCGAAACACTAATCTACGAAAACTGATTAAAAAAATAAAAATGAATATAAAGTTTACGAAACACTCATCGACGAAAACTGATTAAAAAATAGAAATGAATATAAAGTTTTCGAAACACTCATCGACGAAAAATGATTATAAAAAGAAAAATTAATATCAAGTTTTCGAAACACTCATGAGCTAAAACTTACTATAGAAGAAAATTGAATATGAAGTTTTTGAAACACACATCTACGAAAACTGATTAAAAAAATGAATATCAAGTTTTCGAAACACTAATCTACGAAAACTGATTAAAAAAAAGAAAAATGAATATAAAGTTTTCGAAACACTCATCGGCGAAAAATGATTAAAAAAATAAAAATGAATATCAAGTTCTCGAAATACTCAACGGTGAAAACTAATTAAATGAAGAAAAATGAATATCACGTTTTCGAAACACTCATCTTTGAAAACTGATTAAGAAAAGAAAAATGAATATCAAGTTTTCGAAACACTCATCGGAGAAGACTGATTAAATGAAGAAAAATGAATATCACGTTTTCGAAACACTCATCGTTGAAAACTGATTAAGAAAAGAAAAATGAATATCAAGTTTTCGAAACACTCATCGGTGAAGACTGATTAAAAAAAGAAAAATGAATATCAAATTTTCGAAACACTAATCTACGAAAACTGATTAAAAAAATTAAAATGAATATCAAGTTTTCCAAACACTCATCGACGAAAAAAGATTAAAAAAACAAAAATGAATATGAAGTTTTCGAAACACTAATCGGTGAAAAATGATTAAAAAAAGAAAAATGAATATTAAGTTTTTAAAACACTAATCGACGAAAACTGATTAAAAAAAAGAAAAAAGAATATCAAGTTTTCGAAACACTTATCGGCGAAAACTTATTAAAAAAAGAAAAATGAATTTAAATTTTTCGAAACACTAATCTACGAAAACTGATTAAAAAAAATAAAAATTAATATAAAGTTTTCGAAACACTCATCGGCGAAAACTAATTAAAAAAAGAAAAATGAATATCAAGTTTCCATAACACTAATCTACGAAAACTATTAAAAAAATAAAAATGAATATAAAGTTTTCGAAACACTATTGGCGAAAACTGATTAAAAAAGAAAAATGAATATCAAGTTTTCGAAACACTCATCGAGGAAAAATGATTAAAAAAATAAAAATGAATATCATGTTTTCGAAACACTCATTAGCTAAAACTTTCTAAAAAAAGAAAAATGAATATCAAGTTTTTGAAACACTCGTCGGCGAAAATTGATTAAAAAAGAAAAATGAATATCCAGTTTTCGAAACACTAATCTAAGAAAACTGATTAAAAAAATAAAAATGAATATAAAGTTTTCGAAACACTCATCGGCAAAATTGATTAAAAAAGGAAAATGAATATCAAGTTTTCGAAACAGTAATCGGTGAAAAGTGATTAAAAAAAGAAAATGAAGATCAAGTTTTCAAAACACACAAAACGGATTAAAAAAATAGAAAAATGAATATCAAGTTAAAAAAGAAAAATGAATATCAAGTTTTCGAAACACTAATCGATGAAAACTGATTAAAAAAGAAAAATGAATATCAAGTTTCCGAAACACTCATCGGTGAAAACTAATTAAATAAAGAAGAATGAATATCACGTTTTCGAAACACTCGTCGTTGAAAACTGATTAAGAAGAAGAAAACTGAATATCAAGTTTTCGAAACACTCGTCTGCGAAAACTGATTAAAAAAAGAAAAATGAATATCAAGTTTTCGAAACACTACTTTACGAAAACTGATTAAAAAAATAAAAATAAATATAAAGTTTTTGAAACACCCATCGGCGAAAACTGATTAAAAAAGAAAAATAAATATCAAGTTTTCGAAACACTCATCGACGAAAAATGATTAAAAAAAAATGAATATCAAGTTTTCAAAACACTAACCGTTGAAAACTTATTAAAAAAACAAAAACGAATATCAAGTTTTCGAAACACTCATCGACGAAAACTGATTAAAAAAAAAGAAAAATGAATATCAAGTTTTTGAAACACTTATTAGCGAAAATTTACTCAAAAAAAGAAATATGAATATCAAGTTTTCGAAACACTCATCGACGAAAAATGATTAAAAAAAAATGAATATCAAGTTTTCGAAACACTCATCGGTGAAAACTAACTAAATAAAGAAAAATGAATATCACATTTTCGAAACACTCATCGGCGAAAACTGATTAAGAAAGAGAAAATGAATATCAAGTTTTTAGAACAGTTATCGGCAAAATCTGATTAAAAAAAAAAAGAAAATTGAATATTAAGTTTTCGAAACACTCATCGGCTAAAACTGATTAAAAAAGGAAAATGAATATCACGTTTTCGAAACACTCATCGGTGAAAACGTATTGAAAAAAGAAAAATGAATATCAAGTTTTCGAAACACTTATCGATCAAAACTAATTAAAAAAGAAAAATGAATATCAAGTTTACAAAACACTCATCGGCGAAAACTGATTTAAAAAAAGAAAAATGAATATCAAGTTTTCGAAATACTCATCGGCGAAAACTGATTAAAAAAGAAAATGAATATCAAGTTTTCGAACACTCATTAGCGAAAACTTACTAAAAAAAGAAAAATGAATATCAAGTTTTCGAAACACTTATCGACGAAAACTGATTAAAAATAATAAAAATAAATATAAAGTTTTCGAAACACTCATCGGCAAAAACTGATTAAAAATGGAAAATGAATATCAAGTTTTCGAAACACTCATCGATGAAAACTGAATAAAAAAAGAAAAATGAATATCAAGTTTTCGAAACACTCATTAGCGAAAACTTACTAAAAAAATAAAAATGAATATCAAGTTTTCGAAACACTCATCGGCGAAAACTTATTAAAAAAGAAAAATGAATATCAAGTTTTCGAAACACTAATCTACGAAAACTGATTAAAAAAAATAAAAATGAATATAAAGTTTTCGAAACACTCATCTGTGGAAACTGATTAAAAAAGGTAAATGAATATCAAGTTTTCGAAACACTAATCGGTGAAAACTTGTAATGCCCCGGAAAATTTCGAGGATTAAATAATGATTTTTTTAAAATTTCGAGGATTTAAGAATGATTTATTCTGGGGCTAGGAATTAAATCGAGGATTTAAGAATATAGAAAAAGTGTGAAAGTTAAGAGAACTGGAGAGGATTTTTTTTTTCAATAGTTGTAATACCTAAGAAAATTTTTCGAAGTTTAAAATAAAATAAAAGGGATGGAAAAAGAAGTAGAAAATAATTTGTAGGATTTAATTCAGGGCCTTAGAAATTGGAAACCTGAATTTAATAGGGAAAAAGAAATTAAATTAAAAATATATCTTTATTATTCTTAAGTGATTATTTTTTATCTTATTATCTAATTTAAAAAGAAATAAAGTAAAATAAAATATATATTTGTTGTGTTTTAATTTAATTATTAATTAATTTATTTTTAATTATATTTATTTATTTATTATTTATTAATTATTATAATTATTTTTAATTGGGGGGACGGGCTGCCGTGAGTTTTTAAGAAAAGAGAAAAAGGAAGAAAAAACAGAGAGAGAGGGTGAGAGCAGGAATAAAAGAAAAGGAAAGAAGGAAGGATAGAGAGGGAGAGAGACCGAGAACGGGAAGAGAAAGAAATGGACGAGTGAGAGAGAGAAAGAGTCGTGAGGTAGAGAGAGAGAGGGTGGTTAACTGGAAATCCGCAGGAGAAGAGCTAGCCAACGCCGGGAAAAAGTTACTGGAGCTCGGTTACAACATCTTCCACACCTCCCACCAATCGAATCAAGGTTGGTAACCCCAATTTCATTCTAAACCCTCAATTTTTCTATTTTTAGGGATTTCTTCGATTGACCTTCGATTGAGTTGTTTCGAGGGTAGAGAACACTTAGTTGGGGTAGGAATCAAGATTATATTCTCGGATTTGCCGAAATTCGAATTTGGAAGGATTTGGGGTTGAAATTATAATTATTTCCAAATTGGGGAAAATTGTTGATAATTAGGATTGAGCTTGGATTTGAGTAAATAAGCTGGGATTGATATTATTGAAATTATAATTATTTCCAAATTGGGGAAAATTGTTGATAATTAGGATTGAGCTTGGATTTGAGTAAATAGGTTTTGATTGATATTGTGATACCCGAGAATATTTTAACTAGCGTCATCAATTAAATTAAATTAATTAATTTAGAAGTGAAAAAAAATGAGATAACAAATAGATACTCTCCTACTTCTTATATTTTTTTAAAAAAAAATAAAAAAATAATAATATATACAAATTATTTTATAACCTAATAATGACTTCTTTTCTTTTGTTTTTGGTGATATATATATATATATATATATATATATATGTCCTAAGAGAATAGAAGGATAAGAGGAAAAAAGAAAAGAAGGCGTGAGGGAGAGAAGCAGAGAAACGAGAGAAGAGAGGGAGAGAGACCTTGAGGCGTCATTGGAGGGAGGAGCTCACGGAGGAAGGCCGGAGCTGGACGGAGAGGACGCGTGGGTTGGCCGGACGTGCGAGCCGGTGCCGGAAAACGCCGTCTTGTGGGTGGAGGAGAGAGAGAGCTCGGGTTAGAGAGAGAAAGCAAAGGGAGAGAGCTTTCTCGCCGGAAAACGTCGTCTCTTCACCGGGGAAGGTAGCTGGGAGTCTCCTCTACTCCATATCGTCCTTCTAACCGGTTGAATCGAGGTGAGAAGTCCCGAAACTCTCAAACCCCAATTTTAGGGATTTTTGGAAAGACCCCAATTGATTCAATCTGAGTATTTTGGGTCCTAAATTGAAGTATTTGCATGCTTGGAAGTGAGTTGGAAGCTTAGGAACCGGAACCAAATTGATGGAGTTCATCCGGGTTGGAAAAAGTGTAGGAAAATGTGGTTGTTAAGGTTTAAGGGTGTTGTGGAATGATTTGGGGTGCATTGAAAGGTTGAATGATAATTATATTAATTATTGGAATGTACGGGGATTAAAACCCGAGTAATTCCCGTCTCACCCGGAACCCCGTTCGGGAAAAAGAGACAATTTTCTAATCTTACGCGTATTCGGGTATACGTATTCATGTGTAGGTGAAGTGTTCAAGGTTATTTTGATAAATGGAAAGCTTGGACAAGTAGGATTTATGATTCTCTTGAGCCATAAATTCAAGACTTGGGTAATGGAAGTTTATATGGACACATAGAGGTGGAATTGGGTAACCTTGCATTCCCAAGTCAAAGCTTCCGAATAGTGTGATTAAGAAAGGGGTTAGACACGAATAGAAGCATTTTAGGTGTTCCGAGAACAAGTTAGGGGCATTCCAAGCCAACAACTAGTCTATGGAATTAATTAGAGAGAACTTAAGCATTAGCGTTACATGTACATGATATTGGCTAATTTTCAAGCTTCTGAATCTCTCAAGTATATTTGTATAGGGCACCATAATGTGAGTGGACCTTCGGGCACACCGAGAGTCGATCCGAGGGGCCAACCAGGTGAGGGGCTTTCCTATCCTTGCCCTATAGGGTTGACTGCGGATATGGATATATGGTTTGCCTTCTTGCCTATTTGTAGTAATTACATGTTAGATAACATGCTATTGTTGTTCCTAAATTACAGTATTTGTGAAAACAGCTATATGTGTGTTTGTGAATTGTAAAAGCAATTGTGGCTCAAGGAGCCTTATATGAAAAGAAGGTCCACGGGACCTATACGATATCGGGGGTAGGATCGAGTAAATATTATATGAAGGGTGTGGCTTTGTATGTAAGTCCTTAAAGAGAATAAACCTAGGTGACTTTGTTCTGAACCAAGAGTCCGAATTAGAAACCACTTGGAAATCTAGATTTGTCTAAGGAGAAGTAAAATGAACAAGTAGTGGTCCATAAGGGTCATTTATGGTACAACGCGGGAACCGAGTCTATCACGGGTAGTCCGGGTAGATTGAGTCTCTTGTCTTGAGTCAACCCACAGAAATACAGAGTATATGAGTTCACCACATTGTGGCTATTGCCTTGGGTAAACCAAGGTCAGATGAGTCGCCGGCTATGCTCCAAGTGAAGTCTTGGGGTCAGACTATTGTTCCAAGTATAGTCTTGGGACCAGGGGTTCCTAGAATGATCAACTAGGTTCCCATATTGCTCAGATGAGATATTGCCTTCGGGCCGATCTCTCCTAACGGAGATATTGCCTTCGGGCCAGTTTATGATTATGAATACCTGAATACAGAGGACCACATGGAATTATATGTTAAATCATGATATGGTGTATGTGTGAATTTAAATGTATGTAAATCCATGCTTTAAATTCTTTATTGTGAATATGATATAAGCTAATTGCCTGACCACTTAATATATGGAAATTTAATCCGTTACATGCGTATGTGTTTGTGATTGCCTCCTCTTCCCCAGTTGTAGTGGTACCCGTTACTACACCAGGGATGGGAAAGCCTCTCACTGAGTCTGTTTGACTCACCCCAAAGTTACATGTTACAGACACAGGTGGTATAGGCATCGGGAGCGCTTCCACTTCATCTCAGGGAGGCGGACAGACTTAAAGACCGCATGCATTGTTCGCGTGGGTAGTACTGCTATATGTATTTTGACAGGATGTATATGTATATGATTCATTTTGGTATAGCATTGTTTTGTACAGTTGCTATATGCATATATGTATATGTCACACTCTAGAACTGTCGGCTTCATACAGGTTAAAGATTGGTCTTGTTGTTGGGAACATAGGTTGTGATATGATGAATATCATGTGTATATATATATATATATGAATGTGGCTTCCGCATGTGAATAGGATAGATCACACGCACTGAGCGTAAGGTCAATATGTAAATTTATATATACGTGTGACTGAATACTTGGTTGTGTGAAAATACGGCTTCCGCATGTGAATAGGATAGGTCACACTCATTGAGGCGTGTGATCAATATGTATGTTTTTATGCAGGTGTGTGATTGAAGATATATGCTTGACTGTACAAAGGGATTCTGCATGTGAATAGGATAGATCACACGCCCTTAAGCGCGTGATCAATATGTATATTATATGTACGTGTGATTGATTATGTGTATATGTATAGACTGAAGCGGCGTTGAGCGAGACGTGGATTGCGTGCTACTTAGGTCACCGAATAGGGATGACCATATATACTATATATTGTTTGTAATAGAAATGGGTAGTTATGCATATATAAGAATGTCAATCAGGAATTAGAGGCTTACGGGATAGGAGAAATCCTACCTCCTGTGCCGATCACGGACTTCCAATAGGGGGTCATGACAGATATTTTGGAAATTATTTGGTTGGAATATTAGCTGAACAAGACCCGTGAAGAGCGGGCTCGAGGTTACTAAGGTTGAACCTTGACGTTAACGTACCGAGTCCCTGCTCGGGTTGCCCAAATACACTTTAAGGGTGACGTTGAGAGTTTTAAATCTGCTCTCTTCAATCTTAAACACCATAGAACATTCATAAACATGTTTTTTGAGGATTTAAATCACTCCAAGTACCTTCTTGTTCCTCAAGGATGGATACTTGAGGAACAAATTAGATCTAACTTCGTGAATTTCAATCTTAATCCTTCACAACCATTAGGAAACCTTAAGTAGGATAAATTAGAGGTGTATTGAGGTTTAGAAACTAGATTTCTTGGAACCCAAGTAGGATCACAAGTTGAATCAAAATGTTTAGACCTTCCTAAAAATTAGGATTCCTTCCAACCAAGCTAGATAAGCTTCCTTCACTACAAAAAATCTGACATTCGGTGGCGACAAAAGTCACCATCGAATGCTAAATAGTCGCCACTAAAAATCTTTGGTGGCGACTTTTAGGTCACCACAAGGCCGCCACCTATAACTTCGTCGCCGAAAGTTTCGGTGGCGACTAAATGTGGTCGCCACCAAATATATACTTTTCAGTGGCGACTTTTGCCGCCACTGATGTAGCACAAATAATTCCATGGCATATCTTTCAATGGGCTGTGAAGACCTCTGCCATCTCTCAACGGACCACCACCGCCGGCCGCCGAACCACCCGCCGTCGGCCGCCGGACCACCGTCGAACCTCCGTCCCCGGTTGTCGGACCTCCGCCTCCGGCTGCGGGATCTCCACTTTCATGACCACCTTATATTTTTTTTTTAAAATGGCGCATGGACGGATTCGAAGGCGGGACATGATGCATAGTAGTGTCCACTGAAACCACTGAGGCATATATTACTTTTTGATATATAATTTCATTCTAATATATTTATTATGTTTTCTACCTTTGGTGGCGACTTTCCAAGGTCGCCACTGAATCTGTTGAAGGGTTAAACAGTTCGGTGGCAACTTTCCAAGGTCGCCACTAAAGGTGTTGAAGGGCTAGACGTTTCAGTGGCGACTTTTTGAGGTCGCCACTGAATGTAATGAAGGGTTAGACGTTTTGGTGGCAACTTTTCAGGGTCGCCACCGAATGTGTTGAAGGTTTAAACGTTTCGGTGGCGACGTTTCAAGGTCGCCACCGAATGAGATGAAGGGCTAGACGTTTCGGTGGCGACCTTTTGAGGTCGCCATCGAATGTAATGAAGGGTTAGAGGTTTCAGTGGTGACTTTTCAGAGTCGCCACCGAATGTGTTGAAGGGTTAAACGTTTTGGTGGCGACTTTCCAAGGTCGCCACCGAATGTGTTGAAGGGCTAGACGTTTCAATGGCGGCTTTCTGAGGTCGCCACCAAATGTGTTGAATGGCTAGACGTTTTGGTGGCGACTTTTCAAGGTCTCCACCGAATGTAATGAATGGTTAGACGTTTCGGTGGCGACTTTTCAAGGTCACCACCGAATGTGTTGAAGGGTTAAATGTTTCAGTGGCGACTTTTTGAGGTCACCACCGAATGTAATGACGGGTTAGACGTTTCGGTGGCGACCTCAGAAAGTCGCCACCGAATGTAATGATAGTTAGACGTTTCGGTGACGACTTTTCAAGGTCGCCACCGAATGTGTTGAAGGGTTAAACACTTCGGTGGCGACTTTGCAAGGTCGCCACCGAATGTAATGATGGGTTAGAGGTTTTAGTGGCGACTTTTCAAGGTCGCCACTGAAAAGTAACTTTCAGTGACAACATTTTTAGTCACCACCTAAAGGTCGCCACCTATTGAACAGTTTTTTGTAGTACTTAGACGCGAATACAAGTTAGATAGAGGTCTAATACTCAAATCCAAGTATGTGAAACACTCAAGTAGAGTGTTATATGCAAGTAAGTCAAGTGTCTGAGGAAGGATACGCATAAGTCAGGATAGAGAACTCCGATAAGACCAAGAGCTTGACTTTGTGGCAACCCTAGACTACACGTGAGAGTAATAGAGAGATAAACGACAAGTTAAGCTAATTAATAATTTTACTGAAGTAAATGTGGTTCTTATAGGAACAACGACACGTAATAAAGTGCAGCAGGAACTCCAAGGAGATTAAAGTTATAGGAGAGAATTGCATGGAAGGTTGGCCAAGGTGAAGGCTCTTTCATCTCTGCTCCTAGGGTTGTATGCTTTTATGCATTACATGAGTATGTATATTCTCTGCTTGTCTGGTATGTGTTAGCTAGAGGTATAGAATGCTCAAAGAATGAGATAACTAGAAAATAGGTTGTGGAATGTAGTTCGGATAGGGAGACATAGGAGTATAGTATAATTGTTTGCTATGATTGGTGTGTTACAAATCCAACTCATACACTCCGGAGGCATGATGAGTATTTTATTAAATCTTTTCCACGACGGTGGCAAGAGTCCTTGTACGGAAGGGCTAAACTTTCTTTTGAAAACTCATCACAACTGTAACTTAAATTATAATCATGCCAAGGGAGTTATTGGTGGGTTTCGGATTTGGTTATGCTAGCGATGTGAGACATCAACTAGAACAACGTCAGATGGCACTTGAGACCTTAGTTTTATAATCACCATGACGATGGTCATTGCCCTATCCTGGTAATAAGGTCATAAAGGTTTTATATTGCTATGACGATAGCTTGAGGCTTAGAGAGTGCATCTGGACGGGTATATGAGTTATATCCTTTTAAGGATACTCGTCCATATTAATAAGGATAAGAATTGTTGATCCTTCGGGAAAAATACAAAGAATCCTATTAATATGTGAGACATCGACTAGAACAACATCAGATGGCACTTGAGACCTCAGTTTTATAATCACCATGACGATGGTCATTGCCCTATCCTGGTAATAGGGTCAGAAAGGATTTATATTGCTATAACGATAGCTTGAGGCTCAGAGAGTGCATCTGGACGGGTATATGAGTTATATCCTGTTGAGGATACTTGTACATATTAATAAGGAAAGGAATTGTTGATCTTTCGGGAAAGATACAAAGAATCCTATTAATATGTGAGACCAAGATAAGGAGACACGGGAGGAACCTACGGGTGAACCGTGAGTCAGATCTTGCTGAAGAGAAATCATCCTGTTGAGATGGTCCAGGGTGTATCAGTGGCCAAGCTTTGAGACGTCGTGTCGTGCCCGCATTGTGGCCTGGTTGGGTAATGGACGAGTGGGCTCAAGCTATTGCCCCGCAGCAAGGGTAAGGACGTGCCACGTGGTGGCTATGCGTCAGTTGTTTGATAGATTAGGAGCTGATTGTGGTTGATTAACAGAATTGTCACAAGGTGACCAGTACCCAAGTGAATGGGTTAAGTATGTTTCGCCACTTGGTGGCCAGCAACCTGAGTGCACTGGTTTTAAGTGGGAAGACACGTAGTGGCTAGTAGATACCCCAGAGTTGGGGAGATTAAGTAGATGTATGCTATAGTAGATGTGTGTAGGTACAACTTGTCTGTGTTGGCATATAATTGCTTATTGTGCAATGTAGAGGTGACGTACAGGATTACGTCACCACAACGTCTTGTTTGATTCAAACATGCTGAACGTGAGAAGACCGGTAAGTAAAAGCCGGCACTATATGTTACACGTACTTGCTGATTGATGACGTGGAACAAACTGCTGCATGCTTATATCTGTTAAATGCATGTGAGTGTTTGGGTGAAATTTCTGTTGTGCGTGATCACCAAGAATTTATGCTAACTAATAGTAACTAGTTGTTTTTGCATGTGGTTGTGTATGACTCCTAAACCCAGCGCTATGGAACCCACCTTGCGTCGGGGATGGGAGAGTCCTCACTGAGTACCCAATTAGATTGTATCACTAATCTAGAAACTGTCAGCTTCACACACCTTAAAGATCAGGATTTATTTTACTGCGATACAAGGAAAACTTGTTTCCAAAATATATATATATATATATCTGTTGCTTGTGAAAAGGATAGGCAGCATCTTCAGATGTGTAGCCAGTACACAGGTTATATATTATGTGTGTTTTCCTAGATCTATATCCTGAAGCGGCACTGGCCGTGGATTTTCTTGCCTAGGATAGACAACCATTTCGGTGTAGCCATGGCATTATAATGCATGAGAATGTATTTTCAATAATAGATATTTTGTCCATTAGGTGATAAGGCTTACAGGCATAGGGGTATTCCTTGTGTCTGTGCCGGTCATGGTCCTCTAAACAGGGGTCGTGACAAAACTGATTAAAAAAAGAATAAAGAATATCAAGTTTTCGAAACACTAATCGGTGAAAACTGATTAAAAAAAGACAAATAAATATCAAGTTTTCGAAACACTCATCGACGAAAACTGATTAAAAAAAAGAAAAATGAATATCAAGTTTTCAAACACTCATCGGTGAAAAATAATTAAATAAAGAAAAATGAATATCACGTTTTCGAAACACTCATCGTTGAAAACTAATTAAGAAAAAGAAAAATGAATATCAAGTTTCCAAAACACTAATCGGGGAAAACTGATTAAAAAAAGAAAAATGAATATCAAGTTTTCGAAACATTCATCGGCGAAAACTGATTAAAAAAGAAAAATGAATATCAAGTTTTCGAAACACTAATCTACGAAAACTGATTAAAATAAACTGGACTTCATGCGCATGTGATTGTGGGTGTTTCCCTTCCCCAGCTGTAGTGGTACCCGCCGCTACGCCGAGGATGGGAAGCTTCTCATTGAGTCTGTTTGACTCACTCCCTCTGCTTCAATGTTTCAGATACAGGGATCGGGCAGGCATCGACGTCTGGACAGTGATACGGACATCAGACCATCCTTACGCTCTTCTTCGCAGGGGTGGACTCCTTTGGTTATTTTGATTTCTCTGTTTGTACATATTTTAAAGTTGCAAGAGTTGTATATATATATTTACAGCTTTTGATATGTACCTACTGTAGAATTTTCAGCTTCACACGTACTTAAAGACAAGGTCCAAGTTGGGGATAAACTAGGATATATGTTTGAGTATATAAACTTCTGCATGTGAATAGGATAGATCGTGCGCATTGAGGCGTACGGTCAATATGATATGGATATATATTATGTGTGCTTGCTGCATGTGAATAGGATAGATCGTACGTATTGAGACGTACGATCAATATGATATTAATATTTACGTTATGAGTGCTGATAATATATCTATACACTGGATTGAGCTGAAGTGGTATTGAGCGAAACCGCGGATTGCAGGTTAACTTAGGCCACCAGTGAGGTGTGACCACTAGTATGATATATATTGATTGTATAGCAGGGTAGTTATAACGTGTTTACAGGATAAGGCTTAAGGGTTTTAGAGGTAAAATCTATTCCCGTGCCGGTCACGTTCTCCCGAATTGGGGTCGTGACAGAAAACTGATTAAAAAAAAAGAAAAATGAATATCAAGTTTTCGAAACACTCATCGGCGAAAATTGATTAAAAAAAGAAAATTATTATCAAGTTTTCGAAACACTCATTATCAAAAACTTACTAAAAAAGCAAAATGAATATCAAGTTTTCGAAACACTCATCGACGAAAATTGATTAAGAAAATAAAAATGAATATAAAGTTTTCGAAACACTCATCGGTGAAACTGATTAAAAAAATGAATATCAAGTTTTCGAAAGACTCATTAGCGAAAACTAACTAAAAAGAAAAATGAATAACAAGTTTTCGAAACTCTCATCGAAGAAAATTGATTAAAAAAATAAAATGAATATAAGTTTTCGAAACACTCATCGACGAAAACTAATTAAATAAAGAAAAATGAATATCACGTTTTCGAAACACTCATCGTTGAAAACTGATTAAGAAAAAGAAAATTGAATATCAAGTTTTTGAAACACTCATCGGCGAAAACTCATTAAAAAAAAGAAACACTCATCGAAACACTAATCAGTGAAACTTATTAAAAAATGAAAAATGAATAACAAGTTTTCAAAACACTCATCGACGAAAACTGATAAAAAAAAAGAAAATTGAATATCAAGTTTTCGAACACTAATCGGTGAAAACCTAATTAAAAAAAGAAAAATGAATATCACGTTTTCGAAACACTCATCGACGAAACTGATTAAGAAAAAGAAAAATGACTATCAAGTTTCGAAACACTTTCGGGGAAAACTGATAAGAAAAAGAAAAATGAATATCACGTTTTCGGAACACTCATCGTTGAAAAATGATTAAAAAAAAGTAAAATGAATATCAAGTTTTCGAAACACTCATCGGTGAAAACTAATTAAATAAAGAAAAATGAATATCACGTTTTCGAAACACTCATTCGTTGAAAACTGATTAAGAAAAGAAAAATGATATCAAGCTTCGAAACACTCATCGGCAAAAACTGATTAAGAAAAAGAAAAATGAATATCAAGTTTTCAGAACACTCATCGGCGAAAACTGATTAAAAAAAAGAAAATGAGTATGAAGTTTTTGAAAACACTCATTAGTGAAAACTTACTAAAAAAAGAAAACGAATATCAAGTTGTCGAAACACTCATCGACGAAGCTGATTAAAAAAATAAAAATGAATATCAAGTTTTTGAAACACTCATCAGCAAAAACTTACTAAAAAAGAAAAATGAATATCATTTTTTCGAAATACTCACAAACTATGATTAAAAAAATAAAAATGAATATCAAGTTTTTGAAACAGTCATCGGTGAAAACTAATTAAATTAAAGAAAATGAATACCATGTTTTCGAAACACTCATGGGGCGAAAACTGATTAAGAAAAAGAAAATGAATATAAAGTTTTAAGAACTGTAATATCTGAGATATTTATTTTAATTATTATCATTATTATTTAATTTATTTTCTTTTTGAAAGAAAAATAAATTAAATTAAAGAATTTAAGAGTTAAACTAAAATGAAGAAGGGAAAGAAATGAAAATTTAAAATTCTTTTTAGGACCTAATTGAAAGGGGAATTAAAAGGATGGAGAAAAAAGAGGATATAACAACTAAATAAAAAGGATGGGGAAAAAAGAGGATATAACAACTAAATAATAATTTTTTTTATTATTAGTTTAATAGGGGGTCAAACCGTGACCCCCTATTCAACAAAACACAAAGAAAAAAAGGGAAAAAGCGAAGCAGCAGTGAGGAAAGCAGAAGCACGGACCCGAGAAGAAGAGAAGGGAGGTGACGGACGGGGTGACCGGAGATCTCCTTCAACTCCCACCAAGCCTTCTATCCGATTAGAATAAGGTAAGAAAGCCCCAATCCCTCAAAACCCCAATTTCTCCAATTTTAGGGATTTTAGGAATTCTTCAATTTCTTCCAATTGGGACATTTTGGGGTTAAATTCGAGCTTAGTAGGTGCTATTGAATGCTTAGTGAGGGTCAGAATCGAAGTTAAATCGTAGGAATGGACCAGTTGTGGAAATCATGGAAATTGGGTTAGAAAATTGCTCTAAAATTCAAATTTGCTAGTTTGATGCATGAATAGGCTTGGAATGGAGTAGTATAAGTGTTGTAATTACTGGAAATATATAAGGGAATAAAGCCGGATAATTACCTTAACAACCGGAACCTAATCCGGTTGAAAAAGAGGCGATATACCAAGCCACCATACATTAAGGAGCCGTGATGTGGGCTGGACACCTTGGCCTAGTCCGTGGTGGACACCTAAGACTAGCTAAATAGGTTCCAAGGCTTTACTTATACCCGATTATGATTGTATATATAATTAAAGAGGTAGTAGTTAAGCTTTTACTCAGCAAATAAGGGAGACGGTGGAATGAGTAAGCTAAGGCCTCTTTTGAGCCGTGAATTTATTCCTTTATTAGTTAACTGCTCTTATGACACATGAAGTGAAGTTTAGATAAATTAAAATCTCTAACCCAAGCTTTTAGAGGTTCTAAATGGCTCGAGTGTGTGAAAGTCAAGTATAAGACATTAGAAACTTTCAAAAGAGCAAATAAGATGACGTAACGAACTAAATATCTAGTTCTTGGAAATATCAAGAGGGTGCATGAGCATTAGCATGACACGTGCATGGTAGATGCTTAGTTACACGTTTCTAAATTGCTTAAGTACATGTGTATAGGCCACCACAGAGTAATTGAAGCTTCAGGTACCTTCGAGGACTAATCAGGAGGGCCAACAAGGTGAGGGGCTCTCCCATCCCTGCCCCACAGGGTTGGATGACTACATGAAATGTGGTTTGCTCTATTTTGCGCAACTGTTATATGAATATATTTATCTGAATGAAATTGCGTTACGCGTGTATGGTTTGTAAGTAAACAGTAAACATGCAAACCAAATATGTGTTTATCTTATTAGGCTCATGTGTGTATATATGTTAATGTGGTTCATTGAGCCTTAAAGGCTACCGTGGGTAGGATTGAGTCGTAATTTCATATGTGAGAGTTCAATACATTAGAAACCAATCATATTGATCGTCACTGTAAAGATCTCGTTTGTATGGTATGTTGAGAAAACTGAACATATGTTGTTAAGCGTGAGTGAGAGTGTTGCATAATCGAAAAGGGGGAAACTAGGTCTAACTAATAAAAATGTATAATATTTAGTTGTTTTTCATAGAGCGTCTTTCAAGGTTAAACATATTAGTTGAGCTTGTTTAGGTTATTCAAGGTAGATCGAGTCGATCATCTTGGTCGGACAGACAGGATTTATTGTCAGTAAGCATGCCACATAGTGGCCATTACCTTGGTTTAACCGAGGTCAGAAAAGTTGTCGGCTATTACTCTAAGCGTGCCTTGGAGTCAGAAAGTTCCTTGTGGGATCAACTAGGTTCGAATGCCTACGTGTATAAGCAGGTGTTAACCATGGAACCATAAGATATATGTTTGTGATTGATTTACGTGCGGAGTAAAAATTACGTTAGAAGCATGAAATGGGGTAATTATTGTGAATATGATATATATATATGACTGCCTGATTATATTAAAGGTTGCAATACGTTCATGCGCATGTGGTTGTGGTTGCTCCCTTCCCCAGCTGTAGTGGTACCCGCTGCTACTCCAGGGATGGGCGAGCTCGTCACTGAGTTGTTCGACTCACCCCCTAATTTACATGTTTCAGATGCAGGTGATTTAGGAGTCGGGAACGCGTCCACTTCTTCTCAGGGAGGCGGACTGATCTGAAGACCGCACGCTTAGTCCGCGTTGGTAGTTATTTTGGTTACGTATTATGTTGTGGTGTATATATATATATATATATATATAAATCCTTTTTTGGGCGTAGCTTTATACATATACAACAGCTGTGTATATATGTTATACTCGAACTCTAGTTTTGTCGGCTTATACAGGCTAAAGATAGGTCTTGGTATTGGGAACTTAGGCTATGATATTGTATATATCATATATATATCTGTGACTTCTGCATGTGACTAGGATAGATCACACGCATTGAGGTGTGTGATCAATATGTACATTATATATATATGTGGCTGAATACATGTTGTATGTAAATATAACTTCCACATGTGACTACGATAGATCGCACGCATTGAGGCGTATGTGATCAATATGTAAACTATCTGTATGTGTGTGATTGAATATATGTATGAATGAATACAGGTCTTATGCATGTGATTAGGATAGATCACCCGCACTGAAGCACGTGATCAATATGTAACTATATGTACGTGTGAGTGAATATGTGTGTATATATAGATTGAAGCGGCGCTGACGAGCAGTGGATTGTAAGCCCACTTAGGTCACCGGAAGTGGATGACCATATATATTGTATGTTGTTTGTATTAGAAATGGGTAGTTATGAATATGTGAAAATGTTAATCAGGGATTATAGGCTTACGGGAGGGAGAAATCCTACCTCCCATGCCGGTCACGGACGTCCGATAGGGGGACGTGAAAAGAACAGTACTCATCGGCGAAAACTAATTAAAAAAAAGAAAAATGAATATCAAGTTTTCGAAAACACTCATCGGCGAAAACCGATTAAAAAAAGAAAAATGAATATCAAGTTTTCGAAACACCCATCGCAAAAAATTGATTAAAAAAAGAAAAATGAATATCAAGTTTTCAAAACACTCATTAGGGAAAACTTAGTAAAAAAAGAAAAATGAATATCACGTTTTCGAAACAATCATCGACAAAAACTGATTAAAAAAGGAAAATGAATATCACGTTTTCGAAACACTCATCGATTAAAACTTATTAAAAAAAGAAAAATGAATATCAATTTCGAAACACTCATCGATCAAAATTAATTAAAAAAGAAAAAAATCAATATCAAGTTTTTAAAACACTCATCGGCGAAAATTGATTAAAAAAAAGAAAAACGAATATCAAGTTTTCGAAACACTCATCGACGAAAACTGATTAAAAAAGAAAAATGAATATCAAGTTTTCAAAACACTCATTAGCAAAAACTTACTAGAAAAAGAAAATGAATATCAAGTTTCGAAACCCTCATCGACGAAACTGATTAAAAAAAATAAAAATGAAAATAAAGTTGTCACGACCCCCATTTAGAGGACCGTGACCGACACAGACACAGGGAATATCCCTGTGCCTGTAAGCCTTATCACCTAATTGACAGAATATCTATTATTGAAAATACATCCACATGCAGTATAATACCATGGCTACACCGAAATGGTGCCTATCTTAGGCAAGCAAATCCACGGCCAGTGCCGCTTCAGGATATAGATATAGGAAAACACACATAATATATAACCTGTGTACTGGCTACACATCCGAAGATGCTGCCTATCCTATTCACATGCAACAGATATATGTATATATATATTTTTGGAAACAAGTTTTCCCTGCATCGTAATCTAACGGATCCTGATCTTTAAGGTGTGTGAAGCTGACAGTTCTAGATTTAGTGATACAATATAGTTGGGTACGTCTACCCTTTACTTTATGATACAATAATAAAGTAAATTAAATTACAATTACACTTTATTCACCCACATGAACAAGTTGTGGGTCTTGGAAAAGTGTTGCTCAACCCTCGTTCCATCGAGACTTCTTCACCCTGTACTGACCTGTCTCTCTGTAGTAAAAATGAGGTGTGAGTCTTGACCACGCGACTCAGTGAGGACTCTCCCATTCCCGGCACAAGGTGGGTACCATAACGCTGGGTTTGGGAGTCATATAGAACTACATGCAAAAACAACTAGTTACTGTTGTTAGCATACAGTCTGGGTGATCACACAACAACCGAAATTTCACCCAACACTCACATGCATTTAATAACTGTAAACATGCAGCAGTTTATTCCACGTCATCAATCAACAATTAAACACGTAACATATAGTGCCGGCTTTTACTTACCGGTCTTCTCACGTTCAGCATATCTGAATCAAACAAGATGTTGTGATGACGTAATCCTGTACGTCACCACTCTGTTGCACAATCAGCAATAATATGCAAACACAGACAATTCTTTAAGTACACGCAGATACTATAACATACATCTACTTAACTTCCCCCACTCTGGGGTATTTATTAGCCACTACATGGCTTTTCTACCTCGAACCCGTGCACTCGTGTTGCTGGCCACCACGTGGCAAAGCATACTTAACCCAATCACTTGGGTACTGGTCACCTCGTGACAATTCTGTTAATTAAACAATACTTAACCCCTTCACTTGGGTACTAGTCACCTTGCCACAATTCTATTAATCAAACACAATCAACTTCTATCTATCAAACAACTGATACGTAGCCACCACGTGGCACGTCCTGACCCCTTGCTGCGGCGGGGCAATAGCTTGAGCCCACTCGTTCATTACCCACCAGGCCACATGGCGGGCACGACATGACGTCTCGAAGCATGGCCACTGATACACCCTGGTCCAACTCCATAGGATGATTTCTCTTTTACTAGGCTAGGCTCACGGTTCACCCGTAGGTTCCTCCCGTGTCTCCTTACCTTAGTCTCACATATAATAGGATTCTTTGTATCTTTCTCAAAGGATCAACAATTCTTCTCCTTATTAATATGTACAAGTATTATCAACAGGATATAACTCATATACCCGTCCAGATGCACTCTCTGAGCCTCAAGCTATCATCATAGCAATATAAATCCTTTCTGACCCTATTGCCAGGATAGGGCAATGACCATCGTCATGGTGATTATAAAACTGAGGTCTCAAGTGCCATCTGACGTTGTTCTAGTCGATGTCTCACATCGCTAGCATAACCAAATCCGAACCCACCAATAACTCCCTTGCATGATTTTAATTTAAGTCACCGTCGTGACGAGTTTTCAAAATAAAGTTGAAGGAAAAAGGAACCATTCAAATTAAGGAAGAAATAACAACTTTTCAAAAACTAGAAATTTGGTAGTGTGTAAACAGAACCGCTAACTTTCGAGAACCTCCCAGAAAATCTAACCATTGGACTTTTTAGTAAAAATACAACTTAGAAAGCTTAGGATGTTATCTTTCATATGGCTTTGGGAATCACTCAAATCCATTAAGTAACGAATTCAGAAAACACATTTAAACAGAGCAAGATCAGATTCAAAACAACATGCAACATTTGGCAAGCTTCATTGAAATGGTCATATCTCCTTCCATACTTAACGAAATTATTTGATTCTTCTTTCTTAATCAAGCTTAGAGATAAAAATATTCTAATTATAAATTCATTATAGAAAGGATTGAGCCATTTAAGAGCAGTAATTTAAAAATAGTAGCCAATCATACAAAAATTCTGCATCAGTTTAGAAAACAGAACCGCTGACTTTCAAGGCAATTTCCAGAAGATCTAACCGTTGGAATATTTGGAAAAATACAATTTGGAATAATGCAAATTCATCTAGAAACGAATTCAGAAAACACGTTTAAACAGAGCAAGGTCAGATTCAAAAACTCAGTTTTTGACAAAAAAACATGTTCCAACGAATTTCTTGTGTCTTATACCATCAAAGATTGTTGTTTTTAGAAGAACATGATGAACAAACTCAAACCCTAAACTCAAATCTCTAACCCAGCAAAATCTCAGCACAACCAACAATTAAAACATCCAATAGAAATGTTCATAACATCAGGAATGCAAAGTTTGAGCCTCCATTGTTCATAAAATCAAGAAATGGTGAGGATGAGAAAAATTATAGATAGAGGAGATTACTAAACCTACCTCAAGAGAGTAAAACAAGATGAAGAGAAGGTTGGAGGCGGCTTCCTAATCCTTGCTCCAGCTCGCCAGATTCCGACGAGATTCTCGCCGGATTTGCTCCCTCATCCAAGCCCTAGCTCCCCCTCTCTCTCCTTTCCTTTCTTTTTCTTTTCTGATTGTGTGTGTGGGTGGCGTGGAAGGGGTGTAAGTGGGGAGAAACAAGTTTTCTCTTCAATTTAGTCCCTCCATCCTCCAACTCTACGTTTTCCTTCGTTTTAGTCCCCGGTTCCTTTTAACTTTCATACTTTTTTTTTCTATATATATATATATATTTTTTTTTAACTTTTAAATTCCTAGCCCCGGAATAAATCCTTCTTTAATCCCCAAAAAATTTTTTTTTTTAAATAAATCATTCTTAAATCCTCAAAATGTTCCGGGGTATTACAAAAGTTTTCGAAACACTCATCGGCGAAAACTGATTAAAAAAGAAAAATGAATATCAAGTTTTCGAAACACTCATTAGCAAAAACTTACTAAAAAAAGAAAAATGAATATCATGTTTTCGAAATACTCATCGATGAAAACTGATTAAATAAAATAAAAATGAATATAAACTTTTTGAAACACTCATCGGCGAAAACTGATTAAAACAGGAAAATGAATATCAAGTTTTCGAAACACTAATCAGTGAAAACTGATTAAAAAAGAAAAATGAATATTAAGTTTTCGAAACACTAATCGGTGAAAACTAATTAAAAAAAGAAAAATGAATAACAAGTTTTCGAAACACTTATCGACGAAAACTGATAAAAAAGAAAAAAAAATGAATATCAAGTTTTCGAAACACTCATCGGTGAAAACTAATTAAATAAAGAAAAATGAATATCACATTTTCGAAACACTCATCGTTGAAAACTGATTAAGAAAAAGAAAAATGAATATCAAGTTTTCGAAACAATCATCGGTGAAAACTAAATAAATAAAGAAAAATGAATATCACGTTTTTAAAACACTCATCGTTGAAAACTAATTAAGAAAAAGAAAAATGAATATCAAGTTTTTGAAACACTCATCGGCGAAAACTGTTTAAGAAAAAGAAAAATGAATATCGAGTTTTCAGAACACTCATCGGCAAAAACTCATTAAAAAAAGAAAAATGAATATCAAGATTTCGAAAACACTCATTAGTGAAAACTTACTAAAAAAAGAAAAATGAATATCAAGTTTCGAAACACTTATCGACGAAAACTGACTAAAAAAAATAAAAATGAATATCAAGTTTTCGAAACACTCATAGGCGAAAACTTACTAAAAAAAGAAAAATGAATATCAAGTTTTCGAAACACTCATCAACAAAAAATGATTAAAAAAATAAAAATGAATATCAATTTTTCGAAACACCAATCAGTAAAAACTAATTAAATAAAGAAAAATGAATATCACGTTTTCGAAATACTCATGGGCGAAAACTGATTAAGAAAAAGAAAAATTGTAATACCTGAGGATATTTAATTAGCGTCGTTGGTCTAATTTAATTAATTAATTTAGAATGTGGAAGATGAGATAAAAATACACACTACCCTATTACCTACTATGTTGTGAATACAAAGTATTTTAGATCCTAATATTTATTAATAATCAGACTTACTTCTTCTAATATGTATATATTAATTAATTATATAAATGTATATATATGTAAAAAAAAGAAATCAGATTTTCTTTTTATTTTATTATTATTTGCTGTTTGTAATATATATATATATATATATATATATACACACACATTAGATAAGAGAGAGTAGAGAAAAGAGAAGAAAAGAAAAGAAAGAAAAGGAAGGCGTGAGGGAGAGAAGCAGAGAAATGAGAGAAGAGAGGGAGAGAGACCTTGAGGCGTCATTGGAGGGAGGAGCTCACGGAGGAAGGCCAGAGCTGGACGGAGAGGACGCGTGGGGTGGCCGGACGTGCGAGCCGGTGCCGGAAAACGCCGTCTTGTGGCTGGAGGAGAGAGAGAGCTCGGGTTAGAGAGAGAAAGCAAAGGGAGAGATCTTTCTCGCCGGAAAACGTCGTCTCTTGACCGAGGAAGGTAGCTGGGAGTCTCCTCTACTCCATATCGTCCTTCTAACCGGTTGAATCAAGGTGAGAAGTCCCGAAACTCTCAAACCCCAATTTTATCAATTTTAGGGATTTTTGGAAAGACCCCAATTGATTCAATCTGAGTGTTCTGGGTCCTAAATTAAAGTATATGCATGTTAGGAAGTGAGTTGGAAGCTTAGGAACCGGAACCAAATTGATGGAATTTATCCGGGTTGGAAAAAGAGTAGGAAAATGTGTTTGTTAAGGTTTAAGGGTGTTGTGGAATGACTTGGGGTGCATTGAAAGGTTGAATGATAATTATAAAAAATTGTTAAAAATTATTGGAATGTACAAGGGATGAAAACCCGAGTAATTGCCGTCTTACCCGGAACCCCGTTCGGGGAAAAGAGACAATTCTCTAATTTTACGCGTATTCGGGTATGTGTATTCATGGGGAGGTAAAGTGTTCAGGTTATTTTGATAAATGGAAATTTAGAAGTAGAATTTATGACTCTTGAGCCATAAATTCAAGACTTGGGTAATGGGAACTTCACATGGACACATAGAGGTGAAATTGGGTAACCTTGCATTACCAAATTCAACGTTTCCGAATAGCGTGATTAAGAGAGGGTTGGACACGAATTAGAAGCATGCTAGGTGTTCCGAAAACTAGTTGAGGGAATTCCAAGCCAACAACTAGTCTAGGGAATTAATTAGAAAGAACATGCATTAGTGTTACAAGTACACGATAGTGGTTCAATTTTCAAGTCTCTGAATCTCTCAAGTATATGTGTATAGGGCACCATACTGTGAGTAGACTTTCGGGCGCACCGAGAGCCAATCAGAGGGGCCAACCAAGTGAGGGGCTTTCCTATCCTTGCCCTATAGGGTTGACTGCGGATATGGATATATGGTTTGCCTTCTTGCCTATTTGTAGGAATTACATGTTAGATAACATGCTATTGTTGTTCCTAAATTACAGTAATTGTGAAAACGTGCTATATGTGTGTTTGTGAATTGTAAAAGCAATTGTGGCTCAAGGAGCCTTATATGAAAAGAAGGTCCACGGGACCTATACGATATCGGGGGTAGGATCGAGTAAATACTATCTGAAGGGTGTGGTTTTGCATGTAAGTCCTTAAGGAGGATAGACCTAGGTGACTTTGTTCAGAACCAAGAGTCCAAATTAGAAACCACTTGGAAATCTAGATTTGCCTAAGAAAAATTAAAATGAACAAGTAGTGGTCCATAGGGGTCATTGATTGCAGAACGCGGAAACCGAGTCTATCACGGGTGGTCCGGGTAGATTGAGTCTCTTGTCTTGAGTCAAACCACAGAAATACAGAGTATATGAGTTCACCACATTGTGGCTATTGCCCTGGGTAAACCGAGGTCAGATGAGTCGTCGGCTATTGCTCCAAGTGAAGTCTTGGGGTCAGACTATTGTTCCAAGTATAGTCTTGGGACCAGGGGTTCCTAGAATGATCAACTAGGTTCCCATATTGCTCACGTGAGATATTGCCTTCGGGCCAGATTCTCTCCTAACGGAGATATTGCCTTCGGGCCAGTTTATGATTATGATTATTTGAATACAGAGGACCACATGGAATTATATGTCAAATCATGATATGATGTATGTGTGAATTTAAATGTATGTAAATCCATGCTTTAAATTCTTTATTGTGAATATGATATAAGCTAATTGCCTGGCCACTGAATATATGGAAAATTTAATCCGTTATATGCGTATGTGTTTGTGATTGGCTCCTCTTCCCTAGTTCTAGTGGTACCCGCTACTACACCAGGGATGGGAAAGCCTCTCACTGAGTCTGTTTGACTCACCCCAATGTTACATGTTACAGACACAGGTGGTATAGGCATCGGGAGCGCTTCCACCTCATCTCAGGGAGGCGGATAGACTTAGAGACCACACGCATTGTTCGCGTGGGTAGTACTGTTATATTTATTTTGTCAGGATATATATGTATATGATTCATTTTGGTATAGCATTGTTTTGTACAGTTGCTATATGCATATATGTATATGTCACACTCTAGAATTGTCGGCTTCATACAGATTAAAGATTGGTCTTGTTGTTGGGGGATATAGGTTGTGATATGATGAATATCATGTGTATATATATATATGGATGTGACTCCTGCATGTGAATAGGATAGATCACACGCACTAAGCGTGTGGTCAATATGTAAACTTATATATATGTGTGACTGAATACTTGATTGTGTGAAAATACGGCTTCCGCATGTGAATAGGATAGGTCACACGCATTGAGGCGTGTGATCAATATGTATATTTTATGCAGGTGTGTGATTGAATATATATGCTTGACTGTACACAGGGATTCTGCATGTGAATAGGATAGATCACCTGCCCTTGAGCGCATGATCAATATGTATATTATATGTACGTGTGATTGACTATGTGTATATGTATAGACTGAAGCGGCGTTGAGCGAGCCGTGGATTGCCTGCTACTTAGGTCACCGGATAGGGATGACCATATATACTATATATTGTTTGTAATAGAAATGGGTAGTTATGCATGTGTAAGAATGTCAATCAGGGATTAGAGGCTTACGGGATAGGAGAAATCCTATCTCCCGTGCCGGTCACGGACGTCCGATAGGGGGTCGTGACAAACTTGGTATCAAAGGCAGGTTACTTTAAACTGTATGAAGCCATAGGTATGACCGGATGTCGGTTATACCCCTCTTTGTGTACCCGGGCACAACGGGGAGTAAAAAGGCACTTGTGGGAGTACCCAGGAAATTGTGTCAGCTTTTCTTTCTACTCTCTTTTATACGAAATGTCATTAACATACGTGTGCTTATTAGGTGTGGTCCTTGTGCAGTATAGGGATATCACCTATTACGAGACGGACTAGGGGTGGAGGGAGAACTCGTGTTGAAATTGATTAAGAGTCAATTCGGGAGGAGGTAATGCCCACTCGAGGCCAAGGTAGAGGCCATACCCGAGGCCGAGGTAGAGGTCGTGCTCGAGGTCGAGGTAGAGCACCAGTGAGAGGGGAAGAGAGGAGACAGTCACCGGAACCTCAACCTCAATTAGAGGCAGGTGCACCTTCCGTGGCGGAAATGCTCACGGCAGGATTTCAGGAACTAAGAGAGGAAATGACAAGACAAATACAAAGGGAAGTACGCCGGTTGATAGTCGGCGAGGAAGAACAAGAGAGGGTTCATAGTAATCAAGAGATGGAGGTTGTTGAGGAAGAGGATAGGGAATGGCAACAACCACAGGGAATGCCTCGTGAACCATGGGCAGCACCCCGAGAGCTGCCAATTTCAAAATTTCTGAAGCTTCATCCACCCACTTTCTGCGGGACTAGTGAGAAAGAGGATCCGCAGTACTTTGTCAGAGATGTGGTCAGAATTGGACGCATGCTGAGGTGCTCAGGCCATGAATTAGTGGAATTAGCTTCATTCCAGCTGAGGAGAGCGGCTAGAGTATGGATAGAGTCCGTACAGACGAGGTATTCACGCAGGGTGGCACCAATGACCTGGGAAGATTTTCAGAGGGAATTCCTGGGTCGGTTTCTACCTGAAGGTACCAAGGATGCAAAGCGTCAGCAATTCGAGGAATTGTGGATGACGCCTAACATGACCGTGACGGAGTATGAGTTACTTTTCACAGAACTAGCTCAATTCTCATCCGAGTTGGTTCCTGATGAAGAGGCGAGGATCAAGAGATTCATACACCGTCTCACGGGGCCGTTGTTTACTGCTTTGCTACCTTAGAGGAGACAGTTTGAGACTCTAGCTCAAGCAGCCGACTGTGCTAGAATGATTGAAACCAGGAAGAGGTATGGGACATCTGTTGATCCCAAAGTGAAGTTAATTACAGGTAGTGACAACCAAGGAGGTGGAAGTAAGAAAAGAAAGACAACAGGTGGAGGTGCAGGATATTCAGGGTCCCAGGAGGGCAATCCTCAACTACCACCTATGAAACAGGTACAAGAGGTAATGTTCAAGGGGGACAGAGGGAACAAGGGGGTGGAAATGCCGGATGGGTCATATGGCTAGGTGGATGCTACCATTGCGGCCAGATGGGTCATATGGCTAGAGAGTGTCCAAAGAAGAAAGAGGGTACAAGTGTGAGAAGCAATCCGACGCCGAGGAGTAAACCTATTCCAGCTCCACCAATGAGAACCGTGCCACCACAGGCAGCAAGTACAGGTGCAACTAGAGGCCGTGGTGCAAGATCTAGTGGCCGAGGGCCAGGGGCGGTAGGTGGAGGACAAGCGCGGGTATTTGCACTCTCTCAGCAGGATGCTCATGCATCAAATGCAGTTGTGACAGGTACTCTTATTGTCTGCTCTCTTGAAGCACGAGTCTTATTTGATTCCGGCTCCACTCATTCCTATGTGTCTCATGCATTTGCCTCTAAATTCAACAAAAGTCCATCTAGAATGGAAGAAACAGTACTGGTCTCTACACCAATGGGAGAATCAGTACAAGTAGAGTATGTGCACAAGTCTTGCATTGTGGAGGTCGATGGTCAAGAGACTGTGGTAGACCTTCGGTTGTTGTGTATGGTTGACCTTGATGTGATCCTTGAAATGGATTGGTTGTCGTCTTGCCATGCGGTTGTGGACTGCAGGGCTAAATGCTTGAAATTCAATATGCCAAACGAGGAGCCTTTTGTGATACGGGGTGATGGAGCTGCACCGTATCCAAGCTTGATTTCGGCTTTGAAGGCGTCCAAGTTACTTGCAAAGGGATGCAAAGGGTACTTGGCATTCGTCCAAGATACCACGAAAGAAGTACTTTCACCGACTCAAGTACCTGTAGTGCGAGAGTTCTTGGATGTATTTCCAGAAGAATTACCGGGGTTGCCGCCCGATCGTGAGATTGAATTTGGAATTGAGCTGCAACCTGGTACTCAGCCTATTTCCACACCACCTTACCGTATGGCTCCGAAAGAGTTGAAGGAGCTACATACACAATTGCAAGAATTGCTTGAAAAGGGTTTTATAAGGCCCAGTTTCTCTCCTTGGGGTGCACCGGTCCTTTTTGTAAAGAAGAAGGACGGATCTTTGCGGTTGTGTATCGATTACCGAAAGTTAAACAAGGTGACAATTCGCAATCAATATCCACTGCCGAGGATAGATGACCTATTTGATCAGTTGCAGGGTGCGAAGTGGTTTTCTAAGATTGATTTGCGATCTGGGTATCACCAATTAAAGATTCGAGAATCGGATATACCCAAGACCGCATTTCGGACCCGATACGGACATTACGAGTTCTTGGTGATGTCTTTCGGATTAACTAATGATCCTGCAGCGTTCATGGACATGATGAACAGGGTCTTTAAACCATTTCTGGACCGATTTGTCATTGTCTTCATTGATGACATATTGGTTTATTCAAAGAATTCTGAGGAACATGCTGAACACTTGAGACTAGCCTTACAGAGGTTGAGAGAGGAAAAACTGTATGCCAAGTTCTCTAAGTGCGAATTCTGGCTTGACAAAGTTTCCTTTTTGGGTCACGTGGTATCATCAGAAGGAATCCACGTTGATCCAAGTAAGGTAGAGGCAGTGAAGAATTGGTCCCAGCCTACCTCTGTTACGGAGATTCACAGTTTCTTGGGTTTGGCAGGATATTATAGAAGATTTGTGCAGGACTTCTCTAAGGTTGCTGCACCTATGACTAGATTGACTCAGAAGGGAGTGAAGTTTATATGGGATGACAAGTGTGAGCAGAGTTTTCAGAAGCTGAAAGACAGTCTCACCACCGCTCCGGTGCTGGCATTACCTGAAGGCACAGGAGGGTATGTGGTATACTGTGATGCGTCGAGAATCGGGTTACGGTGTTTCTTGATGCAACATGGCAAGGTGATTGCGTATGCATCGCGACAACTGAGGAAACATGAGAAGAACTACCCGACTCACGACCTCGAAATGGCGGCTGTAGTATTCGCTTTGAAAATATGGAGACACTACTTATATGGTGAGACTTGTGAAATTTATACAGACCACAAAAGCCTCAAATACATTTTCGAGCAGAAAGACTTGAACTTGAGACAGCGTTGATGGTTGGAGTTGTTGAAAGACTACGACTGCACGATCTTGTATCATCCAGGAAAGGCTAATGTGGTAGCCGATGCTCTGAGTCGAAAATCCATGGGCAGTCTTGCTCATATAAGTGAAGAAAGAAGACCGTTGATTAGAGAACTACACGAGTTAGAGCAAACGGGAAATCAGTTTGAGATTGGGAGTTTTAACTCACTTTTAGCCCATTTGCAAGCTAAGTCCTCTTTGGTAGAAGAGGTGAAGGCTAGACAAGATGAAGATACCGACCTCAAGCAAATCAGGGATAAGGTAACTAAAGGGAAAGGGGACGACGTCCGATTCTCTATCGATGACTTCGGGATACTTCTATTGGAGGGACGGTTGTGTGTCCCTATGGTTGATAACTTGAAAGAAAGAATTCTTGAAGAAGCACACCGGACAGCGTATACAATCCATCCGGGAGCTAATAAAATGTATCATGACCTGAAACAATTGTATTGGTGGAATGGCATGAAAAGGGATGTCGCAAACTACGTAGCCAGGTGTTTAGTGTGCTAGCAAGTAAAGGCTGAACACCAGAAGCCTGCCGGAACATTACAACAGATAGAGATACCTGAGTGGGAATGAGAGAGGATAACGATGGATTTTGTAACAGGATTGCCAAGATCACAACGGGGATTTAATTCGGTTTGGGTAATAGTGGATCGCATGACTAAGTCCGCACACTTTCTGCCAGTTAAGACCACTTACGGAGTGGGTCAATATGCACAGATTTACCTATCAGAAATCGTTAGATTGCACGGTGTGCCAGTGTCCATAATATCTAATAGAGGTCCACAGTTCACTTCCAGGTTTTGGAAGTCATTGCAGGAAGTGTTGGGAACTAGAGTTGATCTGAGTACTGCGTTCCACCCACAGACCGACGGGCAATCAGAAAGAACCATTCAGATTCTTGAGGACATGCTTCGGGAGTGTAGTATGGATTTCGGCGGAAGTTAGGAAAGGTATTTACCTTTGGCTGAGTTTGCGTACAATAACAGTTATCAAGCGAGTATTCAAATTGCACCTTTCGAGGCCCTGTACGGCCGTAGATGCAGATCCCCGATTGGGTGGTTCGAGGTCGGAGAAGCTAGCCTAGTCGGCCCGAAATTGCTACAGGATGCCTTGCAGAAGGTAAAATGTATAAGGGAGAAATTACTAACGGCTCAGAGTAGGCAAAAGTCTTATGCAGACAATCGAAGAAGAGAACTGGAGTTTGCCGTTGGTGATCAGGTGTTCTTGAGAATATCACCGATGAGAGGCGTAATGCGGTTCGGTAAGAAGGGGAAGTTGAGTCCTTGGTATATCGGACCGTTTGAAATCTTAGAACGAATTGGGAATGTAGCGTATCGGTTGGAATTGCCTACGGAATTGGAGGGGTACACCCTATCTTTCACGTATCAATGCTTCGGAAGTATCTTCCCGATCCCTCGCACGTGATCCAATCGCAAGACGTGCAACTAACCAAAAATATGACGTATGAAGAGGAGCCAGTGGAAATCTTAGATCGGCAGTTGAAGAAACTCAGAACGAAAGAGATTCCATTGGTTAAAGTTCTGTGGAGAAACCACTCGACCGAAGAAGCTACGTGGGAGGTCGAGGGTGAAATGTGCAGGACGTATCCTCATCTATTTCGAAACTAAGGTTAGTATTTTGTTTGAAATTCAGGGACCGAATTTCTTAAGGGGGGAAGATTGTAATACCCGAGGATATTTAATTAGCGTTGTTGGTCTAATTTAATTAATTAATTTAGAATGTGGAAGATGAGATAAAAATACACACTACCCTATTACCTGCTATGTTGTGAATACAAAGTAGTTTAGATCCTAATATTTATTAATAATCAGACTTACTTTCTTTTAATATGTATATATTAATTAATTATATAAATGCATATATATGTAAAAAAAAAAAGAAATCAGATTTTCTTTTTTTATTTTATTATTATTTGTTGTTTGTAATATATATATATATATATTAACTTATTATAATATATATATATATATATATATATATATATATATACATTAGATAAGAGAGAGTAGAGAAAAGAGAAGAAAAGAAAAGAAAGAAAAGGAAGGCGTGAGGGAGAGAAGCAGAGAAACGAGAGAAGAGAGGGAGAGAGACCTTGAGGCGTCATTGGAGGGAGGAGCTCACGGAGGAAGGCCGGAGCTGGACAGAGAGGACGCGTGGGGTGGCCAGACGTGTGAGCCGGTGCCGGAAAACACCATCTTGTGGTTGGAGGAGAGAGAGAGCTCGGGTTAGAGAGAGAAAGCAAAGGGAGAGAGCTTTCTGTCCGGAAAACATCGTCTCTTCACCGGGGAAGGTAGCTGGGAGTCTCCTCTACTCCATATCGTCCTTCTAACCGGTTGAATCGAGGTGAGAAGTCCCGAAACTCTCAAACCCCAATTTTATCAATTTTAGGGATTTTTGGAAAGATCCCAATTGATTCAATCTGAGTGTTCTGGGTCCTAAATTGAAGTATATGCATGTTAGGAAGTGACTTGGAAGCTTAGGAACCAGAACCAAATTGATGGAATTTATCCGGGTTGGAAAAAGAGTAGGAAATGTGTTTGTTAAGGTTTAAGGGTGTTGTGGAATGGCTTGGGGTGCATTGAAAGGTTGAATAATAATTATAAAAAATTGTTAAAAATTATTGGAATGTACGAGGGATGAAAACCCGAGTAATTCCCGTTTCACCCGGAACCCCGTTCGGGGAAAAAGAGACAATTCTATAATTTTACACGTATTCGGGTATGTGTATTCATGGGTAGGTAAAGTGTTCAAGGTTATTTTGATAAATGGAAATTTTGGACAAGTAGAATTTATGACTCTTGAGCCATAAATTCAAGACTTGGGTAATGGGAACTTCACATGGACACATAGAGGTGAAATTGGGTAACCTTGCATTCCCAAATTCAACGTTTCCGAATAGCGTGATTAAGAGAGGGTTGGACACGAATTAGAAGCATGCTAGGTGTTCCGAAAACTAGTTGCGAGCATTCCAAGCCAACAACTAGTCTAGGGAGTTAATTAGAAAGAACATGAGCATTAGCGTTACAAGTACACGATAGAGGTTGAATTTTCAAGTCTCTGAATCTCTCAAGTATATGTGTATAGGGCACCATACTGTGAGTGGACTTTCGGGCGCACCGAGAGCCGATCAGAGGGGCCAACCAAGTGAGGGGCTTTCCTATCCTTGCCCTATAGGGTTGACTGCGGATATGGATATATGGTTTGCCTTCTTGCCTATTTGTAGGAATTACATGTTAGATAACATGCTATTGTTGTTCTTAAATTACAGTAATTGTGAAAACGTGCTATATGTGTGTTTGTGAATTGTAAAAGCAATTGTGGCTCAAGGAGCCTTATATGAAAAGAAGGTCCGCGGGACCTATACGATATCGGGGGTAGGATCGAGTAAATACTATCTGAAGGGTGTGGTTTTGCATGTAAGTCCTTAAGGAGGATAGACCTAGGTGACTTTGTTCAGAACCAAGAGTCCAAATTAGAAACCACTCGGAAATCTAGATTTGCCTAAGAAAAAGTAAAATGAACAAGTAGTGGTCCATAGGGGTCATTGATGGCACAACGCGGAAACCGAGTCTATCACGAGTGGTCCGGGTAGATTGAGTCTCTTGTCTTGAGTCAAACCACAGAAATACAGAGTATATGAGTTCACCACATTGTGGCTATTTCCTTGGGTAAACCGAGGTCAGATGAGTCGTCGGCTATTGCTCCAAGTGAAGTCTTGGGGTCAGACTATTGTTCCAAGTATAGTCTTCGGACCAGGGGTTCCTAGAATGATCAACTAGGTTCCCATATTGCTCACGTGAGATATTGCCTTCGGGCCAGATTCTCTCCTAACGGAGATATTGCCTTCGAGCTAGTTTATGATTATGATTATTTGAATACAGAGGACCACATGGAATTATATGTTAAATCATGATATGGTGTATGTGTGAATTTAAATGTATGTAAATCCATGCTTTAAATTCTTTATTGTGAATATGATATAAGCTAATTGCCTGACTACTGAATATATGGAAAATTTAATCCGTTATATGCGTATGTGTTTGTGATTGGCTCCTCTTCCCTAGTTCTAGTGGTACCCGCTACTACACCAGGGATGGGAAAGCCTCTCACTGAGTCTGTTTGACTCACCCCAATGTTACATGTTACAGACACAGGTGGTATAGGCATCGGGAGCGCTTCCACCTCATCTCAGGGAGGCGGACTGACTTAGAGACCACACGCATTGTTCGCGTGGGTAGTACTATTATATGTATTTTGTCAGGATATATATGTATATGATTCATTTTGGTATAGCATTGTTTTGTACAGTTGCTATATGCATATATGTATATGTCACACTCTAGAATTGTCGGCTTCATACAGATTAAAGATTGGTCTTGTTGTTGGGGGATATAGGTTGTGATATGATGAATATCATGTGTATATATATATATGGATGTAACTCCTGCATGTGAATAGGATAGATCACACGCACTGAGCGTGTGGTCAATATGTAAACTTTATATATGTGTGACTGAATACTTGATTGTGTGAAAATACGGCTTCCGCATGTGAATAGGATAGGTCACACGTATTGAGGCGTGTGATCAATATGTATATTTTATGCAGGTGTGTGATTGAATATATATGCTTGACTGTACACAGGGATTCTGCATGTGAATAGGATAGATCACCCGCCCTTGAGCGTGTGATCAATATGTATATTATATGTACGTGTGATTGATTATGTATATATGTATAGACTGAAGCGGCGTTGAGCGAGCCGTGGATACCAAGTTTTTGAAACACTTATTAGCGAAAACTTACTAAAAAAATGAAAAAATGAATATCATGTTTTCGAAATACTCATCAATGAAAACTGATTGAATAAAATAAAAATGAATATAAAGTTTTCGAAACACTCATCGGCAAAAACTGATTAAAAAAGGAAAATGAATATCATGTTTTCGAAACACTAATCGGTGAAAACTGATTAAAAAAAGAAAAATGAATATCAAGTTTTCGAAACACTAATCGGTGAAAACTAATTAAAAAAAGAAAAATGAATAACAAGTTTTCGAAACACTCATCGATGAAAACTGATAAAAAAAAAGAAAAATGAATATCAAGTTTTTGAAACACTTTTCGGTGAAAACTAATTAAATAAAGAAAAAAAAATATCACGTTTTCGAAACACTCATCGTTGAAAACTGATTAAGAAAAAGAAAAATGAATATCAAGTTTTCGAAACACTCATCGGTGAAAACTAAATAAATAAAGAAAAATGAATAGCACGTTTTTGAAAACTGATTAAGAAAAAGAAAAATGAATTTCAAGTTTTCGAAACACTCATTAGTGAAAACTTACTAAAAAAAAGAAAAATAAATATCAAGTTTTCGAAACAATCATCAACGAAAACTGATTAAAAAAATAAAAATGAATTTCAAGTTTTAGAAATACTCATCGGCGAAAACTTGCTAAAAAAAGAAAAATGAATATCAAGTTTTCAAAACAATAATCGACGAAAAATGATTAAAAAAATAAAATGAATATCAAGTTTTCGAAACACTTATCGGCGAAAACTGATTAAGAAAAAGAAAAATGAATATCAAGTTTTCAGAACACTCATCGGCAAAAACTCACTAAACAAAAAGAAAAATGAATATCAAGATTTTGAAAACACTCATTAGTGAAAATTTACTAAAAAAAGAAAATGAATATCAAGTTTTCGAAACACTTATCGACGAAAACTTATTAAAAAAATTTAAAATAAATATCACGAAACACTCATAGGCGAAAACTTACTAAAAAAATAAAAATGAATATCAAATTTTCGAAACACTCATCAACGAAAAATGATTAAGAAAATAAAAATGAATATCAATTTTTCGAAACACCAATTAGTAAAAACTACTTAAATAAAAAAAAATGAATATCACGTTTTCAAAACACTCATCGTTGAAAACTGGTTAAGAAAAAGAAAATTGAATATCAAGTTTTCGAAAAACTTATCGGCGAAACTTCATTAGAAAAAAAAGAAAAATGAATATAAAGTTTTGAAAACACTCATTAGTGAAAACTTACTAAAAAAGGAAAAATGAATATCAAGTTGTCGAAACACTCATCAACTAAAACTGATTAAAAAAATTTAAATGAATATGAAGTTTTCGAAGCACTAATCGGCAAAAACTTACAAAAAAAAAAATAAAAATTAATATCAAGTTTTCGAATAAAAATGAATATCAATTTTTCGAAACACTAATCGGTGAAAACTAATTAAATAAAGAAAAATGAATATCACGTTTTCGAAACACTCATGGGCGAAAACTAATTAAGAAAAAGAAAAATGAATATAAAGTTTTCAGAACACTCATCTGCGAAAACTGATTAAAAAAATGAATATCAAGTTTTCGAAAACACTTATCGGCGAAAACTAATTAAGAAAAGAAAAATGAATATCAATTTTTCGAAACACTAATCGACGAAAACTGATTAAAAAAAGAACAATGAATATCAAGTTTTCGAGAACACTCATCAGCGAAAACTGATTAAAAAAACAAAAAATGAATATCAAGTTTCCGAAACACTCATCGACGAAAAATGATTAAAAAATAAAAATGAATATCAAGTTTTCGAAACACTAATCGGTGAAAACTAATTAAATAAAGAAAAATAAATATCACGTTTTCAAATAACTCATGGGCGAAAAATGATCATCAAGTTTTCAGAACACTCATCGGCGAAAACTGATTAAAAAAAAGAAAAATGATAATCAAGTTTTCGAAAACACTTATTAGTGAAAACATACTAAAAAAAGAAAAATGAATATCAAGATTTCGAAACACTCATCGATGAAACCTGATTAAGAAAAATAAAAATGAATATCAAGTTTTTTAAACACTTATCGGCGAAAACTTACTAGAAAAAGAAAAAGAAATATCAAGTTTTCGGAACACTCATCGACGAAAAATGATTAAAAAAATAAAAATGAATATCAATTTTTCGAAACACTAATCTATGAAAACTAATTAAATAAAGAAAAATGAATATCACGTTTTCGAAACACTCATGGGCGAAAACTGATTAAGAAAAAGAAAAATGAATATAAAGTTTTCAGAACACTCATCGGCGAAAACTGATTAAAAAAGGAAAAATGAATATCAAGTTTTCGAAAATTCTTATCGGCGAAAACTAATTAAAAAAAGAAAAATGAATATCAAGTTTTGGAAACACTTATTAGCGAAAACTTTCTAAAAAAATGAATATCAAGTTTTCGAAACACTAACCGACGAAAATTGATTAAAAAAATGAATATAAAGTTTTCGAAACAGTCATCGGCGAAAACTGATTAGAAAAGGAAAATGAATATCAAGTATTCGAAACACTCATCGATGAAAACTGATTAAAAAAAGAAAAATGAATATCAAGTTTTCAAAACACTCATCGACGAAAACTTATTAAAAAAAATAAAAATGAATATCAAGTTTTCGAAACACTCATCGACGAAAACTGATAAAAAAAGAAAAATGAATATCAAGTTTCGAAACACTCATCGGCAAAAAATGATTAGAAAAAAGAAAAAAGAATATCAACTTTTCGAAACACTCATTAGTGAAAATTAATTAAATAAAGAAAAATGAATATCACGTTTTCGAAACACTTATCGGCGAAAACTGATTAAGAAACATATAATTGAATATCAAGTTTTCGAAACACTCATCGACGAAAAATGATTAAAAAAATAAAAATGAATATCAAGTTTTCGAAACACTCATCAATGAAAACTGATTAAAAAACGAAAATCAATATCAAGTTTTTGAAACACTCATTGGCGAAAACTGATAGAAAAAAAGAAAAATGAATATCAAGTTTTGCAAAACACTAATCGGCGAAAAATGATTAAAAAAAGAAAAATGAATATCAAGTTTTCGAAACACTCATCGGTGAAAACTAATTAAATAAAGAAAAATGAATATCACATTTTCGAAACACTCATCGGCGAAAACCGATTAAGAAAAAGAAAAATGAATATCAAGTTTTCGAAACACTCATCGGCGAAAACTGATTAAAGAAAAGAAAAATAAATATCAAGTTTTCGACATACTCATCGGCGAAAACTGATTAAAAAAAGAAAAATGAATATCAAGTTTTCGAAACACTCATTAGCGAAAACTTTCTAAAAAAAGAAAATTGAATATAAAGTTTCCGAACACTAATCGACGAAAACTGATTAAAAAAATAAAAACAGAATATAAAGTTTTCGAAACACTCATCGGCGAAAACTGATTAAAAAAGGAAAATGAATATCAAGTTTTCGAAACACTTATAAATGAAAACTGATTATAAATAGAAAAATGAATATCAAGTTTTGGAAACACTCATCGATGAAAACTGATTAAAAAAAATTAAAATGAATATCAAGTTTTCAAAACTCTCATCGGCGAACACTGATTAAAAACGAAAAATGAATATCAAGTTTTCAAAACACTCATCGGCAAAATATAATTAAAAAAAGAAAAATGAATATCAACTTTTCGAAACACTCATCAACGAATACTAATTAAATATAGAAAAATGAATATCATGTTTTCGGAACACTCATCGGCGAAAACTGATTAAGAAAAATAAAATTGAATATCAAGTTTTCGAAACACTCATCTATGAAAACTGATTAAAAAAAATAAAAATGAATATCAAGTTTTCTAAACACTCATCGGCGAAAACTGATTAAAAAAGGAAAATGAATATCAAGTTTTCGAAACACTCATTGGCGAAAAATGATGAAAAAAAGAAAAATGAATATCAAGTTTTCGAAACACTAATTGGCGAAAAATGATTAAAAAAAGAAAAATGAATATCAAGTTTTCGAAACACTCATCGTCACGACCCCCTATCGGACGTCCGTGACCGGCACGAGAGGTAGGATTTCTCCTATCCCGTAAGCCTCTAATCCCTGAAGCCGACAATGCTAGAATTTGAGTGTAATATATATATACACAGCAGTTGTATACATACAAAAGCTACGCCCAAAAAGCATTTATATATATATATATATACATCACGACATATGTACATAATCAAAATAACTACCGACGCGGACTAAGCGTGCCGTCTTCAGATCTGTCCGCCTCCTTGAGAAGAAGTGGACGTGTTCCCGACGCCTGAACCACTTGTATCTGAAACGTTTAAATAAGGGGGGTGAGTCGAACAGACTCAGTGAGGAGCTCCCCCATCCCTGGCGTAGCAGCGGGTACCACTATAGCTGGGGGAAAGGAGCAACCACAACCACATGCGCATGAAACAGATTCATATTGTGACCTTTAATATGATCAGGCAATCAATATATCATATTCACAATTAAAATCCTAATTCATGCTCCTAACATATTTATTTCTCCACACGTACATAACTCACAATATATATCATATGTTTTCATAAGTCACACATAGTTATGCTCATAGGCATTCACTTTCTGTCTCCCGCATTACGCTAAGAGAAATACTGGCCCGAAGGCAATTTCTTGTTCGAACCTAGTTGATCACACTAGGAACTTTCTAATTCCAAGGCACGCTTAGAGTAATAGACGGCAACTTGTCTGACCTCGGTTAAACCAAGGTAATGGCCACTATGTGGCATACTTACTGTTAACAAATTCCTGTTTGTCCGACCAGGATGACCGACTCGATTTACCTGGAATAATCTAAACAAGTTCAACTAACATGTTTAACCTTGAAAGACGCCCTATGAGAAACTAACTGAATGTTATACGTGTTTATTAGCTAGGCCTAGTTTCCCCCTTTTCAATTATGCAACACTCTCACTCACACTTAACAACCTAGGTTCAGTTTCCTCAATGTACCATACGGTCAAGATCTTTACAACGATGATCAATTTAATTGGTTTCTAATATTAATGAACCCTCACATATGAAATTCTGACTCAGTCTTACCCACAGTAACATATAAGGCTCGGTGAGCCACAATACCACATATTCACTTGAGAATAAACATATATACACATAAACAGTTTGCACGTCCACTGTTTACTTGCTAATCATATACGCGTAACGCAAGTTCATTCAGATAGACATATTTCATATAAGAATTTGCACAAAATAGAGCAAACCACATTTCCACGTAGTCATCCAACCCTGTGGGGCAGGAATGGGAGATCCCCTCACCTCGTTGGTCCCTCCTTATTAGTCCTCGGAGTGCCTGAAGCTCCAATTACTCTGTGGTGCCCCATACACATGTACTTAAGCAATTTAGAAACGTGTAAAGAAGCATCTACCATGTACGTGTCATGCTAATGCTCATGCACCCTCTAGATATTTCCAAGAACTAACTATTTAGTTCGTTACGTCGTCTTATTTGCTCTTTTTGAACGTCCATACTGTCTTATATCGACTTTCAACACATTTGATCCACTTAGAACCTTTAAATGCTTAGGTTAGAGATTCACACTTGTCTAAATTTCACTTCATGTATTCATAAGAGTATTTAACTAATAAAAGAATTAAATTCACGGCTCAAAAGAGGCCTTAGCTTACTCATTCCACCGTCTCCCTTATTCGCCGAGTAAAAGCTTAATTACTCCCTCTTTAATTATTTGTAAGAATATAATCAGGTATACAATAGAGCCTTGGAACCAATTTAGCGGGTCTTAGGTGTCCACCACGGACTAGACCAAGGTGTCCAGCCCACAGCACAGCTCCTTACTATACGGTGGCTTGGTATATCACCTCTTTGTCACCGGATTGGGTTCCAGTTGAAACGGTAAATACTCGGGCTTTATTTCCTTTTCTATTTCCAGCAACTATAACACCTATACTACTCCATTCCAAGCCTATTCATGCATCAAACCAGCAAAATTTGAATTTAGCACAATTTCCTAACCCAATTTCCATGATTTCCATACCCGGTCAATTCCTACGATTTCACTTCGATTCTGAACCTCACTAAGCTCTCAATAACACCCACTAAGCTCGAATTTAACCTTGGAATGTCCCAACTAAAAGAAATCGAATAATTCCTAAAATACCTTAAATTGAAGAAAATTGGGGTTTGAGAGATTTGGGGCTTTCTTTCTTGATTCTAATCGGATAGAAGCTTGTTGGGTGTTGAAGATGAGGTCCGGTCACCTTCTCCGGCACTAGCGCACGCTTTCCGGCGAAAATCCGGCCAGAACCCGTCGAGCCCTTCCTCCCTCTTCTCAGCTTCGTGCGTGCATTGTGCCTCTGCTTGCTTTCTCTTTCACGCGTTCTGTTCTGCTCTTTTCTCTCTTTTTTTATTTGTTGTGTGTTATGTAATGGGAGGGGGTCACGGTTGGCCCCCATATATATATATATATATTTTATTATTATCTTATTTGTTTTGCTTTTTATGAGAGGGTACACGGTTTGGTCTCCATATAAAAAAAATTGGTTGTTAAATCCCATTTTTCCCCATCCTTTTAGTTCTCCTTTTCATTTAAGTCCAAAACAAGAAATTTTAAAATTCCATTTCTTTCCCTTCTTCATTTTATTTTAACCCATTAATTTAATCAATATGTAAATTATATACATATAGATCACAAGCCTTGAGGTGTGTAATCAATATTTAAATTATATACATATGTGTGACTGAATACATGTTTGTATGAAAATATGGCTTCCGCATGTGAATAGGATAGATCACACGCATTGAGGCGTGTGATCAATATGTAAACTATATGCAAGTGTGTGATTGAGTTTATGTTTGACTGTATACAGGACTTCTGCATGTGAGTGAATATGTGTATATATATATAGACTGAAGCGGCGCTGAGCGAGCCGTGGATTGCAACTGCCTAGGTCACCGGAAATAGATGACCATACGTATTATATATTGTTTGTAGTAGAAATGGGTAGTTATGAACATATGGAAATGTCAATCAGGGATTAGAGGTGTAATATCCGAAATATTTAATTTAATTTAATTTAATTATTGTTATCATTATTTATTTATTTTTCTTTTTTGAAAGAAAAATAAATTAAATTATAGAGTTAAAATAGAATAAAGAAGAAAGTAATAGGGGATATTTAAAATTTTTCTAGGATCTAAAAGAAAAGAGGATTAAAAGCATGAGGGAAAAATAGGATATAACAAGTAAATAAGTTTTTTCTAATTAATAATTTTTTTTCTAATTATTAATTTAAAGGGGGGCCAAACCGTGACCCCCCTTTCCAGCAAGCAACAAACAAAAATAAAATAATATAATATATAATATAATAAGATATATGGGGGGCCAACCATGACCCCCCCTTTCTATTTCATTAATACATATAATAAAAAGAAAAAGAGAAGCAGACAGAAGCAAAAACGCAAAGCAGGAGCAGCACGCACGAACGGAGAGCACGAAGGAGAGGGAGGAAGAGCTCGACGGTTTTTGGCCGGTTTCTCACCGGAGAACGTGCGCCGGCGCCGGAGAAGGTGACCGGACCTCTTCTTTCATCACCACCAAGCTTTCTATCCGATTGAAATCAAGTAAGAAATCTCCAAATCACTCAAACCCCAATTTCTCCAATTTTAGGTATTTTGGGAATTCTTAAATCTCTTCCAATCGGGGCATTCCGGGGTTAAATTCAAGCTTAGTAGGTGTTATTAAAAGCCTAGTAAGGTTTAGAATCGAAGTTAAACCGTAGGATTTGACCGGGTATGGAAATCATGGAAATTGGGTTAGGAAATTGTGCTAAATTTGAATTTTTCTGATTTAATGCATGAATAGGCTTGGATTGAAGTAGTATAGGTGTTATTAATGCTGGAAATAGACAAGGGAATAAACCCCAAGTATATACCATCTCATCCGGAACCCAATCCGGTGAAAAAGAGGCGATATACCAAGCCACAATGCAGTTGGGAGCCGTGCTATGGGTTGGACACCTCGGTCGTGGTGGACATCTAAGACCCGCTAAATTGGTTCCAAGGCTCTATTTATACCCAATTATATTTTTATATCTATAATTAAAGAGGTCATAGTTGAACTCTTACCCGGCAAATAAGGGGGAAACGGTTGAACGGGTGAGCTAAGGCCTCTTTCGAGCCATAAAGAAATTCTTTTATTAGTTAAATACCCTTATGAACACTTGAAGTGAAATTTAGATATGTGGGAATCCCTAACCTGAGCATTTAGAGGTTCTAAGTGGCTCGAACGTGTGAAAGCCGATATAAGACAATATGGCCATTCAAAAAGAGCAATTTAGACGACATAACGAACTAAATAGTTAGTTCTTGGAAATATCTGGAGGGTGCATAAGCATTAGCATGACACGTGCACAGTAGATGCTTATTTACGCGTTCTAAATTTCTTAAATATATATGTGTATAGGGCACCACAGGGTAATTGGAGCTCCAGCCACTCCGAGGACTGATCAGGAGGGCGAACGAGGTGAGGGGCTCTCCCATCCCTGCCCCACAGGGTTGGATGACTACGTGGAAATGTGGTTTGCTCTATTTTGTGCAAATTGTTATATGAAATATGTCTATCTGAATGTATTTACGTTACGCGTATATGTTTAGCAAGTAAACAGTAGACGTGCAAACTGTTTATGTGCTTATAAGTTTGTTCTCAAGTGAATATGTGATATTGTGGCTCACCGTGCCTTATATGTTACCGTGGGTAGGATTGAGTCAGAATTTCATATGTGGGGGTTCATTAATATTAGAAACTCATTTAAATTGATTATCGTTGTAAAGGTTTTATCCGTATCGTACATTGAGGAAAATGAACCTAGGTTGTTAAGTGTGAGTGAGAGTGTTGCATAATTGAAGAGGGGAAAACTAGGCCTAACTAATAAAAACGTATAATATTCAGTTAGTTTCTTATAGGGCGTCTTTCAAGGTTAAACAGGTTAGTTGAACTTGTTTAGATTAGTCCGGGTAGATCGAGTCGGTTATCCTGGTCAAACAGACAGGATTTTGTTTACAATAAGTATGCCACATAGTGGCCATTACCTTGGTTTAACAGAGGTCAGACAAGTTGCCGGCTATTACTCTAAGCGTAACGCGGGAGACAGAAAGTAAATGCCTATGTGTATAAGTAGGTGTTAGCAATGAAAACATATGATATATATTGTGATTTATGTACGTGCAGAATGATAAATATGTTAGAAGCATGAATTAGGATTTTAAATTGTGAATATGATATATTGACTGTCTGGTCATATTAAAGGTCGCAATATAAATCTGTTTCATGCGCATGTGGTTGTGGTTGCTCCCTTCCCCCAGTTGTAGTGGTACCCGCTGCTACGCCAGGGATGGGGGAGCTCCTCACTGAGTCTGTTCGACTCACCCCCTGTTTATATGTTTCAGATACATGTGGTTCAGGAGTCGGGAACGCGTCCACTTCTTCTCAAGGAGGCGGACAACTCTGAAGACCGCACGCTTTGTCCGCGTCGGTAGTTATTTTAGTTATGTACATGTGTTGTGATGTATATATATATAAATCTTTTTTGGGTGTAGCGTTTGTACTTATACATCTGCTGTGTATATATATATATATCATACTTGAATTCTAGCATTGTCAGCTTCATACAGATTAAGGTTAGGTCTTGGTATTGGAACTTTAGGCTATGATATAGCATATATCATGTATATATATATATATATATGACTTCCGCATGCGACTAGGATAGATCACATGCCTTGAGGGGTGTGATCAATATGTAAATTATATATATATGTGTGACTGAATACCTGATTATTTGAAAATATGGCTTCCACATGTGAATAGGATAGATCACACGCATTGAGGCGTGTGATCAATATGTAAACTATATGTAAGCGTGTGATTGAATATATGTATGACTGTACACAGGATTTCTGCATGTGAATAGGATAGATCACCCGCCCTGAAGCGCGTGATCAATACGTATACCTATATGTTCGTGTGAGTGATTATGTGTATATGTATAGAGTGAAGCGCCGTTGAGCGAGCCGTGGATTGCACGCTACTTAGGTCACCCGATATGGATGGCCATAAATACTATATATTGTTTGTATTAGAAATAGGTAGTTATAAACACGTGAAAATGTCAATCAGGGATTAGAGGCTTACGGGATAGGAGAAATCCTACTTCCCGTGTCGGTCACGGACGTCCGATAGGGGGTCGTGCCATTTTCGAAACATTTATTGATGAAAAATGATTTAAAAAAGAAAAATGAATATCAAGTCTTTGAAACACTTATCGGTGAAAACTAATTAAATAAAGAAAAATGAATATCACGTTTTCGAAACACTTATCGGCGAAAACTATATAAAAAGAAAAATTAATATTACGTTTTCGAAACACCCATTGGCGAAAACTGATTAAAAAAAGTAAAAATAACTATCAAGTTTTCAAAACACTAATCGGCGGAAACTGATTAAAAAAAGAAAAATGAATATCAAGTTTTCGAAACACTCATCGGCAAAAACTTTTTAAAAAAAGAAAAATGAATATCAAGTTTTCAAAACACTGATCGACCAAAACTATGTAAAAAAAAAAGAATATCAAGTTTTCAAAACACTCATCGGTGAAAAATGATTAAAAAAAAGAAAAATGAATATCAAGTTTTCAAAACACTCATCGACCAAAACTAATTAAAAAAGAAAAATGAATATCAAGTTTTCGAAACACTCATCGACCAAGACTAATTAAAAAAGAAAAATAAATATCAAGTTTTCAAAACACTCATCGGTGAAAACTGATTAAAAAGAAGAAAAATGAATATCAACTTTCGAAACACTCATCGGTGAAAACTGATTAAAAAAAGAAAAATGAATATCAAGTTTTCGAAACACTCATCGGCGAAAACTGATTAAAAAAAAAAGAAAAATGAATATCAAGTTTTCGAAACACTCATCGGCAAAAAACTGATTAAAAGAAGAAATATGAATATCAAGTTTTCGAAACACTCATTACCGAAAACTGATTAATAGAAGAAAAATGAATATCAAGTTTTCGAAACACTCCTAGGCGAAAACTGATTAAAAAAAGGAAAATGAATATCAAGTTTTCTTAACACTCAGCGGCGAAAACTGATTAAAAAAAGAAAAATGAATATCAAGTTCTTGAAACACTCATCGGCGAAATCTATTTAAACAAAAAAGAAAAATGAATATTACATTTTCGAAACACTCATCGACGAAAACTGATTTAAAAATGAAAAATGACTATCAATTTTTCAAAACACTCATCGGCGAAAACTGATTATAAAAAGGAAAAGGAATATCAAGTTTTTGAAACACTCACCGGCGAAAACTGATTACGCGTGTGAATTAGTTAGGCCTAGTTTCCCCCTTTTCAATTATGCAACACTCTCGCTCACATTTAACAACCTAGGTTCATTTTCCTCAATGTACAATACGGTCAAAACCTCTGCACGATGATCAACTTAAGTGGGTTCCTAATATTAATAAACTCTCACATATAAAATTCCGACTCAATCCTACCCACGGTATCATATAAGACTCAGTGAGCCACAATAGCACATATACACCTTGCGGTTAATCATATAAGCACATATACTATTGCACGTTGACTGCTTATTTGCAAATCATACACGTGTAACACAAATTTGTTCATATAAATATATTCCATATATCAATTTGAACAAAATAGAGCAAACCACATTTTCCATGTAGTCATCCAACCCTGTGGGGCATGGATGGGAGAGCCCCTCACCTCGTTGGCCCTCCTGATATGTACTGGGAGTGCCTGAAGCTCCAATCACTCTGTGGTGCCCTATACACATTATATTTAAGAAATTTAGAACGCGTAACTAAGCATCTACCATGCACGTGTCATGATTGTAAGAATTCGGGTGTACCTGTGACGTATCCGACTCCGACTCCGCGTTCAGGTACCCACGTGCACTCCGGTCACCAAGTAGGGACTCCGAGCAAGCAACACAGCAAATGCACCCACAATTGATATTGGCAGAGAGTAGAGAGTCAGGAGAAGAGAGGTTTCACAGAATTTTCTCAGAATGAATATATCAGTTACACCCACCTCTCTTTCACGTTCTCTTTATACGCAACTGACTCATTAATTTAAGCTTATGGAGTAAATTACACTCCATAACCCACATTTATAATTTATTTATATATTTGCCCCAACATCAATTGGGCTTGGGTCCGATCCACCAAGGGTGGACTGGCCCATAATCTTACATCTCCCACTCACACTTGGTGGATTAGATGTCGTGGGTTAAATCTCTCAGCCTCCTTTCAATTTCATACTTAGTGCTTTGCCGTGACCGCGTGGGCATGACGTCTTCACTTAGGTACTTGTGCTAGCAATCCTTTTTATAGGACCAGTACAAGTAACCGTCTCCTTCGTGTAGCTAGAATTTTAAATGATGCCGCAGATGTCCTAGATTTAACTATATACACTTTCACGTGGCAAGAACTAATCCCCCTCGAATCAATGTATGATTTAGATTGCCTTCCTCATATGTCTAGTATCCACACTTACGACAACAAAAATGTCATAAGGGACATGTCACAGACACTAGCATAGTTGTGTATATCTCAGTTAATCTTCCTTTCGCCCAAATAACACTTTAATATGAATCAGTCGCTTTCTTAGCATAGTACTTTAGATCGCATCAATCATGATCATAGAAAGAAATGCTAAAGTAGCAGTCACTGAAGCATATCTCCGTGATACTGTCAAAGTTCAAAGGACATCACTAGGAAGATTGTTCTTCCCTGGGACTCACACAGCAATGAAGCAGGGATCTTTCACTTGCTTCCCTCTTGCGGTTCTCTCAGTACATGTGGTATGAAACACATGCTACGGTGTTACTCTTTTATTATAAGAGCATATGTCGTTTGATTCTTATCTTAACACCGTACAGACTTAAGTCTAGATACACCCAGTATCTAGGCCCAAATTCTTCAACTCTACTTTCATTTACGACGTCAACGTTGAAGAGTTTGTTATCTGACTACAGGTATTTTGGAAGTGGGATTCCAAACTTCGATCCAACTTTATTTTATGCGGATCTCATCTTGACTTGCTACACGTTAGTCAAGGCGACATATAGTTTGTGTTTCTTCTCTACCATATCAGCACTCTTGGCTGCTTTACTGGTGAACACAAATGTCTCATCTTTGCACACTCCACTTGAGTGTCAAAGGCGGTTGCCCGTGTGAGAGAGCCAACCTTTCAACCTGTACGACATATTAGACATTGTATACTCCAAAATAGATGCATAAAGTAATAACAGAAAATTAGAACATCATTCTTTATTTATGAATTCTGCATATTACATGTTACGCAAGCCAATGGCTTGCATATGTTCTTTAAACACTCTTTCACCTATTGGCTTTGTCAGGGGATCTGCTATCATACATTTTGTCGAAATGTATTGTACAGTTACAATCTTTTGTGCTATATAATCCTGACAAAATTATATTTAATATCAATGTGCTTGGTCTTGCTGTGATACTTAGGATCCTTAGTATAGGCTATGGCTGCAGTATTGTCACAGTATAATAACACTGGATTGGTACTCTCATTTCCAAATCCAAGATGTTCTATAAATCTCTTCAGCCATAATGCCTCTTGTACGGCAGCAGTGCATGCCACAAACTCGGCTTCCATTGAATGTAAGGCGATGCACGTTTGCTTTTTGCTGCTCCAGCATATGGCGCCATTGTTGAGTAAGAAGATATAACCTGAAGTTGACCTTCGTTCCTCTTCATCTCCGCCTACGTCGGCATCGGAATACCCAACAAGGCGCAAATCACTTCCTTTATAGCACAATGCATAGTCAGAAGTGCCCTTTAAGTATCTCAAGATCCTCTTCACTGCTTTCCAATGCTTTTCACCGGGGTTAGATTGGAATCTGCTTACCAATCCTACTGCATAGCAGATGTCTAGTCTTGTACACATCATTGCATACATCAGACTGCCAACTGCACTGGCATATGGAACTCTTTCCATTTTCTTCTTGTCTGATTCGGTTTTGGGACACATATCGAGACTCAAGGCTAATCCAGTAGCTACAGGAGTGCTCATAGGTTTGCAATCCTTCATGTTAAATCGCTCAAGAATCTTGATGTAATTCTCTTGTGAAAGAGACAAGACTCTTTTTGAACGATTTCTTTGGATTTTAACTCCAAGTATGTATTCTGCTTCACCCATGTCTTTCATCTCAAAGTTTGATGAAAGCCATTCTTTTATGGTTGTTACAGAGCCTAGACTATTACCGGCCAATAGTATATCGTCTACATATAAGGATAAAATAACAAAATTACCCTCAAACCTCTTGATGTAGACGCAGTGGTCTTCCTCTATCATTTGGAAGTCATATGAGGTTACTGCTTTGTGAAACCTCAAATACCACTGTCTGGATGATTGTTTTAATCCATAAATGGATCTTTTAAGTTTACAAACTTTTGACTCTTTTCCTTTTTCAATGAAACCTAATGGTTGTTCCATATAGATTTCTTCATCCAGATCACCATTCAAAAATGCGGTTTTTACATCCATCTGATGTAATTCTAGGTCTAAACTATTTACTATTGCCAGAATAAGTCTAATGGAGTTAAAACGCACAACTGGCGAGAACGTGTCATCGTAATCTATGCCTTCTTGTTGTGTGTAACCTTTTGCTACTAGCCTAGCCTTATATTTGTCAACTGATCCATCAACTTTTCTTTTAATTTTGAGAACCCATTTGTTCCCAATGGCTTTACGCCCTTTTGGTAGATCAATTAACACCCAAACTTGGTTCTTTTTCATTGAGTCCATTTCTTCTTCCATTGCTTTCTTCCATTCTTCCTTGGCAGGACTTGACAAGGCTTCATGTACAGAACGAGGTTCATCATCTCCCTCTGGAGTGACTAAGAAAGATTCGCCTTCGATTTGAAAGCGTCGTTTGGGAACACTTTCCCTATTGCTCCTTCTAATAGAAGCAATCTCCTTATCTTTCTTTTCTTGTTCAGGTCTTGGTGTTGACCTTTCTTGGCTCCCACTCAGATTGACAATCCTAGACGATTCTGGTTTGTCAAATTGTTCTGCACTGTCTTGTTCTGTTGTTTCATAAAGGGAAACAGTGCGGTCAACATCTCCTCGATTAGGAAATTCAGTTTCAATGAATCTTGTATCTCTTGATTCTATCTCAGTCACCGTGCCATCTTCGTTTTCACCTATGAAAACGTATCCCTTTGATTGTTCTGAGTATCTAATAAAGATACATTTCTTTCCTCTGGGACCCAGTTTTCCATACTTATGGGAATTGTCATGGATGTACGCAGCTGACCCCCAGGGCCTTAAGATGCTTAAATCTGGTTTACGTTTCGTCCATAACTCATAGGGTGTGGAAGCGACTGATGTTGAGGGCACACGATTAAGTATGAAGGTTGCCGTCAATAAAGCATCACCCCAATATGAAATTGGTAGGTTTGCTTGGGCCATCATTGATCTAATCATGTCTAGAAGAGTTCTGTTTCTTCTTTCGGCAACACCATTTTGTTGTGGAGTGCCAGGGATAGTCAGTTGCCTGATTATCCCTTTTTCTTCACAGAGTTGTTTAAACTGTTCAGACAAATATTCACGACCTCGATCAGTGCGTAATGCTTTGACTTTATTATCCATTTGATTTTCTACCTCGTTTAGGTATCGTCTGAAGCACGCAAGAGCTTCAGACTTATGTGAAATCAAATAAATGTGACCATATCGTGAATAGTCATCGATAAAAGTAATGAAATACCACGCTCCGTGTCTCGCCCTCACACTCAAAGGACCGCATATATCAGAATGGATTAATTGTAATGGATTTTCAGCTCTAGTTCCCTTACCGAAAGGTTTTCTTGTTGCCTTACCAGCTAGACAATTTTCACATAGTGACATTTCCATGTTTGGAATTGTACCTAACATGCCTTCTTTGGCCAATTTAATCATTCTATTTTGACTAATGTGTCCCAGTCTAGAATGCCAAACATTCATATCAACATTAGTAGAAGAAACAGCAAAGCATTCATTATAATTACAATCTCCAACAATGTCCAAAACAAAGAACTTCTCTAAGAGAAAAGCCGAACCATAATAAACTGAGTTGTTAAAAAAGTCTACAACCTTGTCATGAAAGTTTAAATGAAACCCAAACTTTAAAAGACAAGTAACAGATATCAAATTCCGTCGAATGTCAGGAGTATAAAGCACATCATGAAGCGTCAAAGTTTTTCCACCACGCAAAGTGAATTGGCAAGTGCCAAGACCTTTGACCTCGATCCTTGCGTTGTTTCCAACATATAGCCACCTGCTATGATTTGGCAATCGACGGTATTCGATGAAGGATCCTCGATCCCTCGTTACGTGGTCTGTGGAGCCTGAGTCAATAATCCAAGAAAAAGAAATAGGTTCTGTTAGAAAAACAGTGCTAGAAACATATGAAACATGTGAATTCACATAATTCACTAATACCTTTTCGCTCTCGGTCTGTTTGGAACAGTCCCGTGCGAAATGGCCCATCTTTTGGCAGGCGAAGCACTTGACCTTCTTTAGGTCTATCTTCTTCTTGCCACATTTGTTTCCCTTTTTCTTGAATTGTTTCTTGCCTTTCTTGGGTTGAAAAACACCCTTTTTCCCCTTTTCTCTGGAAAAATTTGCCCTTCTTGGAATTGGGCTTTGCCTGAGAAGAACTTGCAGTCTCAGTGTAATAGGCTTGCCCAGATGATTTATAAGCCTCCAAGCGTTCATCTTCCAGCTCCAAGTGCTTGGCTACATCACTGAAAGTAGTGATGTTCTCATTGTGGGTTAAATTCACCTTCATGTGCTCCCAACTCCCAGGGAGCGATCTGATAACTGCTTGTACTTGCTATTCATCAGACAGTGTATGTCCAGCTTCTTTCAGTTCCCGGATCATGTTGGCCATCTCTCTTAGATGTTGTTTAATTGGAGTGTTAGGCTTGAGTTTATAGGTATCGAACTTAATCGTCAACCTTCTCAGTTTGGAGGTAGAGGTACCACCAAACTTGTCTTTCAAAGCTATCCACATAGCTTGTGCGGTTTTGTGACTCTCAAACTCACACATCAGATCATCAGCCATTGCACTCAACAAGGTAATTCTCGCAATGCTATTCTTTCTTTTCCAAACCTGGTATGCTTCTTGGTCCCTCCTGTGTTGGGCCGTATTCCCAATCTCAGGTTCGACCAAGACCACGGTAAGAGGTTCAATTGCATCTTGTTCCTCCAAGATGTATTGAACTTTACGATGCCATATGTCCCAATTGTCCCCGTTAAGCTTATCCCCCTTGTTTAGCTCAGCTATTATGTTCTTTGATGCCATTGTTAAGTCTGTGACAAATCGATCCCACATTATTCAACGATCTCTTTAATAGAGATACGTTCCAAAGAACATTTTAGTTTGGTTATATTTAGCACATAAAAGTATACAATGCCATGCCCTTATATTATTCTTGAGTAGAAAACAATGATATTTCAAGATCAATGATCAAGAGCATACGTTTGTATCTCCCATCACACAGATACAAGCAATAATCATTATATCTTATCAAGAATTCTATATAAGTGCTTTTATTAAATTACGACTCTTAGAAGTCTCATCTTCTAAAAGAGCTCCCACTCACAAAAAGTATACACAAATTCATGCATATGAACATGGAATTCTCAATGATTGCATTGAATAAAATTAAAATGTTCATTAACTAAAAAATCACAAAAGCATGAATATCATGTTCAATACCATTAAAATCCAAAGAAAATACATGAGCTTAAAAACTTCAAACATAAAAAAAAAATCATAGTAAAAAAGCTCGCATATAATCAATCACTGCGTCTCTTAATATCTTATGTCGGTGTGGTCTGTCGGCTATTCGGCATACCATTTCTATCATCAGAAACCAGTATAGTTTGCTAGGAGGTCGGCCTCTAGGTTTGCCTCTAACCCTTACAGCTCTTATGTATTCCAATATGACTTTGACGTAAAATTTAGTGTTTTCCTTATCAGTCATGTTTTTGACGTATTTGGAAAGTACGCCATTTATGTCTTTTATATCTGTTAGTCGCGCTGCATCTCTTTCAGCTATATCCATAGCTAATGCAGGGGTTAAAGGTTGGTTGACTTCCGTCGCCTTCCTCCACCACAATATCTTGGACCACTATTGGATTTAACGGATCGTTGTAGTTTAATTGAGGATCTACGTTGAGGGGCTCCAGTGGAAATAATGTTTCCGACGTTGGTCCAGAAAGTATTGTCTCTTCCGGGAGTGGTTGGGGATCCTCTACAGGTTCCTCCTCGGGATCTTGCTCTGGATTTACCTCAGGATCCTCCTCGGGATCTTCCTCTGGATCTTCCTCAGGATCCTCTTCAGGATCCTCCTCGGGATCTTCCTCTGGATCTTCCTCAGGATCCTCTTCAGGATCCTCCTCGGGATCTTCATCCATAGGTACGTATTCAGGAACTGCCTCATTTAAATATGAGTAGTTCAACGCACTATTATCATTGTTTTCAGTGCTATTAGAAGCCATTTGCCTCAATTTACCTAAAAAAAATAATAATAAAATTATTTTAATTGTTTCTGGAAACAAAAAATACCAGAAAAGCACTAAAACACATAAGTAGATCCCAAATGACCCCCAAACATAGTCGAATTATATGTCAAATTGAAGATCTCAATTTTACGGATTTATAGAGACAGACGGGACCTCAATCGGAGGTCACACGCACCCTCACGCGCCCCAAAAATTTTTTTTTTTTTTGTGTGTGGCGGCGCGTGGGCCCCACGCGCCGCCGTGCCGGCCGCCGGCGGCGACACGCGCCGCCATTTTTTTTTTTTTTTGGTGTGTGGCGGCGCGTGGGCCCCACGCGCCGCCGTGCCGGCCGCCGGCGGCGACACGCGCCGCCCCACCGGCTGCGGCACGCCGGCAGCAGTCCGGCGGTGTGGCCCACGCGCCGGACTGGTCCGCCACGTGGCTGCACGCGCCACGTGGCAGTTCTGAATTTTTTTTTTTTTTTAATTTTGAATTTTGAATTTTCAAAATTTAATTTTAGGCGGCGGTTTTTCAAACCGCCGCGCCAAGTGACGGTTTTAATTTTATTTAGTGACGGTTTTTTAGCAGCAGTTTCCAAAACTGTCGCTAACCGTCATCTTCAACCTTCAACCTCCGTTTTCCAGAATCCGGCGACCGGAAACGGTGAAGCTCGCCGGAAAACTTCGGACGTCAATATCTCAGTCGTCCGAACTCCGTTTTCTGCAAATTTTATGTCTATTTCGCACGATTTTTCGTGCTCTACACAATGGGAGCATTCTCGAAGCCTAAAATCGTAGTTTTCGGAAACCCAAATTTTAAACCCGAAATTTCGATCATCGTTTCGATGCCGTTCGGAGTCCTTTTCATGCAAATTTTATATCGATTTTCATCGATTTTCCGCGCTCTACGCAATGGGAACAAATTCGAAGCCTAAAGCATGAATTTTCACTAACCCAATTTGCACAAAAAATTACTATTCGGTGAAGATAACATCAGATTAACTAATTAGCACATGTTATATGTATGTCATGCATCTTTTCATTGAATAACATGTGAAACACAGCGGAAGAAACCTGGGGCTCTGATGCCACTGTAAGAATTCGGGTGTACCTGTGACGTATCCGACTCCGACTCCGCGTTCAGGTACCCACGTGCACTCCGGTCACCAAGTAGGGACTCCGAGCAAGCAACACAGCAAATGCACCCACAATTGATATTGGCAGGGAGTAGAGAGTCAGGAGAAGAGAGGTTTCACAGAATTTTCTCAGAATGAATATATCAGTTACACCCACCTCTCTTTCACGTTCTCTTTATACGCAACTGACTCATTAATTTAAGCTTATGGAGTAAATTACACTCCATAACCCACATTTATAATTTATTTATATATTTGCCCCAACATCAATTGGGCTTGGGTCCGATCCACCAAGGGTGGACTGGCCCATAATCTTACAATGATAATGCTTATGCACCCTCTAGCTATTTTCCAAGAATTAATTATTTAGTTCATTACGTCGCCTTATTTGCTCTTTCTGAAAGTCGAGAATGCCCCAAATTCGACTTTCACACTTTCGAGCCATTTAGAACATCTAATTGCTTAGGTTAGAGATTTCCACTTGTCTAAATTTCCCTTCATGTGTTCATATGGGTATTTAATTAAATAAAGAATTAAATTCACGGTTCAAAAGAGGCTCTAGCTTACTCATCCCACCATTTCCCTTATTCGCTAAGTAAAAGCTTAATTACTACCTCTTTAATTATATATAAAAATATAATTGTGTATAATTAGAGCCTTTGAACCAATTTAGCGGGTCTTAGGTGTCCACCACGGACTAGACCGTGGTGTTCAACCCACCGCACAGCTCTTTACGGTACTGTGGCTTAGTATTTCGCCTCTTTTTCACCGGATTGGGTTCCGGTTGAGACGGTAAATACTCGGGATTTATTTCCTTGTATATTTCCAGCATTTACAACACTTATACTACTCCAATCCAAGCCTAAACATGCATCAAATTATTAATTTCGAATTTATAGCAATTTCCTAACCCAATTTTTCCTAATTTCCATACCCGGTCAAATCCTATGGTTTAACTTCGATTCTGAACCTAACTAAGCTTTCAATAACACCCACTAAGCTCAATTTAACCGCGGAATGCCCCGATTGGAAGAAATTGAAGCATTCCTAAAATACCCAAAATTGGAGAAATTGGGGTTTGAGATATTTGGGGCTTTCTTACTTGATTTCAATCGAATAGAAAGCTTGGCGGTGATGAAAGATGAGGTCCGATCACCTTCTCCGGCAAAAATCCGGTCAAAACCGTGCTGCCCGTAACTCCTCCTCTCAGTCCGTTGCTGACTGCTCTGTTTGCGTTCTGCTTGCGTTTTTGCTTCTGCCTTTGCTCGTGCGTTTTGCTTCTGCCTTTGCTCGTGCGTTTTGCTCTCATTTCTTTTAAATGTGTGTGTGTGCTTTTTAATGAATTGGATGGGTATTAATTAATTGTTAAGGGGGTCACGGCTGCCCCCTCCTCCCATCCACTTTATTATACATATATGTATTTTTATATTTTGTGTGTGCGTTTTTACTTAATGGGGGGTCAAGGTGGGCCCCCATGTATCATGTTATATATATATATATACCTTTATGTGTGATAGTGAAGGGATAAGGGGGTCACGGTTGGCCCCCTTTATTTTTCATTATATATTTTAACAAAAACTAAAACTTATATATATATATTTTAAAAAAAACAAAAACTTATTTATTTTTTTATATCCTCTTTTTTCTTTTAGGTACTAGAAAAATATTTATATAGTCCTTATTATTATTATTTTTTTTATTTTAACTCTTTAATTTTTTTTTCATAATTAATAACAATGATAAAATTCAAATTAATATCTCGGATATTACAAAAGCTATTTAAAAAAAGAAAAATGAATATCAAGTTCTCGAAACACTCATCGGCGAAAATTGATAAAAAATACGAAAAATGAATATCAAGATTTCGAAACACTCATCGGCGAAAGGTGATTAAAAAAAAGAAAAATAAATATCAAGTTTTCGAAACACTCATCGGCGAAAACTGATAAAAAATACGAAAAATGAATATCAAGATTTCGAAACACTCATCGGCGAAAGGTGATTAAAAAAAAGAAAAATGAATATCAAGTTTTCGAAACGCTAATCGACGAAAACTAATGAAAAAAAGAAAAATGAATATCAAGTTTTCGAAACACTCATCGGCGAAAACTGATTAAAGAAAGAAAAATGAATATCAAAATTTCGAAACACTAATCGTCGAAATCTGATTAAAAAAAGAAAAATGAATATAAAGTTTTCGAAACACTCATCGGTGAAAACTAATTAAATACAGAAAAGTGAATTTAACATTTTCGAAACACTCATCGGCGAAAACTGATTAAAAAAAAGAAAATGAATATCAAGTTTTCGAAACACTCATCGGCGAAAACTGATTAAAAAAAGAAAAATGAATATCAAGTTTTGGAAACACTCATCGACGAAAACTGATTAAAAAAACAAAAATGAATATCAAGTTTTCGAAATACTAATCAGCTAAAACTATTTAAAAAAAAGAAAAATGAATATCAAGTTTTTGAAACACTCATTGGGGAAAACTGATAAAAAATAAGAAAAATGAATATCAAGATTTCGAAACACTCATCGGCGAAAGCTGATTAAAAAAAAGAAAAATGAATATCAACTTTTCGAAACGCTCATCGGCGAAAACTAAAAAAAGAAAAATGAATATCAAGTTTTCGAAACGCTCGTCGGCGAAAACTAATTAAAAAAAAGAAAAATTAATATCAAGTTTTTGAAACGCTCATCGGCGAAAACTAATTAAAAAAAAGAAAAATGAATATCAAGTTTTCAAAACGCTCATCGGCGAAAACTAATGAAAAAAAGAAAAATGAATATCAAGTTTTCGAAACACTCATCGGCGAAAACTGATTAAAGATAGAAAAATGAATATCAAGTTTTTGAAACACTAATCGGCGAAAACTTATTAAAAAAAGAAAAATGAATATAAAGTTTTCGAAACACTCATCGGTGAAAACTAATTAAATAAAGAAAAATGAATATCACGTTTTCAAAACACTTATCGGCGAAAACTGATTAAAAAAAAGAAAATGAATATCAAGTTTTCAAAACACTCATCGGCGAAAACTGATTAAAAAAAGAAAAATGAATATCAAGTTTTGGAAACACTCATCGACGAAAACTGATTAAAAAAAACAAAAATGAATATCAAGTTTTCGAAACACTAATCAACTAAAATTATTTTTAAAAAAAAGAAAAAAGAATATCAAGTTTTCGAAACACTCATCGGCGAGAACTGATAAAAAATAAGAAAAATGAATATCAAGATGTCGAAACACTCATCGTCGAAAGCTGATTAAAAAAAGAAAAATGAATATCAAGTTTTCGAAATGCTCATCGGCGAAAACTAATTAAAAAAAGAAAAATTAATGTCAAGTTTTTGAAACGCTCATCGACGAAAACTAATGAAAAAAAGAAAAATGAATATCAAGTTTTCGAAACACTCATCGGCGAAAACTAATTAAAAAAAAAAGAAAAATGAATATCATGGTTTCGAAACACTAATCGGCGAAAACTGATTAAAAAAAGAAAAATGAATATAAAGTTTTCGAAACATTCATAGCCGAAAACTTATTAAAAAAGGAAAATGAATATCAAGTTTTCAAAACACTCAACGGCGAAAACTGTAATATCTGATACATTTAACTTTAATTATTATCATTATTATTTAATATATCTTTCTTTTTGAAAGAAAAATAAATTAAATTAAATAATTAAAAAGTTGAAATAAGAAAAAAAATATGGGTATATAAATAAATTTATTTAGAACCTAAATGAAGTGGGGATTTAAAAGGGGGGGGGAGCAAAAAGAGGTTTACTACAAATAAAATATTTCAGCTTATTTTCTTTTTATTAAGGACCAAGCCGTGACCCCATTCAGCACTCACACAAACAGACAAAAAAAAAAAAGCGAAGCAGCAGCGAGAAGCACGAAACCGAGAGCTCAAGGCGAAGGGGAGAAGCAACGTGACGGAGGGTTTGGCGCCGGAATCTCGCCGGAAATCGCATTCCGTCGCCGGTGACAGTAACTGGGACTCTCTTTCATCACCACCAAGCCCCCCATCCGATTGAATCAAGGTATGGAAGCCCCAATCCTTCAAAACCCCAATTTCTCCAATTTTGGGTGTTTTAGGAATTCTTCAAATACTTTCAATCGGGGCATTCCGGGGTTAAAATTAAGCTTAGCGGATGTTATTGAAAGCTTAGTGAGGTTCTGAAACGAAGTTAAACTGTAGGATTTGACCGGGTATGGAGATTAGGAAAATTTAGTTAGAAAATTCCTATAAATTGAATTATTGCTAGTTGGATGCATGTATAGGCTTGGATTGGAGTAATATAGGTGTTCTAATTGCTGGAAACATACAAGGGAATAAAGCCCGGGTATTTACCGTTTCAACCGGAACCCAATTCGGTGAAAAAAGAGGCGAAATACTAAGCCACCGTACAGTAAGGAGATGTGCGGTGGGTTGGACACCTTGGTCTTGTCCGTGGGGGACACCTAAGACCCGCTAAATTGGTTCCAAGGCTCTAATTATACCCAACTATATTTTTATATATAATTAAAGAGGTAGTAATTAAGCTTTTACTCGGCGAATAAGAGAGACGGTGGGATGAGTAAGCTAGAGCCTCTTTTGAACCGTGAATTTAATTATTTTACTAGTTAAATACCCATATGAACACATGAAGGGAAATTTAGACAAGTGGAAATCTCTAACCTAAGCAATTAGAGGTTCTAAATGGCTCGAAAGTGTGAAAGTCGATTATGGGGCATTCTGGACTTTCAGAAAGAGCAAATAAGACGACGTAACGAACTAAATAATTAGTTCTTGGAAAATAGCTAGAGGGTGCATGTCGCGACCCCCTATCGGACCTTCGTGACCGGCACGGGAGGTAGGAGTTCTCCTATCCCGTAAGCCCTTAATTCCTGATTGACATTCTTATATATGCATAACTACCCATTTCTATTACAAACAATATATAGTATATATGGTCATCCCTATCCGATGACCTAAGTAGCACGCGATCCACGGCTCACTCAACGCCGCTTCAGTCTATACGTATACACATAATCAATCACACGTACATATAATATACGTATTGATCACGCGATTAAGGGCGGGTGATCTATCCTATTCACATGCAGAATCCCTGTGTACAGTCAAGCATATATATTCAATCACACACCTGCATAAAATATACATATTGATCACACGCCACAATGCCTGTGACCTATCCTATTCACATGCGGAAGCCGTATTTTCACACAATCAAGTATTCAGTCACACATATATATAAATTTACATATTGACCACACGCTCAGTGCGTGTGATCTATCCTATTCACATGCGGAAGTCACATTCATATATATATATATATATATATATATACACATGATATTCATCATGTCATAACCTATGATCCCAACAACCAGACCAATCTTTAACCTGTATGAAGTCGACAGTTCTAGAGTGTGATATATACATATATGCATATAGCAATTGTACAAAACAATGCTATACCAAAAGAATCATATACATATACATCCTAACAAAATACATATATCAATACTACCCACGCGAACAATGCTTGCGGTCTCTAAGTCTGTCCGCCTCCCTGAGATGAAGTGGAAGCGCTCCCGATGCCTAGACCACCTGTGTCTGTAACATTTAACATTGGGGTGAGTCAAACGGACTCAGTGAGAGGCTTTCCCATCCCTGGTGTAGTAGCGGGTACCACTACAACTGGGGAAGAGGAGCCAATCACAATCACATACGCATATAACAGATTTGAATTTCCATATATTAAGTGGTCAGGCAATTAGCTTATATCACATTCACAATAAAGAATTTAAAGCATGGATTTACATACATTTAAATTCACACATACATCATATCATAGTTTAACATATACTTCCAAGTGGTCACCTGTATTCAATTAACCGTAATCATAAACTGGCCCGAAGGCAATATCTCCGTTAGGAGAGAATCTGGCCCGAAGGCAATATCTCCGTTAGGAGAGAATCTGGCCCGAAGGCAATATCTCACGTGAGCAATATGGGAACCTAGTTGATCATTCTAGGAACCCTGGTCCCAAGACTATACTTGGAACAATAATCTGACCCCAAGACTTCACTTGGAGCATAGCCGGTGACTCATCTGACCTCGGTTTACCCAAGGCAATAGCCACAATGTGGTGTACTCATATACTCTGTATTTCTGTGGGTTGACTCAAGACAAGAGACTCAATCTACGCGGACCACCCGTGATAGACTCGGTTCCCACGTTGTACCATAAATGACCCCTATGGACCACTACTTGTTCATTTTACTTCTTCTTAGGCAAATCTAGATTTCCAACTGGTTTCTAATTCGGACTCTTGGTTCAGAACAAAGTCACCTAGGTTTATTCTCTTTAAGGATTTACACACAAAACCACACCTTCCAGATAATAATCAATGAGGTTTGTTTCTAATACCACAAGACCCTCACAGATAAAATTTACTCGATCCTACCCCTGATATCATATAGGTCCCGTGAACCTTCTTTTCATATAAGGCTCCTGGAGCCCCCATCGCCTTTACAATTCACAAACACACATATAGCACGTTTTCACATATACTGTAATTTAGGAACAACAATAGCATGTTATCTAACATGTAATTCCTACAAATAGGCAAGAAGGCAAACCATATCCATATCCGCAGTCAACCCTATAGGACAGGGATAGGAAAGCCCCTCACGGTTTGCTCTCTCTCTCTCGTCAACGCTCTTCCTCCCTCTCTCATGATTTGCTTCTGCTTTTTTTTTCCTCTTTTCTTTATTCTTTTACACATATAATATATATATATATATATATATAGATATAGGATGTAAAAGAAAGAAGAAAAAGGAAGCAGATATATATATATATATATATATATATATATCCTTAATAAATAATTATATATAGACATATAGAAAAAAAAAAGAAATCTGATGGAGTAATAATAATAATGTAAAATTAGAATTTAAAAATTTTATATTTATAACATAATAAATGATAAGCTAGTGTATTTTTTTCATCTCCTTTTCCTCTCTTAAATTAATTAATTTAATTTAATTTCCGATGCTAATTAAAATATTCCCGGGTATTACAATCTTCCCCCCTTAAGAAATTCGGTCCCTGAATTTCAAACAGAATACTAACCTTAGTCTCGAAATAGATGAGGATACGTTCTGCGCATTTCACCCTCGACCTCCCATGTAGCTTCCTCGGTCGAGTGGTTTCTCCACAGAACTTTAACCAATGGAATCTCTTTCGTTCTGAGTTTCTTCAACTGCCGATCTAAGATTTCCACTGGCTCCTCTTCGTACGTCATATTTTCGGTTAGTTGCACGTGTTGCGATTGGATCACGTGCAAGGGATCGGGAAGATACTTCCGAAGCATCGATACATGAAAGATAGGGTGTACCCCTTCCAATTCCGTAGGCAATTCCAACCGATACGCTACATTCCCAACTCGTTCTAAGATTTCAAACGGTCCGATATACTGAGGACTCAACTTCCCCTTCTTACCGAACCGCATCACGCCTCTCATCGGTGATATTCTTAAGAACACCTGATCGCCAACGGCAAACTCCAGTTCCCTCCTTCGATTATCGCATAATAATTTTGCCTACTCTGAGCCGTCAGCAATCTCTCCCTTATACACTTTACTTTCTGCAAGGCATCTTGTAGCAATTTCAACTTCCCCTTCTTACCGAACCGCATCACGCCTCTCATCGGTGATATTCTTAAGAACACCTGATCGCCAACGGCAAACTCCAGTTCCCTCCTTCGATTATCGCATAATAATTTTGCCTACTCTGAGCCGTCAGCAATCTCTCCCTTATACACTTTACTTTCTGCAAGGCATCTTGTAGCAATTTCGGGCCGACTAGGCTAGCTTCTCCGACCTCGAACCACCCAATCGGGGACCTGCATCTGCGACCGTACAGAGCCTCGAAAGGTGCCATTTGAATACTTGCTTGATAACTATTATTGCACGCAAACTCAGCCAGAGGCAAATACCTTTCCCAACTTCTGCCGAAATCCATAATACACGCCCGAAGCATGTCGTCAAGAATCTGAATGGTTCTTTCTGATTGCCCGTCGGTCTGTGGGTGGAACGCAGTACTCAGATCAACTCTAGTTCCCAACACTTCCTGCAATGACTTCAAAACCTGGAAGTGAACTGTGGACCTCTATCAGATATTATGGACACTGGCACACCGTGCAATCTAAAGATTTCTGATAGATAAATCTGTGCATATTGACTCACTCCGTAAGTGGTCTTAACTGGCAGAAAGTGTGCGGACTTAGTCATGCGATCCACTATTACCCAAACCGAATCAAATCCCCGTTGTGATCTTGGCAACCCCGTTACAAAATCCATCGTTATCCTCTCCCATTTCCACTCAAGTATCTCTATCTATTGTAATGTTCCGGCGGGCATCTGGTGTTCAGCCTTGACTTGCTGGCACACTAAACACCTGGCTACATAGTTTGCGACATCCTTTTTCATGCCATTCCACCAACACAACTGTTTCAGGTCGTGATACATTTTATCAGCTCCCAGATGGATTGTATACACTGTCTGGTGTGCTTCTTCAAGAATTCTTTCTTTCAAGTTATCAACCATAGGGACACACAACCGTCCCTCCAACTGAAGTATCCCAGAATCATCTATAGAGAATCGGACGTCGTCCCCTTTCTCTTTAGTTACTGTATCCCTGATTTGCTTGAGGTCGGTATCTTCATCTTGCCTAGCCTTCACCTCTTCTACCAAAGAGGACTTAGCTTGCAAATGGGCTAAAAATGAGTTAGAACTTCCAATCTCAAACTGATTTCCCGTTTGCTCTAGCTCGTGCAGTTCTCTAATTAACGGTCTTCTTCCTTCGCATATATGAGCAAGACTGCCCATTGATTTCCGACTCAGAGCATCGGCTACCACATTAGCCTTTCCAGGATGATACAAGATCGTGCAATCGTAGTCTTTCAACAACTCGAACCATCGACGTTGTCTCAAGTTCAAGTCTTTCTGCTCGAAAATGTATTTGAGGCTTTTGTGGTCTGTGTAAATTTCACAAGTCTCACCATATAAGTAGTGTCTCCATATTTTCAAAGCGAATACTACAGCCGCCATTTCGAGGTCGTGAGTCGGGTAGTTCTTCTCATGCTTCCTCAGTTGTCGCAATGCATACACAATCACCTTGCCATGTTACATCAAGACACACCCTAACCCGATCCTCGACGCATCACAGTATACCACATACCCTCCTGTGCCTTCAGGTAATGTTAGCACCGGAGCGGTAGTGAGGCTGTCCTTCAGCTTCTGAAAACTCTGCTCACACTTGTCATCCCATACAAACTTCACTCCCTTCTGAGTTAGTCTAGTCATAGGTGCAGCAACCTTAGAGAAGTCCTGCACAAATCTTCTATAATATTCAGCCAAACCCAAGAAACTGCGAATTTCGGTAACAGAGGTAGGCTGGGACCAATTCTTCACTGCCTCTACCTTAGTCGGATCAACGTGGATTCCCTCTGATGATACCACGTGACCCAAAAAGGCAACTCTGTCAAGCCAGAATTCACACTTAGAGAACTTGGCATACAGTTTTTCCTCTCTCAACCTCTGTAATGCTAGTCTCAAGTGTTCAGCATGTTCCTCAGAATTCTTTGAATAAACCAATATGTCGTCAATGAAGACAATGACAAATCGGTCCAGAAATGGTTTAAAGACCCTGTTCATCAAGTCCATGAACGCTGCAGGAGCATTAGTTAATCCGAAAGACATCACCAAGAACTCGTAATGTCCATATCGGGTCCGGAATGCGGTCTTGGGTATATCCGATACTCGAATCTTTAATTGGTGATACCCAGATCACAAATCAATTTTAGAGAACAACTTTGCACCCTGCAACTGATCAAATAGGTCATCTATCCTCGGTAGTGGATTTTGATTGCGAATCGTCACCTTGTTTAACTTTCGGTAATCGATACACAACTGCAAAGATCCGTCCTTCTTCTTTACAAAAAGGACTGGTGCACCCCAAGGAGAGAAACTGGGTCTTATAAAACCCTTTTCAAGCAATTCTTGCAATTGTGTATGTAGCTCCTTCAGCTCTTTCGGAGCCATACGATAAGGTGGTGTGGAGATAGGCTGGGTGCCAGGTTGCAACTCAATTCCAAATTCAATCTCACGATCGGGCGGTAACCCCGGTAATTCTTCTGGAAATACATCCAAGAACTCTCGCACTACAGGTACTTGAGTCGGTGAAAGTACTTCTTTCGTGGTATCTTGGACGAATGCCAAATACCCTATGCAAGTAATTTGGATGCCTTCAAAGCCGAGATCAAGCTTGGATACGGTGCAGCTCCGTCACCCCGTATCACAAAGGGCTCCTCGTTTGGCATATTGAATTTCAAGCATTTAGCCCTGCAGTCCACAACCGCATGGCAAGACGACAACCAATCCATTCCGAGGATCACATCAAGATCAACCATACACAACAACCGAAGGTCTGCCACAGTCTCATGACCATCGACCTCTACAATGCAAGACTTATGCACATATTCTACTTGTACCGATTCTCCCATTGGTGTAGAGACCAGTATTGTTTCTGCCATTCTAGATGGACTTTTGTTGAATTTAGAGGCAAATGCATGTGACACATAGGAATGAGTGAGCCGGAATCAAATAAAACTCGTGCTTCAAGAGAGCAGACAATAAGAGTACCTGTCACAACTGCATTTGATGCATGAGCATCCTGCTAAGAGAGTGCAAATACCCGCGCTTATCCTCCACCTACCGCCCCTGGCCCTCGGCCACTAGACCCTGCACCACGGCCTGTAGCTGCACCTGTACTTGCTACCTGTGGTGGCATGGTTCTCACTGGTGGAGCTGGAATAGGTGTACTCCTCGGCGTCGGATTGCTTCTCACACTTGTACCTTCTTTTCTTCTTTGGACACCTCTCTAGCCATATGGCCCATCTGGCCGCAATGGTAGCATCCACCTGTCAGTCTCCGACATATTACCCGAATGAAATTTGCCGCAAGTCACACACTGGGCTTTGTCTTCCCAGCATTTCCACCCCCTTGTTCCCTCGGTCCCCCTTGAACATTACCTCTTGTACCTGTTTCATAGGTGGTAGTTGAGGATTGCCCTCCTGCGGACCCTGAATATCCTGCACCTCCACATGTTGTCTTCCTTTTCTTACTTCCACCTTCTTGGTTGTCACTGCCTGTAATTAACTTGACTTTAGGATCCACAGACGTCCCATACCTCTTCCTGGTTTCAGTCATTCTAGCACAGTCTGCTGCTTGAGCTAAAGTCTCAAACTGTCTCCTCTGAGGTAATAAAGCAGTAAACAACGGCTCCGTGAGTCGGTGTATGAATCTCTTGATCCTTGCCTCTTCATTAGGAACTAACTCAGGTGAGAATTGAGCCAGTTCAGTAAAATGTAGCTCATACTCCGTCACGGTCATGTTAGGCGTCACCCACAATTCCTCGAATTGCTGACGCTTTGCATCTTTGGTGCCTTCAGGTAGAAATCGACCCAGGAATTCCCTCTGAAAATCTTCCCAGGTCATTGGTGCCACTCTGCGTGAATACCTCGTCTGTACGGACTCTATCCATACTCTAGCCGCTCCCTCAGCTGGAATGAAGCTAATTCCACTAATTCATGGCCTGAGCACCTCAGCATGCGCCCAATTCTGACCATATCTCTAATAAAGTACTGCGGATCCTCTTTCTCACTTGTCCCGCAGAAAGTGGGTGGATGAAGCTTCAAAATTTCGAAATTGGCAGCTCTCTGGGTGCTAGCCGTGACTCACGAGGCATTCCCTGTGGTTGTTGCCATTCCCTATCCTCTTCCTCAACAGCCTCCATCTCTTGATTGCTAGGAACCCTCTCTTGTTCTTCCTCGCCGACTACTAACCGGCGTATGGAGATTAGGAAAATTTAGTTAGAAAATTGCTATAAATTGAATTATTGCTAGTTGGATGCATGTATAGGCTTGGATTGGAGTAGTATAGGTGTTCTAATTGCTGGAAACATACAAGGGAATAAAGCCCGGGTATTTACCATTTCAACCGGAACCCAATACGGAGAAAAAAGAGGCGAAATACTAAGCCACCGTACAGTAAGGAGCTGTGCGGTGGGTTGGACACCTTGGTCTAGTCCGTGAGGGACACCTAAGACCCGCTAAATTGGTTCCAAGGCTCTAATTATACCCAATTATATTTTTATATATAATTAAAGAGGTAGTAATTAAGCTTTTACTCGGCGAATAAGAGAGACGGTGGGATGAGTAAGCTAGAGCCTCTTTTGAACCGTGAATTTAATTATTTTATTAGTTTAAATACCCATATGAACACATGAAGGGAAATTTAGACAAGTGGAAATCTCTAACCTAAGCAAGTAGAGGTTCTAAATGGCTCGAAAGTGTGAAAGTCGATTATGGGGCATTCTGGACTTTCAGAAAGAGTAAATAAGACGACGTAACGAACTAAATAATTAGTTCTTGGAAAATAGCTAGAGGGTGCATGTCACGACCCCCTATCGGACGTCCGTGACCGGCACGGGAGGTAGGAGTTCTCCTATCCCGTAAGCCCCTAATTCCTGATTGACATTCTTATATATGCATAACTACCCATTTCTATTACAAACAATATATAGTATATATGGTCATCCCTATCCAGTGACCTAAGTAGCACGCAATCCACGGCTCGCTCAACGCCGCTTCAGTCTATACGTATACACATAATCAATCACACGTACATATAATATACGTATTGATCACGCGCTTAAGGGCGGTGATCTATCCTATTCACATGCAGAATCCCTGTGTATAGTCAAGTATATATATTCAATCACACACCTGCATAAAATAAACATATTGATCACACGCCTCAATGTGTGTGACCTATCCTATTCACATGCGGAAGCCGTATTTTCGCACAATCAAGTATTCAGTCACACATATATATAAATTTACATATTGACCACACGCTCAGTGCGTGTGATCTATCCTATTTACATGCAGAAGTCACATTCATATATATATATATATATACACACATGATATTCGTCATATCATAACCTATGATCCCAACAACCAGACCGATCTTTAACCTGTATGAAGCCGACAGTTCTAGAGTGTGACATATACATATATGCATATAGCAACTGTACAAAACAATGCTATACCAAAATAATCATATACATATACATCATGACAAAATAAATATATCAATACTACCCACGCGAACAATGCGTGCGGTCTCTAAGTCTGTCCGCCTCCCTGAGATGAAGTGGAAGCGCTTCCGATGCCTAGACCACCTGTGTTTGTAACATTTAACATTGGGGTGAGTCAAACGGACTCAGTGAGAGGCTTTCCCATCCCTGGAGTAGTAGCGGGTACCACTACAACTGGGGAAGAGGAGCCAATCACAATCACATACGCAATAACGATTTGAATTTCCATATTTTAAGTGGTCAGGCAATTAGCTTATATCACATTCACAATAAAGAATTTAAAGCATGGATTTACATACATTTAAATTCACACATACATCATATCATAGTTTAACATATACTTCCAAGTAGTCACCCGTATTCAATTAACTGTAATCATAAACTGGCCCGAAGGCAATATCTCCGTTAGGAGAGAATCTGGCCCGAAGGCAATATCTCACGTGAGCAATATGAGAACCTAGTTAATCATTCTCGGAACCCCTAGTCCGAAGACTATACTTGGAACAATAATCTGACCCCAAGACTTCACTTGGAGCATAGCTGGCGACTCATCTGACCTCGGTTTACCCAAGGCAATAGCCACAAGTGGTGTACTCATATACTCTGTATTTTTGTGGGTTGACTCAAGACAAGAGACTCAATCTACCCGGACCACCCGTGATAGACTCGGTTCCCACGTTGTACCATAATGACCCCTATGGACCACTACTTGTTCATTTACTTCTTCTTAGGCAAATCTAGATTCCAACTGGTTTCTAATTTGGACTCTGGTTCAGAACAAAGTCAACTAGTTTTATTCCCTCTTTAAGGCATTTACACACAAAACCACACCTTCTAGATAATAATCAATGAGGTTTGTTTCTAATACCAAAGACCCTCACAGATAAAATTTACTCGATCCTCCCCCCGATATCATATAGGTCCCGTGGACCTTCTTTTCATATAAGGCTCCATGAGCCCCCCATCGCCTTTACAATTCACAACCACACATATAGCAACGTTTTCACATATACTGTAATTTAGGAACAAACAATAGCATGTTATCTAACATGTAATTCCTACAAATAGGCAAGAAGGCAAACCATATATCCATATCCGCAGTCAACACCTATAGGACAGGGATAGGAAAGCCCCTCAGGGTTTGCTCTCTCTCTCTCTCGTCTACGCTCTTCCCTCCCTCTCTCACGATTGCTTCTGCTTTCTTTTTCTTGTCCTCTTTTCTTTATTCTTTTACAAATATAATATATGTATATATAGTACATTATATATATGTCATATATATATTACTTAATAACTAATTATATATATACATATATAAAAAAGAAATCTGATGGAGTAATAATAATAAGTAAAATTAGGATTTTAAAAATTTTATATTTAGTAACATAATAAATGATAAGCTAGTGTATTGTTTCATGCCATTTTCCTCTCTTAATTAAATTAATTTAATTAATTTCCGCATGCTAGTTAAAAGTATTCCCCGGGTATTACAGTGCATAAGCCTTAGCATGGACACATGCATGTGTAGCTGCTTAGTTACGCGTTCTAAATTTCTTAAATATGAATGTGTTTAGGGCACCATAGAGTGTTGGAGCTTCAGGCACTCATCGAGGACTGATCAGGCAGGGCCAACGAGGTGAGGGGCTCTCCCATCCCTGCCCCACAGGGTTGAATGACTACGTGGAAATGTGTTTTGCTCTATTTTGTGCAATTGCTATTGAAATTTATTTATCGGAATGAATTTGTGTTACACGTGTATGATATGCAATGGTAGCAGTCAACGTGCAACATTGTATGTGCTGATATGATAGCCTCAAGTGTATATGAACTATTGTGGCTCACTGGACCCTTATATATTACTGTGGGTAGGATTGATCATAATCTCATATGTGAGAGTTCAGTAACAGTAGAATCCAATCACATCGATCGTCACTGTTAAGATCTTGTTCGTATGTTTGTTGAGGAAAACTGAACTTAGGTTTGTTAAATGTGAGTGAGAGTGTTGCATAATTGGAACGGGGGAATCTAAGCCTAACTAATGAACACTTCTAATATTCAGTTAGTTACTAATAGGGCGTCTTTCAAGGTTAAATTTGTTAGTTGAACTTCTTAGGTTAGTTCGGGTAGATCGAGTCAGTTATCATGGTCGGACAGACAGGATTCATTAACAGTAAGCATGCCACATAGTGGCCATTACCTTGGTTTAACCGAGGTCAGACAAGTTGCCGGCTATTACTCTAAGCGTGCCTTGGAGTCAGAATGTTCCTAGTGTGATCAACTAGGTTCGAACAAGAAATTGCCTTCGGGCCAGTATTTCTCTTAGCGTAACGCGTGAGACAGAAAGTGAATGCCTATGTTTATAAATAGGTGTTAACTATGGAACCATATGATATATGTGGTGATTGATTTACGTGCGGAATAAAATTATGTTAGAAGCATGAACTAGGGTATTTATTGTGAATATGATATATATTGACTGCCTGATCATATTAAAGGTCGCAATATAATCAGTTTTATGCGTATGTATGGTTGCTCTCCCTTCCCCATTGTAGTGGTACCCGCTGCTACGCCAGGGATGGGGAAGCTCCTCACTGAGTCTGTTCGACACACCCTTGTTTATATGTTTATACAGGTGGTTCAGGATCGGGAACGCGTCCACTTCTTCTCAAGGAGGCAGACAACGCTGAAGACTGCACGCTTTGTCCGCGTCGGTAGTCATTTTGGTTATGTATATATGTGTGATGTATGTATATATATATAAATCCTTTTTGGGCGTAGCTTTTGTACGTATACAACTACTGTGTATATATATATATATATATCGTACTTGAATTCTAGCATTGTCGGCTTCATACAGATTAAAGCTAGGTCTTGGTGTTGGGGAATATGGCTGTGATATGACATATATCATGTGTATATATATATGACTTCTGCATGCGACTATGATAGATCACACGCCTTGAGGGGTGTGATCAATATGTAAATTATATATATGTGTGACTGAATACCCGATTGTATGAAAATATGGCTTCCGCATGTGAATAGGATAGATCACACGCATTGAGGCGTGTGATCAATATGTAAACTATATGCAAGCGTGTGATTGAATATATGTATGACTGTACAAAGGATTTCTGCATGTGACCTGAATAGGATAGATCACCCGCCCGAAGCGCGTGATCAATATGTATACTATATGAACGTGTGAGTGATTATGTGTATATGTATAAACTGAACCGGCGTTGAGCGAGCCGTGGATTGCACGCTACTTAGGTCACCGGATATGGATGACCATAATACTATATATTGTTTGTATTAGAAATGGGTAGGTATAAACATGTGAAAATGTCAATCAGGGATTAGAGGCTTACGGGATAGGAGAAATCCTACTTCTCGTGCTGGTCACGGACGTCCGATAGGGGGCCGTGACAAAAACTGATTAAAAAAAAAAAATGAATATCAAGTTTTCGAAACACTAATCGGCGAAAACTTATTAAAAAAAAAAAAATGAATATCAAGTTTTCAAAACACTCATCGGCAAAAAATGATTAAAAAAGAAAAATAAATATCAAGTTTTCGAAACACTCATCGGCGAAAACTGTTAATAAAAAAAGAAAAATGAATATCAAGTTTTCGAAACAATCATCAGCGAAAAATGATTAAAAAAAGAAAAATAAATATCAAGTTTTCGAAACACTCATCGGTGAAAACTAATTAAATAAAAAAAATGAATATCCCTTTTCGAATACTCATCGTCGAACACTGATTAAAAAAAGAAAATGAATATCAAGTTTTCGAAACACTCATCGCGAAAAATATTAAAAAAAGAAAAAGAAAATGAATATTACGTTTTCGAAACACTTATCGGCGAAAACTGATTAAAAAACGAAATATGACTATTAGTTTTCGAAACACTCATCGGCAAAACTGAATAAAAAAGAAAAATAAATATCAACTTTTCTAAAACACTCATCAGCGAAAATTGATTAAAAAAAAAAGAAAAATGAATATCAAGTTTTCAAAACACTCATCGGCGTTAACTGATTTAAAAAAGAAAAAGAAAATGAATATCAAGTTTTCAGAACACTAATCGGCGAAAACCGATTAAGAAAAGAAAAATGAATATCAAGTTATTGAAAACACTCATCGGCGAAAACTGATTAAAAAAGAATATAATATCAATTATTCGAAACACTCATCGACAAAAACTGATCAAAAAAGAAAAATGAATATCAAGTTTTTGAAATACTCATCAGCGGAAACTTACTAAAAAAGAAAAATGAATATCAAGTTTTCGAAACACTCATCGATGAAAAATTATTAAAAAAATAAAAATGAATATAAAATTTTCGAAACACTCATCCGCGAAAACTGATTAAAAAAGGAAAATGAATATCAAGTTTTCGAAACATTCATCGGTGACAACTGGTTAAAAAAGAAAAATAAATATCAAGTTTTCGAACACTCATTAGCGAAAACTTACTAAAAAAAAAAAGTGAATATCAAGTTTTCGAAACCCCATCGACGAAAACTGATTAAAAAAAAAAAATGAATATCATGTATTCGAAACCTCATCGGCGAAAACTAATAAAAAAGGAAAATGAATATAAAGTTTTCGAAACACTCATCGGCGAAAATTGATTAAAAAAAAAAATGAACATCAAGTTTTCGAAACACTCATCGGCGAAAATGATTAAAAAAAGAAAATGAATATCAAGTTTTCGAAACACTCATCAGTGAAAACTAATTAAATAAACACAAAATGAATATCACGTATTCGAAACACTCATCGACGAAAACTAATTAAAAAAAAGAAAATGAATATCAAGTTTTCGGAACACTCATCGACGAAAACTATTAAAAAAAAGAAAATCAATATTACGTTTTCGAACACTTATCGGCGAAACTGATTAAAAACGACGAATATGACTATAAATTTTCGAAACACTCAACGGCGAAAATTGATTAAAAAAAGAAAAATAAATATCAAGTTTTCGAAACACTCATCAGCGAAAACTGATTAAAAAAAGAAAAATGAATATCAAGTTTTCAAAACACTAATTTTCGGAAACTGATTAAAAAAATAAAAATGAATATAAAGTATTTGAAACACTCATCGGCGAAAACTGATTAAAAAGGAAAATGAATATCAAGTTTTCGAAACTCACGGCGAAAACTAATTAAAAGAAAAAGAATATCAAGTTTTCGAAACACTCATCGCCGAAATATGATTAAAGAAAGAAAAATGAATAGCAAGTTTTCAAACACTCATCGCCGAAATATGATTAAAAAGAAAAATGAATAGCAAGTTTTCAAAACATCATCGGCGAAAAATGATTAAAAAAGAAAAAGAATATCAAGTTTTCAAAACCATCATCGGGTGAAAACTGATAAAAAAGAAAAATGAATATAGGTTTTCGAAACACTCATGAGCGAAAACTTCTTAAAAAATGAAAAATGAATATCATGTTTTTCGAAACGCTCATCGGAAAAAACTTATTAAAAAGAAAAATGACTATCAAGTTTTCGAAACACTCACGATGAAAACTAATTAAATAAACAAAAATCAATATCACGTTTTCGAAACACTCATTAACGAAAACTTACTAAAAAATAAAATGAATATCAAATTTTTGAAACACTAATTGGCGAAAAACTGATTAAAATAGCAAAAATGAATATAAAGTTTGCAAAACACTCATCGCGAAAACTGATTAAAAAGGAAAATGATATCAAGTTTTCGAACCCTCACGGTGTGAAAACTGATTAAAAAGAAAAATGAATACAAGTTTTCGAAACACTCATCGGCGAAAAATGATTAAAGAAAGAAAAATGAATAATCAGTTTTCGAAACACTCATTGTGTGAAAAATGATTAAAAAAAGAAAAAAGAATATCAAGTTTTCGAAACACTGATTAGCGAAAACTTACTAAAAAAAGAAAAATGAATATCAAGTTTTTGAAACACTCATCGGCGAAAAATGACTAAAAAAAGAAAAATGAATATCAAGTTTTCGAAACACTAATCGGCGAAAACTGATTAAAACAAGAAAAAAGAATATCAAGTTTTTGAAACACTCATCGGCGAAAAATGATTAAAAAAAGAAAAATGAATATCAAGTTTTCGAAACACTCATTAGCGAAAACTTACTAAAAACAGAAAAATGGATATCAAGTTTTCGAAACACTCATCGACGAAAGCTTATTAAAAAATAAAAATGAATATAAAGTTTTCGAAACAGTCATCAGCGAAAACTGATTAAAAAAGGAAAATGAATATCAAGTTTTCGAAACACTCTTCGGCGAAAACTGATTAAAAAACAATGAATATCAAGTTTTCGGAACACTAATCGGCTAAAACTGATTAAAAAAGAAAAATGAATATCAAGTTTTCGAAACACTCATCGGTGAAAACTAATTAAATAAAGAAAAATGAATATCATGTTTTCTGTCACGACCCGTTTCGGAAGCCCATGACCGACATGGGAGGTTGGATTTCTCCTGTCCCGTAAGCCTCTAATCCCTGATTAACATTTATAGCTATTCATATCTACCCTTTTATAATACAATCAATATACATTATATACGTGGCCATCCATTTCTGGTGGCCTAATAAGCTTGTAATTCACGGTTCACTCAGCACCGCTTCAGTCTATATATATACACATATTCACTCATACGTACATATAGTTTACATATTGATCACGCGCTTCAGTGCGGGTGATGTATCGTAATCACATGCAGAAGTCCTGTATCCATTCATACATATATTCAACCACACACATACATATAGTTTATGTAACTGTCATTTTTGGCTCAGACAATTGTAATGTGAATTTAGGACCGCAAGGGGTCTTAACCTTAGGGGACTTGTCCTTAGGTGATGCACCTAGGTGCCTACGTACCCTTCGGGAGGGATCAAAGTCCACGTAGTTCATCATGGTGACGTCTATCGGAGCCGTTAGGCAAGGTTGTTACCTGTATTAGGCCGTGTATGGCTAAGACGTGCCTAAGGTACTCCGGGCGGGCGAGCCGCTCTTTGGGAGGTTTGCCCTGGTTGTGCATCCCGTCCGTTGCTTCTTTCCACGTGTGCGGTTGAAGTGAGCGGTTGCAGCTGGGTTTGATTGTAGAGGATAAGGGGTTTTATCCATTGCGGGATTCGAGGGGTCGAAGTTTTTGAAGCGTTGCGCCTCTGGGTGCCCTATAAATGTCCAACGTTTGAAAGTTTGTGACTTTACATTTGCATTCACCTTTCTCTGTTGCCCATGTTTCATCTGCTCTTGCCTTTTTTGATCCCTGCTTCTTGTCGAATTGAATCTTCGCAATGGCCGGCGAAGGTGACGATTACAGCTACTACCCCTTTGATTTCATTGATTTGGAAGATCTTCCTTACTCTTCCCCTCCTCCTCCTCTGGTCTGGACTCGCGATACTGGCCAGAGCGGGGGGAGGAAGAATGGTCAACAGGGCTTGTCACCGGGGGGAGCTGCCGATGTCCCAGTTGTGGTACCTGCTATGGTGTCTACTGGTGGTGAGACGGAAAGGTGACTTCCTGTGCCTTCGTCTTCCAAGGGGGAGCGTCGTCAAGAGATTCTTCTGAAGGAGAGGAGGAAGAAAGACGGGAAGGTTAGCGCGAGCGGACCCCGGGAAGGGGAAAGGAGGGGAACTTCTGCGGCGGAGTTAGCCGAAAGCAGGGAAGGTGGTCCAAGAAGCGTCCTGCTGGGGTTGACTTGCGACTGTCTCCGCAGGTCGTACGATGGAGTACTAACCGAGAGGATGCACAGGCGGAGGCTCCGGCGGGGGATGTTGTTCCTGTTTCTGTCACTGTTCCTACCTCGGTTACCACTTCTGCCGCCGTTCGTCAATCACCTATGAGGGTGATTCTTTCTACCCGTGTAATACCCGAGAATATTTTAACTAGCGTTATTAATTAAATTAAATTAATTAATTAATTTAATGTGGAAAATGAGATAAAAATAATAATACACATTATCCTACTGCATTTTTTTTAAAAAAAATACAAATTAGTTAAATCCTAAATTTTCTTTTTATATATTTCTTTCCTTATTATTATTAAAGCAGATTTTTAATTTTAGTGGTATATATATATATATATATGTGTGTGTGTGTCTGTGTGTGTGTGTGTAATATAAAGACTAGAAGGGGAAAGAAAACCATGAAGGAAATCAGAACTTTTTTTTTCTTTTGTAATATATATATATACTAATTTATTAAATATATATATATTAGATAAGGAAAGAATAAAAGGATGAGGAAAGAAGAGCAAACCGTGAGAGAGAAGCAGAAGGGAGCAAAACGTGTGAGAGAGGGAGAGAATATGGGAGCAACACGAGAGAAGAAGGGGAGGAGCACCATTTGGGGCGTGGTGCACGGAGGAGCTCACGGACGGCGTGCGAGAGTGGCCGGACGTTCGTGGTGGTCGAAGTTCGCCGTCTGTCACCGTCTTTGTGGCTAGAGAGAGAGAGCTCGGGTTAGAGAGAGAAACAAGAGGGAGAAAGCTTTCTCGCCGGAAAACACCGTCTCTTCATCGGGGAAGGTAGCTGGGAGTCTCCTCTACTCCATATCGTCCTTCTAACCGGTTGAATCGAGGTGAGAAGTCCCGAAACTCTCAAACCCCAATTTTATCAATTTTAGGGATTTTTGGAAAGACCCCAATTGATTCAATCTGAGTGTTCTGGGTCCTAAATTGAAGTATATGCATGTTAGGAAGTGAGTTGGAAGCTTAGGAACCGGAACCAAATTGATGGAATTTATCCAGGTTGGAAAAAGAGTAGGAAAATGTGTTTGTTAAGGTTTAAGGGTGTTGTAGAATGACTTGGGGTGCATTGAAAGGTTGAATAGTAATTATAAAAATTGATAAAAATTATTGGAATGTACGAGGGATGAAAACCCGAGTAATTCCCATCTCACCCGGAACTCCGTTCGGGGAAAAAGAGACAATTCTCTAATTTTACGCGTATTTTGGGTATGTGTATTCATGGGTAGGTAAAGTGTTCAAGGTTATTTTGATAAATGGAAATTTGGACAAGTAGAATTTATGACTCTTGAGCCATAAATTCAAGACTTGGGTAATAGGAACTTCACATGGACACATAGAGGTGAAATTGGGTAACCTTGCATTCCCAAATTCAACGTTTCCAAATAGCGTGATTAAGAGAGGGTTGGACACGAATTAGAAGCATGCTAGGTGTTTCGAAAACTAGTTGAGGGCATTCCAAGCCAACAACTAGTCTATGGAATTAATTAGAAAGAACATGAGCATTAGCGTTACATGTACACGATAGTGGTTGAATTTTCAAGTCTCTGAATCTCTCAAGTATATGTGTATAGGGCACCATAGTGTGAGTGGACTTTTGGGCGCACCGAGAGCCGATCAGAGGGGCCAACCAGGTGAGGGGCTTTCCTATTCTTGCCCTATAGGGTTGACTGCGGATATGGATATGTGGTTTGCCTTCTTGCCTATTTGTAGGAATTACATGTTAGATAACATGCTATTGTTTTTCCTAAATTATAGTATATGTGAAAATGTGCTATATGTGTGTATGTGAATTGTAAAAGCAACGGTGGCTCAAGGAGCCCTATATGAACAGAAGGTGCTCGGGACCTATACGACATCGGGGGTAGGATTGAGTAAATATTATGAAGGGTGTGGCTTTGTAAGTAAGTCCTTAAAGAGAATAAACCTAGGTGACTTTTTGTTCTGAACCAAGAGTCCAAATTAGAAACCACTTGGAAATCTAAATTTGCCTAAGAAGAAGTAAAATGAACAAGTAGTGGTCCATAGGGGTCATTTAATGTACAACGCGGGAACCGAGTCTATCACGGGTGGTCCGGGTAGATTGAGTCTCTTGTCTTGAGTCAAACCACAGAAATACAGAGTATACGAATTCACCACATTGTGGCTATTGCCTTGGGTAAACCGAGGTCAGATGAGTCGCCGGCTATGCTCCAAGTGAAGTCTTGGGGTCAGACTATTGTTCCAAGTAAAGTCTTGGGACCAGGGGTTCCTAGAATGATCAACTAGGTTCCCATATTGCTCACGTGAGATATTGCCTTCGGGCCAGATTCTCTCCTAACGGAGATATTGCTTTCGGGCCAGTTTATGATTATGATTACTTGAATACAGAGGACCACATGGAATTATATGTTAAATCATGATATGATGTATGTGTGAATTTAAATGTATGTAAATCCATGCTTTAAATTCTTTATTGTGAATATGATACAAGCTAATTGCCTGACGACTTAATATATGGAAATTTAATCCGTTATATGCGTATGTGTTTGTGATTGACTCCTCTTCCCCAGTTGTAGTGGTACTCGCTACTACACCAGGGATGGGAAAGCCTCTCACTGAGTCTGTTTGACTCACCCGAATCACTACAACAAATTATCGATTTAGCCACGGAAAATTACCCACGGACTAAATTCCGTGGGTAATCCATGGCAATTCCGTGGGGAAATGAAGAGAAAAAAATAGATTTTTTCTTTAGATTTAGCCATGGAATTACCCACGGACAATACGTCCGTGGGTAATTCATTGTATTTTCCCACGGCATTAGCCACGGACAGTACGTCCGTGGCTAATATCCGTGGGTAAAATAAGTTTCCCCCAATTTTTTATTTTAATATTCGGCGCCGAAACAAAAAAGGAATCGCGCGTTTTTGTGATTTGCGAAACGACGCCGTTTTCCTTAGGGTTCAATTTATAGCCACGGAATACCCACGGAATCCATTCCGTGGGTAATAATTTTTGCTTAATCTTCTTCCTGCGACTCTTTTAGGGTTATTGTAAGAGAGATTGTGAGAGTCGAAGGCTTGAAGCACCGAGAGAGTTCGTGGCTGCTGTGTGTGCGTCGTGAAAGAGAAAGTGCAAACCATAAATCAGCTGCACCACTACTGTCTCTTTCTTCCGCCTTACGCGGCGACCCTCCGGCAAATTTTCTGACAAGGTAATATATCTCTCTCCGTCTTCAACTCGCGTTTAGTTACCCCTATAACTGAGTATAGAACAAGACAGAGTCCGATAATCAACTTGGATTCAGCTGATTTTGGTCTTGTGTTTGTAGATTGAGGTTTATTCTGATATATTCCCTTGTTCGGTTCTTTTATCTCCGCTCCAATTTTCACCCACATTTTGATTCTGTGAAAAATCACTGAGTGGCTAAGGGATTGATCATTGCGTTGTTGAGAATCCCAATCTTATTTTAGATGAATTACTTGCTCATTTTTCAATTTCTGTTGGGTTTGACATCGATAATTTCTGGGTAAATTATGTTATACCCACACTTTTTGTATAATTTCTGGATAATTTCTGGCTAATATAGCCAAGAGACTCATGGCTTTGACTTTAGGATTGCTGGTTCAGGCCTTTGAGTGGAAGAAAATTGGGGATGGAGAAATTGACATGACGGAGGGAGGTGGCCTTACGCTTCCCAAAGTTGAGCCTTTAGTTGCACTCATAAGGCCCCGCCCAGAGATGATCACCCTTCTCTCCCAATTATCAAGTAACACAGATCATTAATGGTTGAGTTTGATACCCGGAATAAACAGTGGAGCTTCATAGATTATAATATAAGAATAAATTATGAAAGAATAGTTGGGCAAGACTCTGTTTCTTTTTCCTGTTTTCTTCAGCCTGCAGGTCTAGTTCTGTTATGCTTTTCTCAAACTGTTCTCCTCTTCTAGATAAAATGGTGACAAATAAATATACCTACTAAACATGGAAGAAGTTATTGACTAATAGAATGAAGAAATTACCACTCTTACTTCTAAGATGTACAAGTTATTGACTAATAAGAATTCTCAATTTTTTTCCCAAGGTTATAATGTATTATACAAAGATACGAGATATCCATGTTTTATAATGGTTCGACAACATTTAACACTAGAATTTTCAAATCACGAACAGAATGTCTTGAGTTCATTAGTGTGGTTTTTAACTTCCAAGGCCTTTACCAAACTTTAATACAGTTTTTAGACTTTTTTTTCACTAGGACACTGCATTTTTTTTTCTGAGCACCTATATCTTGGGAAATCATACACATATATAGCACCTATATCTAATGGATGATGGTGTGAATGACCATGTGTTCATGTGTTACTCAATACTAGCCAAATTTTCAAATTCTAATTAAGTCAATTAATGTGTTACTTAAAAGTCACAAAAAGATTATTGGTAGGCTGAGCATGCAGTATCCACCACCATTTGCATATATATGGGAATATTAGGAATTGAAGTGGCATATTCTCTTTGCTTCACTTCCACGTTAATTCAAAAAAAAACATAGCTATAAGATGTTTATTTATAAGTTGATGTGCATGCTAATTCATTTTCAATTGAGTACGGATTTATACAATTTTATATATATACTATGTCGTCCAAAAAAATACAATATTGTATATAGTTTAGTTTTGCACTATTATATTTGTCTAACAATATATATATTACAATATCTTATTCACTTTCTTGTCAAAATCGCCCATCACAAGTCTACTACACTTTAGCGCAGCTAATTTAACATTTTACATGGCTTCAATAAAATGGCCAATACTTCTCTTTTTATATAGAATGCCAGATATGGATATTCACCCTTCAATTTCTCTGGTATGGATTAGAAATATAACAGAAGTTCAGAAACAATGCAAGAATTCAGATTAATTCTGTGCAGAGGAGAATCTGACAGGTGTGCATTCAACTGCAAATTATTTATAACGGTCTGTAATCTTTCCTTGCAGGAAATACTATATATGTGTATGATTCCTTCACATTCTCTTCAGTGGTAGACACCCCTACTATAGTAGAGCCCCCTGTGCTTTCTGTAAATTTTCCGGGAAACCAAAGCCAAACAGCCCTTAACGGTAACAAAATTTCTCGGTTTCCTTATTTGAGCGTTCAGATTTGTACGCAACTATTCAAATCTTACATTCTTGTTAATTTCAGCAAATTTGAACTTCTTTTTTCTTCTTTAGGTTTTAGATTTTGTGAATTGATTTTGATTCTCCATTGGATTCCCAAGTATGCTTCAGGACTAATTAATTTATTTCTATTTTCTTTTTTGGGTAATTTCCTTTTGGTTCATTCTCCATTGGATTTTGTGAACTTCTTTTGTCAAAATGATGCTTAAAGTGTTTTATGGATTGGGGTGGATGTTGGTGCTGTGTTTTCTTTTTCTTTCTTGTAAATATGTCACTAAATGGCTAAATGTTGGTTCAAAATGCTGGATGTTAGTAGGTTCTATTTTGCTCTTCTTTTTGTGTGTCATTGGGTGTTTAGATATTGGTTAGAAAGTAGATGGTAAATGTGAGATGGAGAGAAAGAATACGATTAGTGAGGAATTTAAATGAAGTGTAGAGTGTGCGCTTAGTTGGTTACCAATTATAATGCAAGTAGTGGGCTGCAGTTTATTTTTGGTAGAGTAGTGGGCATCAGTTACATTATTTGAAAGTTTTTAAAAATGAGTTTGATTTTATTTTGGAGTGGTTAGTTGTTTAAAAATTGAGGTAGATATTTTTTTTAATATATAGGTGGATCAGTTATTTTTTTTAAAAAAAATGAGAATTTATTTGCAGGGAGACGTTACTGAAGTTGTTTTTTTTTTTTAAAACAGAAGTTTGTCTTTTAGATGGCTGAAGTTGGTCTTTTTTTTTGAAAAAAAAAATTCAAGTTGTAGTAGTGACTTAACTTCTTTTGTATATAGTATTGATGTTAGGTGCTGTTAAATTCTGTTTTGCTATTTATAAAAACTTGTAAGTATGTCATTAAGTGGTTGAATATTGTTTAGAAGGTTATGGGTTTATTTTGTTCTTTTCCATTTTGTTGTCCAATTTTCGTGAGTCATATTTTGGTATTTTAGAATCTCTTTCAAGAATAATGTAGGTACTATTTTGATGCCCACTTGCTGTCCGAGTTTGTGGAGTTTGTTTGATGTTTTAAAATGTCTATTGAGGTTAAAGGCGGTTTCATTTGCTGTCCAGATTTGTTTTAAGCAAGACTTATGTATCTTAAAGTATGCTTTTAGAATTTTTCATGTGAGAAAGTGAAAGTGCCAGAGAATTTTTCTTTTTTTTCTTCTTTTAAGTTGTGAAAAGAATATGCAAATGAGTCATAAATGAAGAGAAGTATTTGCCAAATTTTATAATTCAAGACTGTTTGCAAATAGGTCTTACTTGAAAGGAGTGTATGTATTAGGTATGTGTGTTATGTTGTTTCTTTTGGTTTTATGAATTACTGGCTTTGATGACCTAGCGTTTGATGGCAAAAAAAAATTTAGTCCCTAAAATACAATTAATTATCTCAATCAATTATAGGTGAGAGAGTCATACATCATGAATGTCCCTACAAATCGACAATGGATGTACAATAGAGTACATCCAAGTGGGGTTGGATTTCAAGATGCTTTTCTGATGGGGGTGGATGAATTCGTTAACCATGCTTGTTGACTCCCAGTCTATTTGAGTGAGAGAAGATTTAGGTGTCCTTGTGTCAAGTGCAGAAATATTAGGCTTGAGATTGTTGATGTTGTTAAAGTACACCTTTACAAGTACGGATTTATGCCTGAGTATTATTATTGGACCTGTCATGTTACATGTTACAAACACAGGTGGTATAGGCATCGAGAGCGCTTCCACTTCGTCTCAAGGAGGCGGACAGACTTAGAGACCGCACGCATTGTTCGCGTGGGTAGTATTGATATATGTATTTTGTCAGGATGTATATGTATATGATTCTTTTGGTATAGCATTGTTTTGTACAGTTGCTATATGCATATATGTATATGTCATACTCTAGAACTGTCAGCTTCATACAGATTAAAGATTGGTCTTGTTGTTGAGGGATATAGGTTGTGATATGATGAATATCATGTGTATATATATATATATATATATGGATGTGACTCCTGCATGTGAATAGGATAGATCACACGCACTGAGCGTGTGGTCAATATGTAAACTTATATATATGTGTGACTGAATACTTGATTGTGTGAAAATACGGCTTCCGCATGTGAATAGGATAGGTCACACGCATTGAGGCGTGTGATCAATATGTATATTTTATGCAGGTGTGTGATTGAATATATGCTTGACTGTACACAGGGATTCTGCATGTGAATAGGATAGATCACCCGCCCTTGAGCGCGTGATCAATATGTATATTATATGTACGTGTGATTGACTACGTGTATATGTATAGACTGAAGCGGCGTTGAGCGAGCCGTGGATTGCCTGCTACTTAGGTCACCGGATAGGGATGACCATATATACTATATATTGTTTGTAATAGAAATGGGTAGTTATGCATGTGTAAGAATGTCAATCAGGGATTAGAGGCTTACGGGATAGGAGAAATCCTACCTCCCGTGCCGGTCACGGACGTCCGATAGGGGGTCGTGACAACCCGTCCTCCTGTTCTCAGCCCCGTTGAAGGCGTTAATTAGCCTCCTGCTAAGAGGGCCAGGGTGGTCGTTGAGGACTCTTTCCGAGACTCTTCCGCGCCTTAGATTGCGGGGGAGGTCCTGCGGCTGTGGAGGTTGCGGACTCTGGTGATGCGGCCGTGGAGGCCAGAGACCTCACAGACGGAGGGAATCTATTGGCAAGTCAAGCGGCTGCCACGAGAGATGTTGTTCCTGGGTCGACTGCCGGCCCTTCTGAACCCCTTGGGCCACCGGAGGGGATTGGCTTTTGAGCTGGTGGCATTGGGCACGCGCTTCCCCGTGGAGATGCGGGAGAGGGAAGCTAGGGGCTGGATTACTTTGCCCCTGAATATTGTTGTTCGAGGCTTCAGCCGGTTGCTGAGGTGTTAGCCGACTTCCACCAAGCTGGTCTTGCGTGGGAGAAGCGTGTGGTAAGTTCTCTCGTCTTGGTTTTTTCCTCGTTTTGTTATAGGTTTTTGTTCCTGACTCCGCTGTGTATGTGCGCGCTTCTTACATGAGGAGATTCGTCGCGATCAGGATCAGTTTTTCGGTGTTGCGGCCTCTAAAAGCCGGGCTCTGGAGGTCCCAAAAGCGATTGGCGGACGTGCAGGAGCAACTGTCTGCCAAGAAGTTGTAGTGTGAGGGTCAAGGACGCAAGGTTAAGTCCTTGACCGAGGAGGTCGCCCGTCTTAGGGCCAAAGCTGGTCACCCTGCAGAGGTTTCGTTCCTTGCTCAGAGTTGGAGAGGACTCGTAAAGAGCTGGCCGTCCGGGACGACGCTGAGAGGCGTCAGCAGGAGCTTCGTTCGCTCCATGAGGCCCTGCGGGACGCGGAGGCTCGTGCTGCTGAGAGCCTTTCTGGTCGGCTGGCGGCTGAGGGCAAAGTTGCCGATGTTGCGATCGCCAGGAGGAGCTATTTGCGCAGAGGATGTACGGCATGCTCCTGGCGGTCGAGCAGCTCGAGCGTCTCCGTGGGGAGAGATTCCCAGTGGAGTGTGGCTTCCTTGCATCCTTCCTTGGAGTTTTTTGAGGGTGAGCTTCGTGGTCGGATAGAAACGGACCCTGTTGAATCTTGCTTATATTCGTCGATTGACGGATTTTGGTGGATCACCAAGTGTTGTCCCGAATCGGGGGCGAGCTTTAGGGATTGGACCTACTTCTCAGCAGCTGCCTGAGGCGACCAGGCGGGGTCGTCGGAAGATGTCGACCATGTGGAGCCGGCTAGGGCCGGGACTTTTCTAGATCTTGGGGATGCCCAAGATTAGCTTATATAAATTTTAGGGTGTTTACCCTTTGTAATGGGCGGACGCCCTCTCATTTTTGGCATTAATGAGAATGATTTTTGCAAAGAGTTTTTTCCTGCTTTCCTTTTCACTTCAGGGTAAAAAGTTGCATGTGTTTGCAGTTTCTCTTTTGCGGTTATCTCTTTACGTCTAAGTAAAAAGATTTTTTTTGCATGAGCACGTGTGATCAGGACGGTTTGTATGTGTGTTGCTAGCATGGTTCGTCGAACGTTCGTTTTATGGTTTTCGCACCAAAGGGGTCTTGTTACGTGCATTTGGGGAAATTTTAGCTTGGCCCTGGGGCCGCTTAGCGTTTTCTTAGGGCGGTCGAGCCCAACGTCCTGTGATAGGACTTACGCGAGTACTTTGCAAAGTTGAAGTCTTGTCTCTAGTTGAAAAGGAGTGCTTTTAATAAAACAAAATGAATACATTCGTGCAGCCTCAGTCAGGCTAGCCTTAGGTAGGCTGAAGGTAAGCAAAATGTTTACATTCGGATTGCCTAAGTCAGGCGAGCCTTGGCCAGGCTGAAAATCCTAAATTCAAAGTAGAGACACATATGACTTGACTTAAAGGTAACGTGATAATGCAAAGTGGGTTCGAGTCTTAAGCGGAGGTTATGTCGGGGGGGCGGACTCTGGCTTCTTTCCTCCTAACTCTTTAGCCTTGGGGGGTTCCTCGCGTGATTCTTTGGGACCAAGGCGGGCGACCTTGACGGTCTTGGTTAGGCTAGCTGCGTAGCATGCTCGCGCCAGTTTCTGGTCCGCCATGATTTCTCCAACCCCGTGGGGTGTTGGGAACTTCATTGTGAGCTGTGCGGTAGACTCTACAGCTCTGAGTTTGTTTAGGGACGGTCGCCCTAGGATTGCATTGTATGCTGACGGTGCTGAGACAATGATGAAGTCTACATCAAGGCTCGCGACCTTTGGCAAAGTGCCCATTGTTGTTCGGGCAGTGATGATTCCTTCTGGGATCCTGGGCTCCTGAGAACCCTATGAGCTTGCCAAGGAAGGGCCTTAGGCTGGCCTCGTTCAACCCGAGCTTTCTGAAGGTGTCGAAGTAAAGAACGTCTACTGAGGATCCTTGGTCGATCAGGACTCTTTTGACATCGTAGTTGGCGATAATTGCGGTCACTACCATGGGGTCGTCGTGGATTGGTCCCTCTAGGTTAGTGAGGTCGAAGGTGATGGGGTCTCCCTTGGTCTCGCTCCTCTTCTGTGCTTTAGAGCGTAGTCTTGGGCGAGTATGGAGCATTCCATCCTCTTCTTGTTTTGCGGTAGGGAGGAGGTCCCTCGCTGTAGTCCGCTGCTATGACGTCGATAACCCCGCGGGTAGGCGCTTGGCTGTCGGCTTCCCAGGGGTACTGATATTGGCCCTGCTTTCCTCCTTGATGAACCAGCCGAGTTGTCCCTTCCGGATTAGGTCCTCGATTTGATCCCTCAGGTGGATGCAGTCGTTGGTTTCATGTCCGTAATCCTTGTGGAATTGGCAGTATTTGGACTTGTCCACCGGTCTTCCCGTTTTTCGCCTTTTGACCTGCGGGGGGAATGTGAGCATGTCAGAATGATAAATTTCTTCCAACACCCCAACGTGAGATCTGTTGAGGGGAGTGTAGCTCGTGAACCGTCCTCAGGGAGACGTCCGTGGTCGAGGAGGTGACCTCTTCCTACCGCTTTTTTCCTTGGGGGTTTGGTCCTCGGTTCCTGTCTTTTCTTTTTCTTCTCTGCTCGTTCCATATTGGCCCTGCTTATCAGGAACTTCCTCATCTTGTCCTTGGCGATCTGAGTGTTCTCCTCTTGAATGAACCATTCTGCACGGTCCATGAGTTCCTGTAAGGTGGAGACGGGGCACCTGTTCAGTTCCCCGTAGAACTGTGAGCATCGAAGACCCTGCTTTATGACAAAGATGGTGACGACGTCCTGGAGGCCTCGGACTTGGAGCGAGAGTTTGGTGAAGCGGGCCAAGAAGGCTTGCAGGGTTTCTCCTTCCTCCTGGTGGAAACTGATGAAAGAGTTTTCGTTTTTCTGGTACTCTTTGCTACTGGCGAACTGTGCAAGGAAGTTCTGAGCCTGTTGTTCGAAGCTGTGGATCGAGTTGGTGGGCAGCAAGGAGAACCATCTCAAGGCGGCTTCCTTCAGAGTTGATGAGAAGACCCAGCACGTTGGCCGTCTGTCATACCCAGTATCGACATGGCCGAGTTAAAGGTATTCAGGTGGTCCCACGGATCGGTTTCTCCACCATAAGGTTCTATGTGGAAGGGCATTTTGAAGCCCATGGGAACGTGTTCATTCATGACTTGCTGGGTGAAGGGGTGTTTCCCCTTTCCCTGGAAATCGATCGCATGCCACTGGTAGGCATTTGCACCAGCGGCTGCGCACGGGTTGTAGGCCGCGGCCCATGGCATATGGAGGTAGGACACTGGAGGGTAGTTTGGGACTGGTGGTCGTGGATAGTTCATAACGTGCCGTGCTGCCTGTCCGGTGACCATGGTTGGTCCAGGTGGGATCACCGTTGGGGTGGTGCCGCCGTTAGTGACAACCGTGCGAACTCTATTGGTAAGGTCCCAAATTGAATTGTGGGCAAGCCGGTAGGGTCGCTAGAGGTCCCTGCCGTCGCACCGTGTGGCACTAAGGGTAGCTGAGTGCTCATATTTGCTGGGGCGAGGTTCCTGTCCTCTTCCCCTCGCTGTTGGCGTAGAGCTGCTACTTTTGCATTGAAGTGGGCGATCTCAGCGTCCCGTGAGTTCCTTGCTGGCTCTGTCATCTCTTGACCACCAATTGTGGGGCAAAGGACGTGCGGCATGCCATACGGGTGTTTAGGGCAAGTTTGCTCTCTAGACGTTGGGTTATGGACCACGGTTTCCGTGACGGCTACCTACGTTATTGAGGAGCTCTGAGGCTGAGTCGTGTTTGGTCCGCCTGCCTCAGTTGTGAACGGTTCGGCCGTTCCTGTCGACTCCTCACGCTGCGTCTCAGGGCGCTGGCGTCAGCCATAGTTGCGGGGACGTTCGAATCGGTCATGATGTATTGTGTCCTGTATCTGTATTGAAGATCAAAACAAAAACAAGTACGGGTTTCTGAGCGTTAGGTGTATACTCCTACTCCCCGAAAAAGAAATGCCATTTAGCGGCAAAGTGCGCAAGGCATTGTGGTTTGAATAAGACCGCGGTGGGCGCCACTGTAACTATCATTTTTGGCTCAGACAATTGTAATGTGAATTTAGGACCGCGAGGGGTCTTAACCATGGGGGACTTGTCCTTAGGTGATGCACCTAGGTGCCTATGTACCCTTCGGGAAGGATCAAAGTCTACGTAGTTCGTCATGGTGACGTCTATCGGAGTCGTTAGGCAAGGTTGTTACCTGTATTGGGCCGTGTGCGGCTAAGACGTGCCTAAGGTACTCCGGGCGGGCGAGCCGCTCTTGGGAGGTTGCCTTAGTGGGAGAGAGCTATGGTCTTTGAGGGCTGTGGAAGCCCTATAAGCGGTGTTCTCCAAGGAGGAGGTGAGCCAGTCGGAGGTTGGCCAGAACGGGGGGCCAATGACGGGAATCAAGATGCTGGACGTACTCGTGAGGGATATCTGAGGGTGCTCAGGTACCGAGAATGAGTGGAATATCGGAGATGACGTATGATAACCCTTTGGGTCGTATGTGATTCTGTTGAGACTGGATTGCTTGCTTAGTCCACCGGGTGAGGGGCTATTTATACTAGCGTGTGGGGAGATCGTGCTCGACCCACTACTTCGTGGGACGTGGGTCGTCCCACGCGGCTTATGGAGATCCCACGTCTGGTTGAGGGGAGACTCCGTGTGGTTACGTGGGCGAGGGCCACGTAATGGATGGATGAGTGGTGCCACGTGTCTCCAGCGGGTGCTGGGGCCGTGCTTCAAGAACGTCAGTGCCACGTGTCCCAAGGTGGAATATTCCGAAGTTACAGTTTACATATTGATCACACGCCTTAATGCGTGCGATCTATCCTAGTCACATGCGAAGGTCGTATTTCCATACAAACATATATTCAGCCACACATATATATAATTTACATATTGATCACACGCCTCAATGCGTGTGATCTATCCTAGTCACATGAGGAAGTCATATTATATATATATATATTATATATATTATATATATATATATAACAATATCATAGCCTAATTCCCAAACACTAAGACCTATACTTAAGCTTTATGAAGCTGACAATACTAGAGTTCAAGTATATCATATATATACACAGCAGTTGTATATGTACAAAAGCTACGCCCAAAAAGGATTTATATATATACATCATGACATAATTGCATAACCAAAATAACTACCCACGCGGACTAAGCGTACGGTCTTCAGATCTGTCCGCCTCCTTGAGAAGAAGTGGACGCGTTCCCACCACCTGAACCACCTGTATCTGAAACATGTAAACAGGGGGTGAGTCGAAGAGACTCAGTGAGAAGCCCCCATCCCTAGCGTAGTAGCGGGTACCACTACAACTGAGGGAAGGGAGCAAATCACAACCACAAGCGCATGAAACGGATTATATTGCGATTCTTTTATATGATCAGTCCGCCAATATTCATATTCACAACAATAATCATAGTTATGCTCTAACATACTCATTGCACCGTACATAAATCATCCACAATTATATATCATATATTTTCATAAGTAACGTATCAAACATATTCATATACCTATACTCGTAGGCATTCAATTTCTGTCTCCCGCTTTATGCTAAGAGAAATACTGGCCCGAAGGCAATCTATTTGAACCTAGTTGATCACACTAGGAACTTCCTGGCTCCAAGTCACACTTGGAGCAATAGCCGGCGTCTTATCTGACCTTGGTTAAACATAACCAAGGTAATAGCCACTATGTGGCATGCTTACTAACAATATAATCCCGTCTGTCTGATCAGGATGACCGACTCAATCTACCCGGACTATCCTAGATGAGCACAACTAAACTGTTTAACCTTGAAGAATACTTTATGAAAAACTACTTGTTCTCTACTTGTTTCTTAGTTAGGCCTAGTTTCCCCCTTTTTGATTATGCAACACTCTCATTCACACTTGACAACCTAAGTTCAGTTTCCTCGACATACCATACGGTCAAGATCCTTACAGTGATGTTCAATTTAATTGGTTTCTAATATTAATGAACCCTCACTTATGAGATTCCGACTCAATCCTACCCACGGTAACATATAAGGCTCAATGAACCACATTAACACATATACACATGAGCTTAAATAGATAAGCACATATTCAGTTTGCATGTTCACTACATATTTGCTAACTATACACACGTAACGCAAATTCATTTGAATAACTATAAATAGAGCAAACCACATATTCACGTAGTCATCCAACCCTGTGGGGCTGGGATGGGAGAGCCCCTCACCTCGTTGGCCCTCCTGGTCAGTCCTCGGAGTACCTGAAGCTCCAATTACTCTGTGGTGCCCTATACACATGTATTTAAGCAATTTAGCAACGTGTAACTAAGCAAATATCATGCACGTGTCATGCTAATGCTCATGTACCCTCTAGGCATTTCCAAGAACTAGATACTTAGTTCGTTATGTCGTCTTCTTTGCCCTTTCTGAAAGTCTATAATGTCTTATACTCGACTTTCACACATTCAAGCCATTTAGAACCTCTAAAAGCTTAGGTTAGAGATTCTAATTTATCTAAACTTCACTTCATGTGTCCATAAGAGCATTTAACTAATAAAGGAATAAATTTACGGCTCAAAAGAGGCCTTAGCTTACTCGTTCAACCGTTTCCCTTATTTGCCGAGTAAAAGCTTAACCACTACCTCTTTAATTATATATAAAGAATATAATCAGGTATAAGAAAAACCTTGGACCCAATTTAGTTGGTCTTAGTTGGTCTTGGGTTCCGGTTGCTAAGGTAATTACTCGGGCTTCATTCCCTTGGGTTTAGGGTAATTTCTAACCCAATTTCCATGATTTCCACAAACCAGTCAATTCCCACGACTTAGCTTTGATTCTGAACCTCACTAAGCATTCAATAACACCTACTAAGCTCGAATTTATCCCTGGAATGTCCCAAATAGAAGTAATTGAAGATTTCCTAAAATCCCTAAAATTGGAGAAATTGGGGTTTTGAGAGATTGGGGCCTTCTTACCTTGTTTCAATCGGATGGAAGACTGACTCAATAGGTAGTGAAGAGGAGTTCCGGTCACCACCTCCAGCATCGGAGCTCTGTCACCGGTGAGAATCCGGCCACACACCTCCATTTCCCTTCCTCCCTCTTCCTTCTCGAGCCCTCGGGTCTGCTTCTGTATCTCGCGCGTCTGCTTCTCTTCTTTTTTTTTTTGTGTTGTGGCTGAATGGGGGTCACGGTTTGGTGCCCCATATAAAATAATACGCTGGAGAGAAAAAATATATATGTAGTTAAATCCTACTTTTTCCCCCATCCTTTTAATCCCCCTTTTCTAAAGGTCCTAAAAAAGAAACTTTAAATTTCCATTTTTTTTCCTTTCTTCATTTTATTTTAACTCTTTAATCCAATTTTTTTTCTTTCAAAAAGAAAAATAAATTATAATGATAAATAAATAAACATATTTCGGATATTACATTTTCGAAACACTCATCGGCGAAAACTATTTTAAAAAAGTAAAATGAATATCAAGTTTTCGAAACACTCATCGGCGAAAACTATTTAAAAAAAAGAAAAATGAATATTACGTTTTCGAAAAACTCATCGGCGAAAACTGATTAAAAATATAAATGAATATCAAGTTTTCAAAACACTCATCGGCGAAAACTGATTAAAAAAAAGAAAAATGAATATCAAGTTTTCAGAACACTAATCGGCGAAAACTGATTAAAAAAAGAAAAATGAATATCAAGTTCTCGAAAACACTCATCGGCAAAAACTGATTAAAAAAGAAAAAATGAATATCAAGTTTTCGAAACACTCATCGGCAAAAACTGATTAAAAAAAGAAGAAAGAATATCAAGTTTTCGAAACACTCATCGGCGAAAACTGATTAAAAAAGGAAAATGAATATCAAGTTTCCGAAACACTCATTGGTGAAAACTGATTAAAAAAAGACAAATAAATATGAAGTTTTCGAAACACTCATTAGCGAAAACTTACTAAAAAAGAAAAATAAATATCAAGTTTTCGAAACCCTAATCGACGAAAATTGATTAAAAAAATTAAAATGAATATCATGTAATCGAAACACTCATCGGCGAAAACTGATTAAAAAAAGAAAAATGAATATCAAGTTTTCGAAACACTCAACGACGAAAACTTATTAAAAAAACAAAATGAATATCAAGATTTCGAAACACTCATCGGAGAAAAATGATTATAAAAAGAAAAATAAATATCAAGTTTTCGAAACAGGCATCAGCGAAAAACGATTAAAAAAGAGAAATGAATATCAAGTTTTCGAAATACTCATCGATGAAAACTAATTAAATAAAGAAAAATGAATATCACGTTTTCGAAAGACTCATCAGCGAAAACTAATTAAGGAAAAGAAAAATGAATATCAAGTTTTCGAAACACTCATCGGCGAAAACTATTTAAAAAAAAGAAAAATGAATATTACGTTTTGAAACACTCATCGGCAAAAACTGATTAAAAAACGAAACATGACTATCAAGTTTTCGAAACACTAATCGGCGAAAATTGATTAAAAAAGATAAATAAATATCAAGTTTTCGAAATACTCATCGGCGAAAACTGATTAAAAAAAGAAAAATGAATATCAAGTTTTCAAAACACTCATTGGCGAAAACTGATTAAAAAAAAGAAAATGAATACTAAGTTTTCAGAACACTCATCGGCGAAAATTGATTATGTAAGATTTCGGGCGAAATCCGATTCGTCTGCAGGTACCCACGCGAAGACCCGGTCACGATGGCGGACTCGGATCTACGTTCTTCACAGCAAATGCACAAACACCAAGAGGAAGAGCAAAGAGCAGAGAGAAAGGGTTGATGGTCTCATGAATGAAAAATCAACTTCATACTCTTTCTTTAACCACCAAAATAAACCACCATTATATTATTCCCTCCTTAACTTTCAATTTGAATAAAAGGGAAATTACATTTCATAAACCCATATGTTTATGTTATTTGCATTAGATCCCTAAACATAAATGGGCTTGGGTCCAATCCCAAGGGTGGACAGGCCCATATTCTTACATCTCCCACTCACACTTGGTGGATTAGATGTCATGGGTTGAATCTCTCTACCTCCTCTCAATTCATACTTAGTGCTTTGCCGTGACCGCGTGGGCATGACGTCTTCATTTAGGTACTTGTACTAGAAGCCCTTTTATAGGACCAGCACAAGTTACCTTCTCCTTCGTGTAGCTAAAAATATAAAATATGCCTCCGATGTCCTAGATTTAACTATATACACTTTCACATGGCAAAACTAATCCCTCTCGAATCAATGTTTGATTCAGATTGCCTTCCTCACATATGTCTAGTATCCACACTTATGACAACAAGATGTCATAAGGACATGTCCACAGATGCTAGCATAGATGTGTGTATATTTCATTAATCTTCCTTTCGCCCATATAACACATTAATATGAATCAATCGCTTTCCTAGCATATACTTGAATCGCATCAATCATGATCATAGAAAAAAAAATGCTAAAGTAGCAGTCACTGAAGCATATCTCTGTGATACTGTCAAAGTTCAAAGGACATCACTGGGAAAGATTGTTCTTCCCTGGGACTCACACAGCAATGAAGCAGGGATCTTTCACTTGCTTCCCTCTTGCGGTTCTCTCAGTACATGTGGTATGAAACACATGCTACGGTGTTACTCATTTATTATAAGAGCATATGTCGTTTTATTCTTATCTTAACCCGTACAGACTTAAGTCTAGATACACCCAGTATCTAGGCCCAAATTCTCAACTCTACTTTCATTTACGACGTCGACGTTGAAGAGTTTGTTATCTGACTACAGGTATTTGGAAGGGGGATTCCAAACTTCGATCCAACTTTATTTTATGTGGATCTCATCTTGACTTGCTACACGTTAGTCAAGGCTACATATAGTTGTGTGTTTCTTCTCTACCATATCAGCACTCTTGGCTGCTTTACTGGTGAACACAATATCTCATCTTTGCACACTCCACTTGAGTGTCAAAGGCGGTTGCCCGGTGAGAGAGGCCAACCTTTCAACCTGTACGACATACTAGACATTGTATACTACTAAACAAACACATAAAGTGATGACAGATAATTATAAAACACATTTTATAATGTCTGCATATTACACTTCATGCATGCCAATGGCTTCCATATGTTCTTCAAAAAAAAAAACTTTTAGCCTATTCGCTTTATTAGGGGGTCTGTTATCATACATTTGGTTGAAGTGTATTATACAACAACAACCTTTCTTTTTATTTTGTTATATAATCTCTTAACAAAATTATATTTGATGCCAACATGCTTGGTCTTGTTGTGATACTTAGGATCTTTGGTATGGGCTATGGCTACAATATTGTCACAGGATAAAACACCATATTGTTACTTTCATTTTCAATTTCATGATGTTCTATAAGTCTCTCTAGCCATAAAGCCCTTGTACCTCTTCAGTGCATGCCACAAACTCAATTAATTGCATGTAAGGCAATGCACATTTTCTTCATGCTGCTTCAGCATATGATACCATTGTTGAGTAAGAAGGTATGACCTCTTTCTTCTTCATCTCCACTACGCCAGTATCGGAGTACTCAACAAGGCATGAGTCACTTCCTCCGTAGCACAGTGCATAATTGGAAGTGCCCTTTAAGTATCTCAAGATCCTCTTCACAACTTTCTAATGTTTTCTCTAGGGTTATACTGGAATATACCTACCAGTCTCATTATATTATAGATATCGGGTCTTCTACACATCATTGTGTACATCAGACTGCCAACTGCACTGGCATATGGAACTCTTTCCATTTTCCTCTTGTCTATTCGATTTGGGACACATGTCAAGACTCAAGGCTAATCCAGTAGCTATAGGAGTGCTCATAGGTTTGCAATTCTTCATGTTAAATCGCTCAAGAATCTTGTTGATGTAATTCTCTTGTGAAAGAGACAAGATTCTTTTCGAACGATTTCTTTGGATTTTAACTCCAAGTATGTACTCTGCTTCACCCATGTCTTTCATCTCAAGTTCGATGAAAGCCATTCTTTTATGGTTGTTATAGAACCTAGACTATTACCGGCCAATAGTATATCGTCTACATATAAGGATAAAATAACAAAATTACCCTCAAACCGCTTGATGTAGACGCAAGGGTCTTCCTCTATCATTTGGAAGTCATATGAGGTTACTGCTTTGTGAAACCTCAAATACCACTGTCTGGATGATTGTTTTAATCCATAAATGGATCTTTTAAGTTTACAAACTTTTGACTCTTTTCCTTTTTCAATGAAACCTAATGGTTTGTTCCATATAGATTTTTTCATCCAGATCACCATTCAAAAATGCGGTTTTTTTACATCCATCTGATGTAATTCTAGGTCTAAACTATTTACTATTGCCAGAATAGTCTAATGGAGTTAAAACGCACAACAGACGAGAACGTGTTTATCGTAATCTATGCCTTCCTGTTGTGTGTACCTTTTTCTACTAACCTAGCCTTATATTTTCAATTGATCCATAAACTTTTCTTTTAATTTTGAGAACCCATTTGTTCCCAATGGCTTTACGCCCTTTTGGTAGATCACTAACACCCAAACTTTGCTCTTTTTCCATTGAGTCCATTTCTTCTTCCATCGCTTTCTTCCATTCTTCCTTGGTAGGACTTAACAAGGATTCTCGTACAGAATTAGGCTCATATTCTCATCTGGAACAACTAAGAAAGATTTGCTTTCTATTTGAAAGCGTCTTCTGGGAACACTTTCCCTATCACTCCTTCTGACTAGAGTAATTTGCTTATCTTTCTTTCTTTGTTCAAGGTCTCAATGTTGACCTTCTTCGCTCCCACTCAGATTGACACACCTAGACGCTTCTAGTCTGTCAATTTGTTCTGCACTGTCTTATTCTTCTGTCGCATAAAATGAAACAGTGCGGTTAACATCTCCTCTACAAGAAATTCAATCTCAAAGACGTTGCATCTTTTCTATCTCAGTCATCGTTCTATCTTTGTTTTCACCTATGCAAAACATGTCCCTCTGTTGATCTGAGTACCTTAGAAAGATACATTTCTTTCCTCTAGGACCCAGTTTCTCTTACTTATGAGAATTGTCATGGATATACGCAGCCGATCCCTAGGTCTTAAGATACTTAGATCTGGTTTGCGTTTCTTCCATAACTCAAGAGGGTGCGAAAGTGACTGATTTTGAGGGTACATGGTTAAGTATGAAGGTTTCTGTCAATAAAGCATCACCTCAATAGAAAATTGACAGGTTTTGCTTGAGTTATCATAGACTTAACCATGTCTAGAAGAGTTCTATTTCTTCTTTCGGCAACTCTATTAATTGTGGAGTGCCAGGGATTGTTAGTTGTCTAATTATCCCTTTTCTTCGTAGAGCAGTTAAAATGCTTAGACAAATATGCACGACCTCGATCAACGCATAATTTCAATCTTATTGTCTATTGATTTTGTACCTCTTTTAGGTATCATCTGAAGCCCAAAAAAAAACTTCAAAAAATATACGAGTTCAAATAGACATGACCTTATCGTGAATAATCATTTATAAAGGTAATAAAATACCACGCTCTGTGTTTTTCCCTCATATTCATTAGACCGCGTATATCGGAATAGAATAATTGCAATGGATCTCCAATTATAGGCTTTCGCATGGCCTTAATCAGCTAGACAATTTCTCATAGTGACATTTCCATATTGGAATTACACCAAACAACCGTTTGTTGGTTTATTGGATAATTTCATTAATGTGTCCTAGTCTAGCATGCTAGGAGTTTATTTCAACATTTCTCGAAGAAATAGCCAAAGCATTCACCAATAATTATCAAAAAACAAAGAACCTTTGTAAATAGGAAAGCGGGAACTATAAAGAACAAAGTTGCTAAAATTGTTTGTAACTTTATGAAGGTTCACATCAAACCCAAATTTTAAAAGACATAGGACAGAAAACAAGTCTCGTCGGATGTCAAGAGCATAAAACACGTAATGGAGTATGAAGTTCTTTTCACCACGTAGAGTAATAACTTGTCCAAAAGTTTTGTAAGCCTCCAAGCGTTCACCTCCAACTCTAAGTGCTCAGCTATATTGTTATAAGTAACAATGTTTTTATTATGGGTTAGATTCAACCGTCATATGCTCCCAACTTCTAGGGAGCTATCTGATGACAACCTACACTTGTTGTTCATCAAACAAAAGAAATTGTCCAGTTTCCTTTAGTTCCCTGATCTTATTGGCCATCTCTCTTGGATAATGCTTTATAAGAGTGCCTAGCTTAAGCTTTTCGGAGTCGAACTTAATCGTCAACCTCATAAGTTTGGTGGTAGAAATACCTCAAACTTATTCCTTAAAGCTATTCACACAGCTTGTGGAGTTGTGTGCATCTCAAATTTGCACAATAAGTTATTAGCTAGGACACTCAGAAGCATTATCCTTGCTATGCTATTTTTATTGTTCCAAGTTGGTAGGTCTTGTGGTCTCTCTGATGTTGGCCCATGTTTTCAGTTTCATGTTCGACCAAACATTTGTGAGAGGCCCAATAACATCTTGTTCCTTCAAGATGTATTGTATTTTACAATGTCAGATATCACAGTTATCCCCATTAAGTTATTCCCCTTGTTATGGTTTCTTAATAATGTTCTTGGTTTCACGTTTCAGTTCTGTGACAAACTAATCCCACATTATTTTACGTTCTCTCTACCAGAGATATGTACCATAGAACATTTATAATGTATATAGCACTGATAAGTATACAATGTCATGCACTTATATTATTCTTGATCAGAAAATAATGACATTGCAAGATCCATGATCAAGAGCATACGTTGTATCTCTCATCACATAGATACAAGCAATGATCATGATACTCTATCAAGAATTCTATATAAGTGTCTTAAATTGAATTATGACTCTTAGAAGTCTCATCTTCTAAAAGCTCCCACTTATAACAAGTATATATATATATATATATATATATATATATATTCATACATTTAATCATAGAACAATTAATTCTAAATAACGTCATTTACTCATAGAATTAAAATGTTCAACAAAAATTTATAATGCATGAATCATGTTCAATAATGATATAAAAATAAAACATTGTATCTTTACAAATGAGAACACAAATACTTAAATGCCTCGAGCATTAAGTTTCATAATAGATTTTCTCTTTCTCTGGCAAAAATCGTCTTTGCATTGCTTCTCTGATTGCTGTTAACCAGTGAAATCTGCTTGGGATGCGGCAACCTAGTTTCTTTCTAAGTGTTGTCGCTCTAATGTATTCTAATATGACTCTAAGGTAAAATATAGTGTTTTCCTCATCGGTCATGTTTTGGACGTAGCTGACGAATACACCATAAATGTCTTTACGTCCGTTAGCCTTGTTGCATCCCTTTCAGCTATATTCATAGCTAATCAGGGGTTAGAGGTTGATTGACTTCTTCACCTTCTTCTACTATGGTTTCTGCTACCCGGATTTGATTAAGTGGGTCGTTAAAATTAATTGAGAATCTACATGGAGGGGTTCGATAGGAATAGTGTTTCCGACTTTGGTCCGGAAATCATCAACTCCTCCGGTTCTGGTTGAGGATCCTCCATAGGTTCCTCATCTGGATCTTCCTCCGGATCCGCTTCAGGATCCTCCTCGGGATCTTCATCCATAGGTACGTATTCAGGAACTACCTCATCTAGGTATGAGTATTCCAACGCACTATAATCGGTGTTTTCAGTGCTATTAGAAGCCATTTGCCTCAATTTACCTAAAACAAAATAATTAAAATTATTTTGAATTTTCTGGAATTTTTTTACATAAAAAATATACCAAAAAAAGCAGTTAAAAACATAAAATAAGATCCCAAATAACTTCAAATGTAGTCACATTATATATCAAATTAAAGATCTCAATTTTACGGATTTTTAGAAATAAATCGCGCCTCAATCGGATCTAAAAACGAACCCATTATGACCCCGAGAAGTTTTAAAATAAAAAATAATTTACCCAAAAAAACGGCCAAAAATTTTTTTTATTATTATTAAGCCCAAAATATTTTTTTTTTTGAATTTTCAAAAAATTTGATTTTAGGCGGCGGTTTTTTTGAACTGCTGCGCCAAAATAAACGGTTTTAGTGACGGTTTTTTTAGCAGCAGTTTCTAAAACTGTCGCTAACCATCATCTTCAACCTTCAGCCTCCGTTTTCCAGAATCCGGCGACCGGAAACGGTGGAGCTCGCCGGAAAACTTCGGACGTCAATATCTTCAGCCGTCCGAACTCCGTTTTCTACAAATTTTATGTCGATTTCGCACAATTTTTCGTGCTCTACGCAATGGGAGCAATTTCGAAGCCTAAAATTGTAGTTTTCGGGAACCCAAATTTCAAACTCGAAACTTCGATTCACAATTACTCTGTCATTCAAAGTCCGTTTTGCGTAAATTCTATATGTATGTTCTCGTTGTTTCACCCTCTATACAATGAAACAAATTGTGAAGCATAATTTGTCAATTTCAAAAAACGCAATATACTGTGTATTCATACATACATATATATGTTCATGGGGTATGGCATACAAGCAATGTGAGAATCATGTTATTGCAAACATAACATTTTCGCAGCGGAATGAACCTGGCTCTGATACCACTGTAAGATTTCGGGCGTACTTGTGAAGAATCCGATTCGTCTGCAGGTACCCACGCGAAGACCCGGTCACGATGACGGACTCGGATCTACGTTCTTCACAGCAAATGCACAAACACCAAGAGGAAGAGCAAAGAGCAGAGAGAAAGGGTTGATGGTCTCATGAATGAAAAATCAACTTCATACTCTTTCTTTAACCACCATTATATTATTCCCTCCTTAACTTTCAATTTGAATAAAAGCGAAAATTACATTTCATAAACCCATATGTTTATGTTATTTGCATTAGATCCCTAAACATAAATGGGCTTGGGTCAAATCCACCAAGGGTGGACAGACCCATATTCTTACAGATTAAAAAAGGAAAAATGAATTTCAAGTTTTCGAAAACACTCATTGGCGAAAACTGATTAAAAATAAAAATGAATATCAAGTTTTCGAAACAACTCATCGGCAAAAACTGATTAAAAATGAAAAATGAATATGATGTTTTCGAAACACTCATCAGCGAAAACTTACTAAAAAATAAAAATGAATATCCAGTTTTCGAAACACTCATCGGTGAAAACTGATTAAAAATAGAAAAGGTATATCAAGTTTTTGAAACCCTCATCGGCGAAAAATGATTAAAAAAATAAAAATGAATATCAAGTTTTTGAAACACTCATGAGCGAAAACTTATTAAAAAAAGAAAAATAAATATCAAGTTTTTGAAGCACTCATCGGCGAAAACTGATTAAAAAACAAAAAAAAAAACAATATCAAGTTTTCGAAACACTTATCGGCAAAATATGATTAAAAAAAGAAAAATGAATATCATGTTTTCGAAACAATCATCGGCGAAAACTATTTAAAAAAAGAAAAATAATTATTACGTTTTCAAAACATTCGTCGGCGAAAAATGATTAAAAAATGAAAATAACTATCAAGTTTTCGAAACACTCATCGACGAAACTGATTAAAAAAAAAGAAAAATAAATCTCAAGTTTTCGAAACACTCATCGACGAAAACTGATTAAAAAAATAAAAATGAATATAATGTAATACCCTGGAAAAATTTCGAGGATTAAAGAATGATTTATTTAAAAATTTTGAGGATTAAAGAATGATTTATTTCGGGGTTAGGAATTAAAACCTTAAAAAGAATATAGAAAAATAAATAAATAAATATATGAAAGTTAAAAGAAACCGAAAATGAATTTTTTTGAAGATTGTAATATCCGAGAAAATTTTTCGAAGTTTAAAATAAAATAAAAGGGAAGAAAAGAAGTAGAAAATAATTTTTAGGATTTAATTCAGGACCTAAGAAATTGGAAACCTGAATTAAATAGAGAAAGGGATTAAATTAAAAATACAAATTTGTTATTATTTATTTAATTATTAATTTATTTATTTTTAATCATATTTATTTATTTATTATTTAATTATCTAATTATTAATTATTTTATTTATGGTTAATTATTATTATATATTTATTTAATTATTAAAATCATTTTAATTATTTAATAGAAAAGGGGTGTCGTGGGGTAAAGGATAAAAGAAAGAAAATAAAAGAAGGAAAAGAAAGAGAAAGAGAGGGATAGGGAGCCGAGAAGAAAGAGGAAGAAAGAAAATGGAGGAGAGCAAGATAGGACGCATGAAGGAGGAAGAGGGGGATTCCGCCGGGAACTCGTTGTAGAAGAGCTAGCCGACGCCAGGAAAAGTCACCGGAGCTCGGTTACAACATCTTCCATACCTCCCACCAATCGAATCAAGGTTGGTAACCCCAATTTCATTCTAAACCCTCAATTTTTCCATTTTAGTGATTTCTTCGATTGACCTTCGATTGGATTGTTTCGAGGGTAGATTAAGACCTAGAAAGTGTTCTTGAACACTTAGTTGGGTAGGAATTGTGATTATATTCTCGGATTTGCCTAAATTCAAATTTGGAAATATTTGGGGTTAAAATTCTAATTATTTCCAAATTGGGGAAATTGTTGATAGCTTAGGAATTGACCTTGTGTTGAGTTCATTTTATTGTTGGATTTTTCAACTTAATTGGTTTCATAATTAGCAACTTTAATCAAGTTAATTGAGATTTTAGCTACTATTTAATTATTTGTCTAAAAAGAGGAGTTTACTTGATATTGTGATGAATTTGTTAATTTCTCTCTTCAGGGACTTAGGCGTGGGCATGCTCAAGGCTTCATTAAACCAGATGCCACGTCAGCAATCCATTTAAAAAAATATATAAAAAGAAGCAGAGAAATAAACGAGAAAACAGAGCAAGTAGCGCCGATTCTGGAGGAGATCAAAACAAGAAAATCACAACTAAAAAGAGAGCAAAGTAGCGCCGATTCTGGAGGAGAAGAAACAAGAAGCCGGCTATAAAAGGAGTCGGGAGGGGACTCAACAAACACAACACTTTCACACCTCATTCTGAGCGTAAAGAAAACAGAGGCATGAGTTTCTAAGTTCATCTTTTCTGGTCAGAGGCATAGGTTCCAGGGATAAAGAGAGATGGGAGACTAGGATTAGGGTTGAATTTTGTTCTTTTAACTCATTATATTTGCTGTGGTCTCTTAACCCAAGTTTTAAGTCTGTAAACTCTTGGGTGGTGACAATGCTAAGATTACTTTCTTAATACTTTTTCAGCTATAGGATTTTTATACTGGTAGTTAGAAATCCAGTTCAGTAGCCATTGATGTGAAGGAATTATACATGTTAACTCTTTCATGTCAAACTACAGCAAACTACTTATTTAGATTTAATAGATTTTTTATACTCGTAGTTAAAGAATTTGTTGCATTGGTTTATTTCATCTTGATCTTAATGCTTTCAATTGAATAAGTCTTGATACATGTTCATAATTTATCAATTGATTAAGAATAGGGTAACGAACGTTTCTTATCTTATTTTCCAGAGAGAAACTCGATGGGTGCGTAACAACCATTGGGTCCGATGTATTTTGAGCAGAAAAGAACTTTAAAGTCGATGAACAACTTCTTTAATCCCTGGAATTCGAAGTCTCTGGCTGGAAGCTTCAATTATTTGATTCCAACTCGTAACCTTAAGAGTGCCCACGCTTAACACTTACTCTGCTGTTTTAATTATCTTTTATTTCAAACAAACTCAAAAACCCCCCATTCTTTTTATTTTATTTAATTCCTTTATTGACTTATCTTTCAGAAGAAATCGAGTTACCAATCCCTGTGGATTCGACCCTACATACACTATACTTCTTTTTAGTGGCTAGAGTAGGAAAATATTATTTTGTTGGTTTCGGCACCCAACAAATTTGGCGCCGTTGCCGGGGATTGGCAATTACTAACTTAAATTTGTTTTTGAATGACCAGGTCTGATCGAGGAAAAGAACAACATTTTGATTCTGAAATCGAGAAAACAGCTAGGAGGTTGAGAAAAGAAGCTGAATCGCAAAAGCAAAAATCTCAAACTTCAACTTCCACGGAGCATATAGACGACATAGTAGAAGAGACTACTTCATCTAGTGATTCAAGTTCGGAAACAGAAAAAATGGCTGAGGAAAGAGAAGATGTAGCTGCAGAACAAACCATCAGGGAACATAATGCTCCTCCTGTAGACCAGCAACCATTGTGCATCGCAGCTCCAACATTGACTGCGCCATTCGAGCTGAAATCGGGTTTGATACACTTGCTGCCAAAATTTAGGGGACTCCCTAATGAGGATCCTTATAAACATTTGAAGCAACTTCATGTAGTCTGTTCTAGCATGAAGCCACAAAATGTGACAACGGAACAAGTCAAGCTAAGGGCTTTTCCATTCTCTTTAGAAGATGCAGCGAAGGATTGGCTATTTTATTTACCACCAGGGTCAATCACGACTTGGGAAGCCATGATGAAACAATTTTTAAATAAATACTTCCCAGCTTCTCGAGCCATTGCCATCCGGAGGGATATATGTGGCATCAAGCAAAAACCCACCGAGACACTCCATGACTATTGGGAGCGTTTCAAAAGACTTTGCGCTAGCTGCCCACAACACGGTGTTTCGGAACAAGGTCTCATACATTACTTCTATCAGGGATTGCATCCTACAGAAAGAGGAATGTTAGATGCTGCTAGTGGTGGGTCTATTGTTGACAAGACACCAACTGAAGCTAAGGAAATAATTTCCACTATGACAACCACCTCCCAAGACTTTGGGGACAGTCAAGATATGCCTAGAACAGTAAATGAGGCATCAATCTCTTATATAGAGTCAAAACTCAACCAGCTCACTAACATGGTGCAAAACATGGCTACTGGACAGCTTGTGCAAGCAAAGGTATGTGGAATTTGTGCTATGCAGGGACATCCTACAGATATGTGTCCTCAATTACAGGAGGATACACAAGCTGGAGTAAATGCAATTGGTGGATTTCAACAACCGCAGAGAAGGTATGACCCTTATTCTAATACATATAACCCCGGATGGAGAGACCATCCAAATTCAGCTATGCACCGAGGCCACAAGATTACACAGGTCAGGTTCCTAACTTTCAAAATTTTTTACATAGACCTATAGCACCACAACAAGTTTTACCTCAAAAATCTAATGTTTCTTTGGAAGATGTAGTTAAGTCTTTAGCATCTAGCATGCAGAGTTTGGAACAACAAATGAGCCAAATAGCCACAAGTGTGAGCAAGCTTGAATCTCAAGGGAAACTTCCCTCTCAGGCAGAGACTAACCCCAAGCATAATGTTTGTGCCATTACTTTGCGCAGTGGGAAAGAGCTAAAAAATGCACCCGCCAAACTTAGGCGTGGGCATGCCTTAGAATCTGATGCAGGTACAGAATCAGAAGCTGAGTTGGAAGTCAATAAGCATGCTGATCATGAGCAGAAGGGAGAAAAGCAATTCCCACCAGCTGAATTGATTGCTAAACTTCCTTTCCTAGAAAGATTTGCTAAGTCCAAGAAGGAGAAAGAAGAAAAAGAAATTATGGACACTTTCAAGAAGGTGGAGGTGAATATTCCTCTCTTGGATGCAATCAAGCAAATACCACGTTATGCCAAATTCTTGAAAGAGCTCTGTACCAACAAAAAGAGGCTGACAGGTAATGAAAAAATAAATATGGGAGAGAATGTTTCATCTATAATTCAGAAAAACCTCCCACCTAAGTGTAGAGATCAATGTATGTTTTCTATTTCTTGCGAAATTGGCAATATATGTGTTGACAAAGCGATGTGTGACTTAGGATCTTCCATTAATGTTATGCCACTTTCTGTATACGCTTTATTGAATACAAGAGAACTTAATAAAACTGGAGTGGTTATACAACTAGCTGATGGATCGATGGCGTATCCTAAAGGAGTCTTAGAGGATGTTTTAGTGCAAGTTAATAATTTGATATTTCCTGCTGACTTTATATATTAGATATGGAAAGTGACAAGTCAGAGAAGCATTTTGATATTATACTAGGGAGACCATTCTTGAGCACTTCAAGAACAAAGATAGATGTTCATGAAGGCACCTTTAGCATGGAGTTTGATGGTAACGTTGTAAAATTCAATACTATGAGGTATCCAAATCTTGTTTCTTCTGTTTGCAAGATTGATATTGTTGATCCTGTATTACAAGAGACGCTGGAATTACATCAACAAGACAAGTCAATTGAAATGTTGATTGATGACGTCAATCTAAACCATCTAGAGAAGCCTAACATGAATTCTTCCAATGATGAAAAAGTGCTTCATAAGCTGGAAATTCTAAATTCTGCATTTGATAATTCTTCAATTACTGATTTATCTCATAGTGACACTAAAAGCTTAACTTCTGTTATGCAGGAACCTAAGTTTGAGTTGAAGCCCCCACTTGAGCACCTAAAATTTACTTATCTAGGAGATGAACCTTATTATAGTGCTAAAATTTATAAGAATAAGACACAAGGATTTTATGATCAAGAAATATTTAGACAACAATTTGTCTTGGGCCAGAAAGTTTTTCTTGATGATTCTGAATTAAGTTTATTTCCAAGCAAGCTTCAATCTAAATGGACTAATCCCTTTGTTATTACTGATGTTTATTCTCATGATGTAGTTGAGATCAAGAGCTTGCATACAGGGCAGATTTTTAAGGTAAATGGGCACAGGTTGAAGCCTTTCTATGAAGAATTTCAAAATATCACAGTAGAAGAAATCAAACTAGTGGAGAGCCACCTGAAATTGGGCTCTTCTCAATCACCTACATAATAAGGGAGTATTTTGATCAAGGCATACCCATGTCTTGATAGTAGCAGTAGTTTAGGTTGATTTATTTTTGCATTTTTTTGGTTGTTCAATTTAACGTTAAATTTCCATTCAGGTTTCAGCAATAACACTAGGCTTGCCCATGCCTAAAGCATAATCCTTTCACCTAAAATTTTGACAGTATTGCAGCGCTATAGCGCTAGAAGAAGCCGTTGCAGCGCTAGAAGAAGCAGTTGCAGCGCTATCTCTCTTACTTGAACTTGCAGAATAGCCCACATGGTGTAAAAGTTATTTAGGCATGCCCATGCTCAAGGGTCACGCCTAACAACTTCTTAATCAATACTTGGGTTATCTTATTTCAGGGAAGTTTCCTCCTTCTCTTTTTGTCTATATTTGTTGCATTGGGGACAATGCTCATGATAAGTGTGGGGGAGGTTTAAAATCTGTTTTGTTAACATATTGGGTAGTTAGTTTCTTATGTTTAAAGTAGAAGAATTTTGCTGAAAAAAAAAAGTCTTTTTGTTACCCAATTTTGTTGAAAATATGAAATTTCTGACTATTCTCCCACATATTTGATCTTTAAGTATGGAAATTGTTCATTTAACTTTTCAAATTTCCCAATAATTTACCTTGGCATTTGCTTTTAATTCTTTGAAGCATGACCGGTATTCTTGGATTCATATTTCTTAAGTGCTGTGCAACCATATGTTTACCAAGTATTTTCAAGTGATTAGAGATGAAGTAAAATAAAAACAATGCATGATTTTAATTTTAATTGAGAATCTCTCATCCTAGTATTTTGCTTATTTTAGTAGGGTTGCATTCATATTTGTATCAATTGAGAAATAGAATTCTTGGTGTTGAACTATTGGGATGCATGCTGTCTCACTTTCTCCTTTTTCTTTCCCAAAACTTAAGTTCTTGCTCCGCTAGTTGGTAATAACTATGAGCATTGCCAAAGGGCAATTTAGGGGATAAACTTCACCTAGATCGTAAAACGGATAGGAGAAGGCCCTAAATGAACTAGGATTTGAATTACCTAGACCGTAAGACGGATAGGTAGTCAATCCCAAAAAAAATGAAATCAAGAGCAAAAAGAAAAAAAAAAAGAAGAAAAAAAAGAGAGAGAAAGAAATCATAATAGTGAAAGAGTGAAAGGGAGATTGAGATTGTTAGATATCATGATTTTGAATGGTTCTTTGCTTGAATTTAATTCTTCAATTAATCCATATTTGTTTATGCAATTTAACTTGAATTTGCAAAACTTTTGGATGAGTGAGGCTTAATGAATTGACTTGCTAAAATTGCTGAAAATGTCCTCTCTTTTGTCTTGGACATATTTGGTTTTTAACATGGTTGTATGACATTTCTGAAAACTGAGAACTTTGGATGTTGATAACTTAAGGAAAGAATTGCAAATGCTGGGATGAAAATGTTTGGGGAGTCTTGATTTAAATCCTTGATTCCTGCTTGAGGGCAAGCATGATCTAAGTGTGGGGGAATTTGTTGAGTTCATTTTATTAATGGATTTTTCAACTTAATTGGTTTCATAATTAGCAACTTTAATCAAGTTAATTGAGATTTTAGCTACTATTTAATTATTTGTCTAAAAAGAGGAGTTTACTTGATATTGTGATGAATTTGTTAATTTCTCTCTTCAGGGACTTAGGCGTGGGCATGCTCAAGGCTTCATTAAACCAGATGCCACGTCAGCAATCCATTTAAAAATATATATAAAAACAAGCAGAGAAATAAACGAAAAAACAGAGCAAGTAGCGCCGATTCTGGAGGAGATCAAAACAAGAAAATCACAACTAAAAAGAGAGCAAAGTAGCGCCGATTCTGGAGGAGAAGAAACAAGAAGCCGGCTATAAAAGGAGTCGGGAGGGGACTCAACAAACACAACACTTTCACACCTCATTCTGAGCGTAAAGAAAACAGAGGCATGAGTTTCTAAGTTCATCTTTTCTGGTCAGAGGCATAGGTTCCAGGGATAAAGAGAGATGGGAGACTAGGATTAGGGTTGAATTTTGTTCTTTTAACTCATTATATTTGCTGTGGTCTCTTAACCCAAGTTTTAAGTCTGTAAACTCTTGGGTGGTGACAATGCTAAGATTACTTTCTTAATACTTTTTCAGCTATAGGATTTTTATACTGGTAGTTAGAAATCCAGTTCAGTAGCCATTGATGTGAAGGAATTATACATGTTAACTCTTTCATGTCAAACTACAGCAAACTACTTATTTAGATTTAATAGATTTTTTATACTCGTAGTTAAAGAATTTGTTGCATTGGTTTATTTCATCTTGATCTTAATGCTTTCAATTGAATAAGTCTTGATACATGTTCATAATTTATCAATTGATTAAGAATAGGGTAACGAACGTTTCTTATCTTATTTTCCAGAGAGAAACTCGATGGGTGCGTAACAACCATTGGGTCCGATGTATTTTGAGTAGAAAAGAACTTTAAAGTCGATGAACAACTTCTTTAATCCCTGGAATTCGAAGTCTCTGGCTGGAAGCTTCAATTATTTGATTCCAACTCGTAACCTTAAGCGTGCCCACGCTTAACACTTACTCTGCTGTTTTAATTATCTTTTATTTCAAACAAACTGAAAAACCCCCCATTCTTTTTATTTTATTTAATTCCTTTATTGACTTATCTTTCAGAAGAAATCGAGTTACCAATCACTGTGGATTCGACCCTACATACACTATACTTCTTTTTAGTGGCTAGAGTAGGAAAATATTATTTTGTTGGTTTCGGCACCCAACACCTTGGATTTGAGTAAATAGGCTTGGATTGGTCCTATTGAAATTATATTGTAGAAATATTAGCTGAACAAAACCCGTGAAGAGCTGGCCCGAGGTTATTAAGGTTGAACTTTGACGTTAACGTGCCGGGTCCCTACTCGATTTCCCCAAATACACTTAAGGGTGACGTTGAGAGTTTTAAACCTCCTCTCTTCGATCTTAAACACCCGAGAAAAATTATGAATATTTATTAATTATTATTTTAGGTGCCTTCTTGTTTCTCAAGGATGAAAACTTGCGGAACAATGAAGTCCAAAATCTAAAATGGTAATTTTATTCCTTCATAATTATTAGGAAGCCTTAAGTAGGGTGAATTAGAGGTGTATTGAGGTTTAGAAACTAGATTTCTTAGAACACAAGTTGAATCAAAATGCTTAGACCTTCCTAAAATTAGGATTCCATCCAACCAAGATAGATAAGCTTCCTTAGATGCGAATACAAGTAGATAGAGGTCTAATACTCAAATACAAGTATGTGAAACACTCAAGTAGAGTGTTATATTCGAGTAAATCAAGTGTCCGAGGAAGGATACGCATAAGTTGGGATAAAGAAGTCCAATAAGACCAAGAGCTTGACTCTATGGCAACCATGGACTACATGTCAGAGCAATGGAGAGATAAATAACAAGTTAAGCTAAGTAATAACCTTAATGAAGTAAATGTTGTTCTTATAGGAACAACGACACGCAATAGAGCGCAACAGGAACTCCGAGGAGACTAAAGTTACAGGAGACGATTGCATGGAAGCAGACAGAAGCAGCAAAAACGCACGCAGCCGTGGTCCAAACGAGAAGCTCAAGGGGAAGAGAAGAAACACGAAGACGGTGGTTAGGCGCCGGAATCTCGCCGGAGATCACGCTCCGACGCTGGTTACGGTGACCGAAGCTCTCTTTCAACACCTACAAGCTCCCCATCCGATTGAATCAAGGTATGGAAGCCTCAATCTTTCAAAACCCCAATTTCTCCAATTTTGGGTATTTTAGGAATTCTTCAAATACTTCCAATCGGGGCATTCTGGGGTTAAATTTGAGCTTAGTGGATGTTATTGAAAGCTTAGTAAGGTTCAGAATCGAAGTTAAATCGTAGGAATTTATCGGGTATGGAAATTAGGAAAATTGGGTTAGGAAATTACTTTAAAATTCGAAGTTGATAGTTTGATGCATGTTTAGGCTTGGATTTGAGTAGAATAAGTGTTGTAATTGCTGGAAATATACAAGGGAATAAAGCCCGAGTATTTACTGTCTCAACCGGAACCCAATCCGGTGAAAAAGAGGCGAAATACTAAGCCACCGTATAGTAAGGAGCTGTGCGGTGGGTTGGAGACCTCGGTCTAGTCCGTGGTGGACACCTAAGACCCACTAAATTGGTTCCCTGGCTCTAAGTATACCCAATTATATTTTTATATATAATAAAAGAGGTAATAATTAAGCTTTTACTCGGTAAATAAGGGAGACGGTAGAATGAATAATTAAACTAAATTGGCATTTAAAAAGAAGATACCTGCATAATTTCAGGTGCATCTGGCCCAACCATTGATGCTCCAAGAACTTTATTTGTCTCCGTGTCAACAACAAGCTTCATAACCATTGATTTTATTTTATTTTAATTATAAAATCATTATTTTATTTCGTAAAGTGCGTTTCCAATAGAAGTCAAATGGATAGAAATACCCAAATCCTACATACCCAGAGATGGAGTTCTTCGTCGGATTAAAGGTTGATGTGAAAACCAAAATATCACCATTTGCTTCTTCTACTACTTGCTCCTCACTGAGACCAACTACAGACAGTGGTGGAATTCTGCAGAGCAGAAAAGAACAGGAAAACAATGACACTGGGTAGAAGGGAAAGTAGTTAACTACCATTTTTTGGTTAACAGTCAAATACCATAGTGTTTATAGCTTCTGAGGTTGTTTATGCAAATCAAACTGTACCTGAACACTGCACAGGGGACATGATCAGCTCATAAGTTTCATATATGTAATAACCACGCACAAGTCATGCAGTTTTGGCGAGTCAAGCAAGACTCCACCCATATATCATCTTCATCAACTTAATTTGGTTCTATATATATTGTAATAACATAGTCAACATTTTAATCCTAATTATACCTCAAAGGTAGTTAATGGCATTATCTCAAACTACAGTACCACTTGAATCCTCCCCAAAGAGAAAAACCATGGCAAGAATTCAGCAAAAAGAAAAACGAAACGGAAAAACAGGATCACAGGACAATTACTGTAACATACCAAAACTATGCTTTTGCAAAGGTGATCGACAGAGGCGGCCTCAAGGGCATCACGTCGGGCTTCAAGTGGCTAGTCGTAGTAATCGGGAGGCACCCTCTTGAAGGAACAAATCTTTTGCTGGTGACAACACAACACAAGTTCTAAATATCTTACAATTGGATTTGGATAGGCACTTTACTTGAATAGTACTATACCTCATATATATTCCTTATTTTGACCTAAATAAGGTTTTATCATATATATTTTTAACTCAAAATAAATAACAATGAAATAAAAATATTAGAAATACATTTTCTAATAATTTATATCTTAATTAATATATATATATATTATCTTTAAGGATATTTAATCATTTTACTTTGCCACCTCTTAAACAAGAAAAGTATAATTTGGTGTTTATTATTCTAGAAACTATGACAAAACTATGATATAAGATAATTTTTAAAAATTAAATTTGATACATGAGAACAATTGTACTCTCACCTTCCATATATTAAATTTAATATTTTTATGATTTAGAGATTTAATTGGCATAAGTAAAATTGTTGGATACCAAAAAAAAATTTACTCTTGAATGAAACATACTTTGAGGTAAGTGTCAATGGCTCTGTACAATCCATCATCAGTAGCTCTTGAATGTGGAGGCAGAGCTTCCGCAACCCATCCTCTTCACTGCATTGATCTGCAATAGGATTAGGGGAAGGGGTGCAGTAGAAGGATTTATAGAAAATTGATGGTAATTATTATAGGGATGAGGTGGAGGGGTTGAAATTGGAGAATAAAAGGGAAGATCTACATTAGTAGTAGTAGTAATAGTATAATCATCATCAAGCAATGTGTAGTGTTTGATAATAAAAGTGTCCTTTGAGGCATTTCATCAAACACATCAAAGGCATAAGTGAGTAAACAAAATGCAGTTCTTTGACGCATTTCATCAAACACATCAAAAAATCAAGATTTCATCCTAACATACACACATCCCCACATTGTTTACACCAAAAAATCAAGATTTTAGAAATCAATTCAAATCTTTAATGACAAATTGTAGCTAATTCAAATCTGAATCATCATAACATACCAGAGAGGATCCACGTAGGTTGTGGTTTATTGTTTACGTGAAGCTAGCTCAACATCATCATCATGGGTGTTCAGAATCACACTCCCCTCCCCTTGTAGCGATATCGCTGAGCAACATATATGAAATAAATCAAGTTCAGAGCAACAATCACTGCGATGAGATAGTAGAAATACTCCAATCTTCCTTCGTTGATATCATTCGACAATCAACATCAAAATCTTAAGAGAATCAAACGTGGAATAAGATGGAGAAGCAATGGAAAGCAAAATCGAAGGCAACCCTAACCCACCTTTCCCCCAATCGACGATGTCGACAGCGCACGAAATGAGAAGAAGTGTCGGTTTGAGTCCTACCAAACGAGAAGGAGCAGAGATGAACGATTATTCAGTGATGGAGAACCAAGAACAAGCAGAAGTGGGAAGCGTCAAGCAAGAGAGGGCGCCACACAGAATGTGTGTTCTGAAGAGTGGCTAGGGTAACATCTATTTCACTTGAACGTCACCGTAGTTAAAATTTAGAAATTGTGGCATCTAACTACGGTTCATGTAATTGTAGTTGTTTGACCATAGTTAAAAATTTGATTTCTTGTAGTGTTTGGGAAAGAAAAATAAATTAAATTAGAAAGTTGAAATAAAATGAAGAAGAGAGAAGAAATAGAAAATTTAAAATTTTACCTATGTTCAAAAAAAAATTTTAATAATAAAAGTACGGAATAAGTATAATTTTTCTAGGACCTAAAAGAATGGTGGAACTAAAAGGATGGAAAAATTGGGATTTTTATACAACTTAGTTTTTTATTATTAATTATTAATTTATTTTAATTAAATATTAACTAGTGAATAGGGGGTCAAAAACCTATCACGAACCCCTATCGGACGTCCGTGACCGGCACGGGAGGTAGGATTTCTCCTATCCCATAAGCCTCTAATTCCTGATTGACATTCTTATATATGCATAACTACCCATGTCTATTACAAACAATATATAATATATATGGTCATCCCTATCCGGTGACCTAAGTAGCACGCAATCCACGGCTCGCCCAATGCCGCTTCAGTCTATACGTATACACATAATCAATCACACGTACATATAATATACATATTGATCACGCGCTTAAGGGCGGGTGATCTATCCTATTCACATGCAGAATCCCTGTGTACAGTCAAGCATATATATTCAATCACACACCTGCATAAAATATACATATTGATCACACGCCTCAATGCGTGTGACCTATCCTATTCACATGCGGAAGCCGTATTTTCACACAATCAAGTATTCAGTCACACATATATATAATTTACATATTGACCACACGCTCAGTGCGAGTGGTCTATCCTATTCACATGCGGAAGTCACATCCATATATATATATATACACATGATATTCATCATATCATAACCTATGATCCCAACAACCAGACCAATCTTTAATCTGTATGAAGCCAACAATTCTAGAGTGTGACATATACATATATGCATATAGCAACTGTACAAAACAATGCTATACCAAAATGAATCATATACATATATATCCTGTCAAAATACATATAGCAGTACTACCCACGCGAACAATGTGTGCGGTCTTTAAGTCTGTCCGCCTCCCTGGGATGAAGTGGAAGCGCTTCCGATACCTATACCACATGTGTCTGTAACATTTAAAATTGGGGTGAGTCAAACAGACTCAGTGAGAGGCTTTCCCATCCCTGGTGTAGTAGTGGGTACCACTACAACTGGGGAGAGGGGCCAATCACAAACACATACGCATATAGCAGTTTAAATTTTCATATATTAGGTGGTCAGGCAATTAACATATATCATATTCACAATAAAGAATTTAAAGCATGGATTTACATACATTTAAATTCACACATACATCTTATCATGATTTAACATATAATTCCATGTGGTCCTCTGTATTCAAGTAATCATAATCATAAACTGGCCCGAAGGCAATATCTCCGTTAGGAGAGAATCTGGCCCGAAGGCAATATCTCACGTGAGCAATATGGGAACCTAGTTGATCATTCTAGGAACCCCTGGTCCCAAGACTATACTTGGAACAATAGTCTGACCCCAAGACTTCACTTAGAGCATAGCCGGCGACTCATCTGACCTCGGTTTACCCAAGGCAATAGCCACAATGTGGTGTACTCATATACTCTGTATTTCTGTGGGTTGACTCAAGACAAGAGACTCAATCTACCCGGACCACCCGTGATAGACTCGGTTCCCGCGTTGTACCATAAATGACCTCTATGGACCACTACTTGTTCATTTTACTTCTTCTTAGGCAATTTTAGATTTTCAAGTGGTTTCTAATTCGGACTCTTGGTTCAGAACAAAGTCACCTAGGTTTATTCTCTTTAAGGATTTACACACAAAACCACACCTTTCAGATAATAATCGATGAGGTTTGGTTCTAGTACCACAAGACCCTCACAGATAAAATTTACTCGATCCTACCCCCGATATCATATAGGCCTCAAGGACCTTCTTTTTCATATAAGGCTCCTTGAGCCACCATCGCTTTCACAGTCCACATATACACATATAGCACGTTATCGCATATATTAAAATTTAGGAACAACAATAGCATGTTATCTCAAATATGATTCCTACAAGTAGGCAAGAAGGCAAACCATATATCCATATCCGCAGTCAACCCTATAGGACAGGGATAGGAAAGCCCCTCACCTGGTTGGCCCCTCTGATCGGCTCTCGGTGCGCCCGAAAGTCAACTCACAGTATGGTGCCCTATACACATATACTTGAGAGATTCAGAGACTTGAAAATTCAACCACTATCGTGTAAATGTAACGCTAATGCTCATGTTCTTTCTAATTAATTCCATAGACTAGTTTGTTGGCTTGGAATGCCCCCAACTAGTTTTCGGAACACCTAGCATGCTTCGAATTCGTGTCCAACCCTCTCTTAATCACGCTATTCGGAAACGTTGAATTTGGGAATGCAAGGTTACCCAATTTCACCTCTATGTGTCCATGTGAAGTTCCCATTACCCAAGCCTTGAATTTATGGCCCAAGAGTCATAAATTCTACTTGTCCAAAATTTCCATTTATCAAAATAACCTTGAACACTTCACCTACACATGAATACACATACCTGAATACGCGTAAAATTAGAAAATTGTCTCTTTTTCCCCGGACGGGGTTCCGGGTGAGACAGGACTTACTCGGGTTTTAATCCCTCGTACATTCCAATAATTTTTAATAATTATATAATTATTATTCAACCTTTCAATGCACCCCAAATCATTCCAAAACACCCTTAAACCTTAACAACCACATTTTCCTACACATTTTCCAACCCCGATAAAATCCATCAATTTGGTTCCGGTTCCTAAGCTTCCAACTCACTTCCTAACATGCATATACTCCAATTTAGGACCCAGAACACTCAGATTGAATCAATTGGGGTCTTTCCAAAAATCCCTAAAATTGATAAAATTGGGGTTTGAGAGTTTCGGGACTTCTCACCTCGATTCAACCGGTTAGAAGGATGATATGGAGTAGAGGAGACTCTCAGCTACCTTCCCCGGTGAAGAGACGGCGTTTTCTGGCGAGAAGCTCTCTTCTTTTGCTTTCTCTCTCTAACCCGAGCTCTCTCTCTCTCCTCCAGCCACAAGACGGTGACCGGCTCCGGTGGGCAACGATTCTGACCTCCTCTCGCGTTGCTCCGGCCACCACGCGTTGGCCTTCCTCCTCCGTGAGCTCCTTCCCTTCTCCCCGTGCTTCTTTCCCTCTCTTCCTCTCTCACGATTTCTCTTTCTCTTTCTCGTCTTTATCCCCTTTTTTTTCTTCACGGTTCTTTCTTTCTTCTTTCCTCTACTCTTTTCTTATATTACATATATATATATATATATATATATATATATATATATATAATAAACAATCATTAATATATATATATATATATATGAGTGAAATATTATTTTGGTCCTTTTTAGATAACACTTTTCTCAATTTGGTCCTTCTTAGATGGCCTTTCTCAATTTAGTCCTTTTTAGATTAATCCGTTATCAACTTGGTCCTTACCGTTAAAATTACTAACGGAGTTAGCTTAGGTGGATAATTTGGGGTAACTTTATAATTTTTAAATAATAAGAGGGTTTTTTAATGTAATTATTTTGGGAAATTTTATAATTTTCACAAATTGAAAATGGTACCATGTTTTTTTTTCAATTTGTGAAAATTACAAAATTGTCCCAAAATAATTACATTAAAAAGCCCTAATATTATTTAAAAATTATAAATTTACCCCAAATTATCCATCTCAACTAACTCCGTTAGTAATTTTAACGGTAAGGACCAAATTGATAACGGATTAATCTAAAAAGGACTAAATTGAGAAAGGCCATCTAAGAAGGACCAAATTGAGAAATGTGCTATCTAAAAAGGACCAAAACGATGTTTTACTCTATATATATATACATACATACATGTATATGTATGTTGTATATCACTTAAGAGAAAAAAATAAAAAATAAAAAAGAAATCTGATTTAATAAATAAAAAAAAATATAAGCATTAGGATTTTACAAAAATTTATATTTACCACATAATGAGTGATAAGCTAGTGTGTCTTTCTATCTCACTTTCCACTTTTAAAATTAATTACTTTAATTTAATTCATGGTGCTAATTAGAATAGTCTCGGGTATCACAAAACCGTGACCCCCCATTCCATTTAGCAAAAACGCAGAGCAGAAAAAAATATAAGGAACAGAGGCAGCAAAACGCAACACACTTGAAAATAGTATATATATATATATATATATAAAACTAATTGGGGGGGTGAACCGTGACCCCCCATCCATTTTAATTAAACACATAAAAAAATAAACAAACAAAGCAGAAGCAAAACGCAAGAAGCAACAATGTGAACGAGCCAAGACGCACGGGAAGCCGAGAGAGAAGAGCAAGCCACTGACGGAGGAAACAGCCGGAATCACGCCGGAAATTTCACTCGGCCGCCAGTGAGGGCCACTGGAGTCCGTCTTTCAACACCCACAAGCTCCCAATCCGATTGAATCAAGATATGGAAGCCCCAATCCTTCAAAACCTTAATTTCTCCAATTTTTGGGTATTTTAGGAATCCTTCAAATACTTCCAATCGGGGCATTCCGGGGTTAAATTTGAGCTTAGTGGATGTTGTTGAAAGCTTAGTAAGGTTCAAAATCGAGGTTAAACTGTTGGATTTGACCGGGTATGGAAATTAGGAAAGTTTAGTTAGAAAATTCTTATAAATTCAATTATTGCTAGTTGGATGCATGTATAGGCTCTGATTAGAGTAGTATAGGAGTTATTAATGCTGGAAATAGTCAAGGGAATAAAGCCCGAGCATTTGCCGTCTCTACCGGAACCCAATCCGGTGAAAAAGAGGCGAAATACTATGCCACCGTACAGTAAAGAGCTGTGCGGTGGGTTGGACACCTTGGTCTAGTCCGTGGTGGACACCTAAGACCTGCTAAATTGGTCCCAAGGCTCTAATTATACCCAATTTTATTTTTATATATAATTAAAGAGGTAGTAATTAAGCTTTTACTTGGCGAATAAGGGAGACGGTGGGATGAGTAAGTTAGAGCCTCTTTTGAACCGTGAATTTAATTCTTTTATTAGTTAAATACCCATATGAACACATGAAGGGAAATTTAGACAAGTGGAAATCTCTAACCTAAGCAATTAGAGGTTCTAAATGGCTCGAAAGTATGAAAGTCGAATATGGGACATTCTGGACTTTCAGAAAGAGCAATAAGACGACGAAACAAACTAAATAATCAGTTCTTGGAAAATATCTAGAGGGTGCATAAGCATTAGAATGACACGTGCATGGTAGATGCTTAGTTACGCGTTCTAAATTTCTTAAATATATATGTGTATAGGGCACCACAGGGTAATTGGAGCTTCAGGCACTTCGAGGACTTATCAGGAGGGCCAACGAGGTGAGGGGCTCTCTCATCCCTGCCCCATAGGGTTGGATGACAACGTGCAAATGTGGTTTGCCCTATTTATTGCAGTTATTATATGAAATATACTTATCTGTATGAGTTTGCGCTACATGTGTACGTTTAGTAAGAAAATGGTGGAAATGCAAACCAATTATGTGTATATGTGATAAAGTGGCTCAATGAGCCTCATGTGTTACCGTGGGTAGGATTGTGACGTGATTTCATATGTGAGAGTTCAGTAACTTTAGAAACCCATTTAAATTGATCATCGTTGTAAATGTTTTGAGCGTATGGTACATTGAGGAAAAATGAACCTAGGTTGTTAAATGTGAGTGAGAGTGTTACATAATTGAAACGGGGGAAACCTAGGCCTAACTAAAGAACACGCATAATATTCAGTTAGTTACTAATAGGGCGTCTTTCAAGTTTAAATATGTTAGTTGAACTGGTTTAGGTTAGTTCGGGTAGATCGAGTCGCTTATCCTGGTCGGACAGACAGGATTCAGTTAACAGCAAGCATGCCACACAGTGGCCATTACCTTGGTTTAACCGAGGTTAGACAAGTTTCCGGCTATTACTCTAAGTGTGTCTTGGAGTCAGAAAGTTCCTAGTGTGATCAACTAGGTTCGAACATAAGATTGCCTTCGGGCCAGTATTTCTCTTAGCGTAATGCAGGAGACAGAAAGTGAGTGCCTACGTGCACAAGTATATGTTAATTACGGAACCATATGTTATATGTTTATGATTGATTTACATGAGGATTAATAAATATGTTAAGAGCATGAATTAGGGTTTTAATTGTGAATATGATTTACTGATTGCCTGATCATGTTAAAGATCACAATATGAATCCATTTCATGTGCATGTGGTTGTGGTTGCTCCCTTCCCCCATCTGTAGTGGTACCCTCTGCTACGCCAGGGATGGGGGAGCTCCTCACTGAGTCTTTTTGACTCACCCCCTGTTTACATGTTTCAGATACAGGTGGTTCAGGCGTCTGGAACGCGTCCACTTCTTCTCAAGGAGGCGGACCGATCTGAAGACCGCACGCTTAGTTCGCGTCGGTAGTATTTTGGTTATGTACATATGTAGTGATATATATATATATATATACATATATATATGTATATATATATATATATGTATATATATATATATATCCATTTTTGGCGTAGCTTTTGTACGTATACAACTGCTGTGTATATATATATATATATATATATATATTATACTTGAATTCTAGCATTGTCGGCTTCATACAGATTAAGGTTAGGTCTTGGTATTGGGATTTTAGGCTACGATATAGCGTATATCATGTATATGTATATATGACTTCCGCATGCGACTAGGATAGATCACACGCCTTGAGCCGTGTGATCAATATGTAAATTATATGTATGTGTGACTGAATATCTGATTGTATGAAAATATGACTTCCGCATGTGAATAGGATAGATCACATGCATTGAGGCGTGTGATCAATATGTAAACTATATGCAAGCGTGTGATTGAATATATGTATGACTGTATACAGGTCTTCTGCATGCACTACAAAAAATTGGATCTTCAGCGGCGACTCTTCGGCGGCGACAAGGAAAGTTGCCGCTAAAGAGTTATCTTCGGCAGCGACAATAATAGTCGCCACCAATGAGTAAAGGGGTGGCGAGTTTTAGGTCGCCACCGAAGAGTCATAGGTGGCGACCTAATATAAGTCGCCACCACACGTCCTTTAGTGGCGACCTCAAAGTCGCCACCTAAGGCTCTTTGGCAGCGACATTTTATTAGTCGCTGCCAAAGAGTCTTTGGTGGCGAACTAAAAGTCGCCACCCCTTTACTCATTGGTGGCGACTATTATTGTCGCTGCCGAAGATAACTCTTCAACGACGACTTTCCTTGTTGCAGCGACTATAAAGACGCCACGAAAGGTGTTTGGTGGCGACTTTTGGATCTTTGGCAGCGACAAAAGTCGCTGCTGAAGACCTTATTTTTTGTAGTGATGTGAATAGGATAGATCACCCGCCCTGAAGCGCGTGATCAATATGTAAACTATATGTATGTGTGAATGTATATGTGTATATATATAGACTGAAGCGGTGTTGAGCGAGCCATGGATTGCACGCTACTTAGGTCACCGGATATGGATGACCATAAATACTATATATTGTTTGTATTATAAATGGGTAGTTATAAACATGTGAAAATGTCAATCAGGGATTAGAGGCTTACGGGATAGGAGAAATCCTACTTCCCGTGCCGGTCACGGACGTCCGATAGGGGGTCGTGACAGAAAATGAATATCAAGTTTTCGAAACACTCATCGGCAAAAATTGATTAAAAAGAGAAAAATGAATATCAAGTTTTCAAAACACTGATCGGCGAAAACTAATTAAAAAAATGAGTATCAAGTTTTCGAAACACTCATCGGCGAAAAATGGTTAAAAAAAGAAAAATGACTATCATGTTTTCAAAATACTCATCGGCAACCAAGCTTGGTTGGTCTAGTGGTTAGCTCTCTAGATCGTTTAAGCAAGTGTTGGGGGTTCGAATCCCACCTTGTGTATGCAGCAACCAATTGGCCAGCGGCAAACCCTTAAATGGAGCTCAGATCCGCGGAGGATTAGTCCTTAGCCTGTCGGGCTGGGGGATACCTTGGGAAACCAAAAAAAAACACTCATCGGCGAAAACTGATTAAAAAAAAGAAAAATAAATATCAAGTTTTCGAAACACTCATCGGCGAAAATTGATTAAAAAAAATAAAAAAGAATATAAAGTTTTCGAAACACTCATCGGCAAAAACTGATTAAAAATAGAAAATAAATATCAAGATTTAGAAACACTCATCGGTGAAAACTAATTAAAAAAAGAATAATGAATATAGAGTTTTCAAAACACTCATGAGCGAAAACTTATTAAAAAATGAAAAATGAATATCAAGTTTTCGAAATACTAATCGGCAAAAACTGATTAAAAAAAGAAAAATGAATATCAAGTTTTCGAAACACTCATTAGCGAAAAGGCCAAATTACTCTTTCGGTCCTCAACGTTTGCAAGAAGTTTAATATTGGTCCTCAACGTTTGAAAAAGTTAATTTAGGTCCTCAACGTTTTTTTTTGTCAAAATTGGTGCTCTAGCGTAACATCTGTCTGGTTTTGCCATTAAATGCTGACGTGGAAGACTTATGTGGCACACTCTCTCTCCTACGTGTCATATTTAAATGACATGGCACCCTCTCTCACTTAAACTCAACAAAACGACTTCATTTTGCCATTTAAATTCAACAAGACTTTAATCAAAACGGCATCGTTTTGCTGAGTTGGAGCGAGAGAGGATGCCATGTCGTTTCAATATGACACGTAGGAGAGAGGGTGTACCACATAAGCCTTCCACGTCAGCATTTAATGACAAAATAAGACGGATGTTACGTTAGAGGACCAATTTTGACCCAAAAAAACGTTGAGGACCTAAAAAAAATTTTTGAAACGTTGAGGTCTAATATTAAACTTCGTGCAAATGTTGAGAACCAAAAGAGTAATTTGGCCTTTTCGCTAATGAGTGTGTCGAAAACTTGATATTCATTTTTCCTTTTTTAATAAGTTTTTGCCGATTAGTGTTTCGGAATCTTGATATTCAATTTTCTTTTTTTAATAAGTTTTCGCTCATGAGTGTTTCGAAACACTCATTGACAAAATGCTAATCGGCAAAAACTGATTAAAAAAAGAAAAATGAATATCAAGTTTTCGAAACACTCTGTCACGACCCTCGTTTAGAGGACCATGACCGGCACAGACACAGGGAATATCCCTGTGCCTGTAAGCCTTATCGCCTAATTGACAAAATATCTATTATTGAAAATACATCCACATGCAGTATAATACCATGGCTACGCCGGAATGGTGGCCTATCCTAGGCAAGCAAATCCACGGCCACTGCCGCTTCAGGATATAGATATAGGAAAACACACATAATATATATAACCTGTGTACTGGCTACACATCCGAAGATGTTGCCTATCCTATTTACATGCAATAGATATATGTATATATATACATTTTGAAAACAAAGTTTCCCTGTATCGTAGTAAAATAAATCCTGATCTTTAAGGTGTGTGAAGCTGACAGTTCTAGATTTAGTGATACAATCTAATTGGGTACGTCTACCCTTTACTTTATGATACAATAATAAAGTAAATTAAATTACAATTACACTTTATTCACCCACATGAACAAGTTGTGGGTCTTGGAAAGTGTTGCTCAACCCTCGTTCCACCGAGACTTCTTCCACCTGTACTTAACCTGTCTCTGTGTAGTAAAAATGAGGTGTGAGTCTTAACCACGCGACTTAGTGAGGACTCTCCCATCCCCGGCGCAAGGTGGGTATCATAGCGCTGGGTTTGGGAGTCATACACAACCACATGCAAAAACAACTAGTTACTGTTAGTTAGCATACATTCTTGGTGATCACACAACAACAGAAATTTCACCCAAACACTCACATGCATTTAACAGATATAAGCATGCAGCAATTTGTTCCACGTCATCAATCAGCAAGTAACATGTAACATATAGGGCCGGCTTTTACTTACCGGTCTTCTCATGCTTCAGCATGTCTGAATCAAACAAGACGTGTGGTGACGTAATCCTGTACATTACCACCACGCTGCACAGATAATTTGTACGTACACACAGATGCTAAACATACATCTACTTAATCTCCCCAACTCTGGGGTTTCTACTAGCCACTACGTGGCTTTTCTACTTCGGACCCGTGCACTCGGGCTACTGGGCACCACGTGGCAAATATACTTAACCCATTCACTCGAGTACTGGTCACCTCATGACAATTATGTTAATCAAACAATACTTAACCCATTCACTTAGGTACTAGTCACCTCGTGACAATTCTATTAATCAAACACAATCAACTTCTATCTATCAAACAACTGATATGTAGCCACCACGTGACACGTCCTGAACCCTTGCTGCGGGGCAATAGCTTGAGCCCACTCGTCCATTACCCAACCAGACCACATGGCGGGCACGGCACAACGTCTCGAAGCATGGCCACTGACACACCCTGGACCAACTCCACAGGATGATTTCTCTTTTACTAGGTTAGGCTCACAGTTCACCCGTAGGTTCCTCCCGTGTCTCCTTACCTTAGTCTCACATATTAATAGTATTCTTTGTATCTTTCCCGAAGGATCAACAGTTCTATGGAGAAGTATCCTTAACAGGATATAGCTCATATACCCGTCCAGATGCACTCTCTGAGCCTCAAGCTATCGTCATAGCAATATAAAACCTTTTGGACCCTATTGCCAAGATAGGGCAAAGACCATCGCCATGGTGATTATAAAACGGAGGTCTCAAGTGCCATCTGACGTTGTTCTAGTCGTTGTCTCACATCGCTAGCATAATCAAATCCGAAACCCACAAATAACTCCCTTTGCATGATTATAATTTAAGTCACCGTCATGACGAGTTTTCAAAATAAAAGCTTAGTCCTTCCGTACAAGGACTCTTGCCACCGTCGTGGGAAAAAATTTAATAAAATACTCATCATGCCTTCGGAGTGTGTAAGTTGGATTTGTAACACACCAATCATAGCAAGCAATTATACTCTACTCCTATGTCTTCCTATCCAAGCTACTTTCCACAACTTATTTTCTAATTCTTTCATTCTTTTAGCATTCTATATCTCTAGCTAACACATACCAGACAAGCAGAGAATGTAAATACTCATGTAATCCACATAAGCATACAACCCTAGGAGCAGAGATGGAAGAACCCTCACCTTGGCCAACCTTCCTTGCAATCCTCTCCTGTAACTTTAGTCTCCTCGGAGTTCCTGCTGCACCCTACTGCGTGTCGTTGTTCCTATAAGAACAACATTTACTTCATTAAGGTTATTACTTAGCTTAACTTGTTATTTATTTCTCCATTACTCTCACGTGTAGTCCATGGTTGCCACAGAGTCAAGCTCTTGGTCTTATTGGATTTCTCTATCCCGACTTATGCGTATCCTTCCTCGGACACTTGATTTACTAACATATAACACTCTACTTGAGTGTTTCACATACTTGGATTTGAGTATTAGACCTCAATCTAACTTGTATTCGCATCTAAGGAAGCTTATCTAACTTAATTGGAAGGAATCCTAATTCTAGGAAGGTCTAAGCATTTTGATCGAACTTGTGTTCCTACTTGGGTTGTAAGAAATCTAGTTTCTAAACCTCAATACACCTCTAATTCATCCTACTTAAGGCTTCCTAATAATTATGAAGGAATAAAATTACCATTTTAGAATTTGGACTTCATTGATAACATATCTAGAATTATTCTAGGGTGTTTAAGATTGAAAAGAAGAGGTATGGAGCCCTCAACACCACCCTTAAAGTTGTATTTAGGCAACCCGAGCAGGGACCCGGTACGTTAATGTCAAGGTTCAACCTTAGTAACCTCGGGCCAGCTCTTCACGGGTCTTGTTCAGCTAATATTTCAACTATATAATTTTAATAATATCAATCCAAGCCTATTTACTCAAATCCATGTTCATTCCTAATTTTCAACAATTTTCCCCAATTTATGAATAATTAGAATTTTAACCCCAAACCCTTCCAAATTCGAATTTGGGCAAATCCGGAAATATAATCTCGATTTCTACCCCAACTAAGTGTTCAAGAACACTTTCTAGGTCTCAATCTACCCTCGAAACAACTCAATCGAAGATCAATCAAAGAAATCCCTAAGAATGGAAAAATTGAGGGTTTAGAATGAAATTGGGGTTACCAACCTTGATTCGATTGGTGGGAGGTGTGGAAGATGTTGTAACCGAGCTCCGGTGACTTTTCCCGGCATCGGCTAGCTCTTCTCCGACGAGTTTCCGACAGAATTCTGATGAATCCCCCTCTCTCTCTACCTCACGGATATTTCTCTCTCTTCTCACTCTTTCTCTTCTTCCTCAATCCCGTGCCTTCCCTCTCGCTCTCTTTTCTCTCTTTTTTTCTTTTATTTGGGTTTTATTTGTTTAAGGGGAAGGAGTCACGGGTATGAAGGGGGGGTTGGTGTACTCAATTTAATAATAAAATAATAATATATTCATAATTAATTAATTAATAATTAAAAATATTTTAATTTAGTTCACACTTCTATTTATTTTAGGTTTCTAATTTCTTCAGTCCTGAATAAATCCCAAAAATTATTTCCTACTTATTTCCTTCTCTTTTTATTTTATTTTAAATCTCGAAAAAAATTTTCGGGCAGCACAATCTTCAAAAAAAAAATTCTTTTCTTGTCACGACTCCAATTACAAGGATCCGTGACCGGCACGGGAATAGAATTTATCCTCTAAACCCGTAAGCCTTATCAATAATCATAAATTATCTACCCTTATATACAATCAACATTCAGTATTCACATAGTGTATATAGTGGCCACACCATCATTGGTGGCCTAAATAACCTGCAATCCACGGCGCTCAATGCCGCTTCAGCCCATTTCATGTATATATATACACCCATAAACTCAGGACAATCACACGTAAATATATATATACATAGTGATCAAACCCCAAGGGAATGATCTAACCTATTCACACACAATGTATATAACCTGTCATATTCACGCATGTACACCCACACTCACAGTTAAGTATACATAGTGATTACACGCCTCAATACGTGTAATCTATCCTATTCACATGCAGGTATTTATATTTTTCATCCATCATATACCAAGTCACACATATATATATATAGCATATACATATTGATCACACACCATCATGTGTGACCTATCCTATTCACATACGCAGATATATAAATATATATGTAAGTATATCAAGACTTTCCCAACACCCAGAATCCTATCAGTAAGCACATGTGAAGCCGACATGTCTAGATATAGCATAATTCAAAGCTGTAAATATTTACGTCGCCTTTACAACTTTAGAATATATACAACTCAAAATAATGAAGGCTAAATAATCAAAAGATGTCCACCCACGCGAACGAATGCGGTGCAAGTGAATAGATGTCCGTATCACTGTCCGGACGTCGAAGCCTGCCCGATTCCTGTATTTGAAACATTTAAACAGAGGGTGTGAGTCCAACAGACTCAGTGAGAAGCTTCCCATCCTCGGCGTAGCGGCGGGTACCACTACAGCTGGGGAAAGGGAACCACTCACAACCACAAGCGCACGAAATTCCAGTTTATCATATGTTATATAATGATCAGGCAAACATTAATATAACGTTACGTCACAGATAAACTTAGGAATCATACTCCTCAATCATGCTACTTATAAGTAACCAATAATATGAAGCATTTTATATTAAAAACTATAAATCATACATTCGACCCTAGTACCACGCTAGAGCAATAGCCTCAACGGGCAAGTCTTTCAAATGCTATGCACCACCCTAGTGCCAGGCTAGGGCAATAGCCACTACGGGCAATCATGAGAATAAAATGCACCACCCTAGTGCCAGGCTAGGGCAATAGCCACTACGGGCAATCATGAGAATAAAATGCACCACCCTAGTGCCAGGCTAGGGCAATAGCCACAACGGGCAACCATGTATATGAAATGCACCACCCTAGTGCCAGGCTAGGGCAATAGCCACTACGGGCAACTGTCTGACGTCATATTTCACTCTCTTACTTCCAATGGGATTCGCAACTCTAACTACCCATTTCTATTCTAATGTATCTCTACCTCGACAATGTGAACTTCACTAAGAATTTCTAATCAATTATGAGATTTTCTATTCTTTGCTTAATACCCAACCCTTGATTAGATGACAACTTAAATCTAAGGTAATTCCTAAGTCCATTTACCACAAATCACGTCGACGTGTAAGATTAAATTAGTTTCATTTCCTTAGTGAGTTTCTAATTATTAGGACAAACTAAAATCTCGAACTGAATCAATATCCTACCCCTTTGCTTGTACTGTTCGGCGTATCCCATGTCATTACATGGATACCCTCCAGTACCACCTCAGCTTCAATCAATCACATATTCACAGTTATATTCACATATAACAGTTTATGAACAACAATAGCATGAAATCTTCTAATAATTCTTACAAACAAGTAGGTAAACAAGCCACGTATTCACATCCTCATTCAACCCTGTAGGGCAAGGATGGGAAACCCCTCACCTGGACGGCTTCCTGTTTCTAGTCCTGGAGTCACCCCTGCTCCAGACAATTCGTGGTTACCTCGATTCAATCGGTTAGGATGATAGAACGGGGTAGAAAGAACTCCCGGTCACCTTCCCCGGCTTCGAAACGGCGGATTCCGACGAAGTTTCCGGCGAAAATCTCTCTTCCTCTTGTTTCTCTCTCTAACCCGAGCTCTCTCTCTCTCTAGCCCCAAAGACGACGACGGACGGCGAACTCCGTCCACCACCGTGCTCAGCCCGTACGTCCGGCCACCTTCCGTCGAGCTCCCTCCTTCCGCTTGAAGCTCTCGGCCCTTGGTCCTCGTTTCTTTGCTTCAAACGTGGCCCTCGTTTTTCTGCTTGAAATCTCGGCCCCCTTTTTGCTCTCTGGAGGCAAAAGACATGAGGACCAATTTTTAATGATAAGGGGGTCACGTGTGTGACCCCCCCTCCACCTTATACCATATATATTATTTTATTAAGGGGGTCACGTGTGTGACCCCCCCCTCCATCATATATACATATATTTTTTTTTTAATTTCTTCTTTTTTTTAAAAAAAAAAAAAAAACTGCATGTATATATATTTATTTATATTTAATATATATTATTATTTATATTTAAAATCAACTTTGGGGTTAATAAACTTACACCCAATATTTCCCGTTAGGTCTTAATTTTGGTCCAACTAAAATTTCATTTACTTAAAATTTTTCTCTTTTTCCTTCCAAATTAAAAATAAAAATTTAATTAGGACCTTAACGTTGACTGGAAAAATTTCCGGGTATTACAATCTTTCCCCCTTAAGAAATTCGGTCCCCGAATTTCAACCACATACTAACCTTAGTTCTCAAATAGATGAGGGTACGTCCTGCGCATTTCAGCCTCAACTTCCCACGTTGCTTCCTCAGTTGAGTGATTTCTCCACCGAACTTTTACCAATGGTATTTCCTTCGATCTCAACTTCTTCAATTGACGATCTAAGATTTCCACCGGTATCTCCTCATACGTCAAATCTTCGGTTAATTGTACTCCCTGGGGTTGGATTACATGCGAAGGATCTGGCAAGTACTTGCGAAGCATAGACACGTGAAACACCGGATGAACTCCTTCTAGTTCCGCCGGCAATTGAAGACGATAAACAACATTCCCCACACGTTCTAGTATCTCAAATGGCCCAATATATCTTGGACTTAGCTTGCCTTTCTTGCGAAATCTCATTACACCTCTCATCGGTGAAATCTTCAAGAAGACTTGCTCACCCACATCAAATTCTAATTCCCTTCTACGATTGTCAGCATACGACTTCTGCCTACTCTGAGCCATCGCAAGCCTTTCTCTAATTATCTTTACCTTGTCCAAAGCTTCCTGAACAAGTTCTGGACCAACTAACTTGGCCTCTCCGACCTCGAACCAACTGATAGGGGATCTACACCTCCGACCATATAAGGCCTCAAAAGGTGCCATCTGTATACTGGATTGGTAACTGTTATTGTAGGCAAACTCTGCTAATGGTAGGTACTTTTCCCAACTTCCGCCGAAATCCATAACACATGCCCTAAGCATGTCCTCTAAAATCTGAATGGTCCTCTCAGATTGCCCATCAGTCTGGGGATGAAATGCTGTACTCAGATCGACCCTCGTCCCCAATGCCTCCTGTAATGCTCTCCAAAACCGAGAGGTAAACTGTGGCCCCCTGTCAGAGATAATCGACACCGGCACTCCGTGTAACCTCACTATCTCTGATAGGTATAACTGGGCATACTGACCCACTCCGTAAGTGGTCTTAACTGGCAGGAAATGAGCAGAGTTGGTCATCCGATCAACGATTACCCAAACTGAATCGAATCCCCTCTGTGATCGCGGCAATCCTGTCACAAAATCCATCGTAATTCTCTCCCATTTCCACTCTAGAATTTCTATCTTTTGAAGTGTTCCGGCGGGCTTTTGGTGTTCAGCCTTAACTTGCTGACACACTGAACATCTAGATACATAATCTGCCACATCTCTCTTCATACCATTCCACCAGTATAATTCCCTAAGATCCTGATACATCTTGTTACCTCCTGGATGGATAGTATATGCTGTCTTGTGTGCCTCATCAAGAATTCTTTCTTTCAAACCATCCACCATAGGTACACACAATCGTCCCTCCAACCGGAGTATGCCATTTTCGTCTATAGAAAATCGGACGTCGTCCTTCTCCCCTTTAACCACTGTATCTTTGATCTGTTTGAGGTCGGCGTCTTGCTCTTGCTTGGATTTAACTTCTTCAATTAGAGACGACTTAGCTTGGATATGGGCTAGAAACAAGTTGGAATTTCCAATTTCAAACTGAGTTCCAGACTGTTCCAGCTCATGTATTTCCCGAATCAACGGTCTTCGTACTTCACTGATATGGGCTAAGCTACCCATTGACTTTCGGCTCAAAGCGTCTGCTACAACATTCGCTTTACCAGGATGGTAAAGAATCGTACAGTCATAATCTTTTATCAACTCCATCCACCTGCGTTGTCTCAGATTCAAGTCTTTCTGTTCAAAAATATACTTGAGGCTTTTGTGGTCTGTGTATATCTCACACGATTCACCATAAAGGTAGTGTCTCCAAATCTTCAAGGCAAACACCACCGCTGCCATTTCAAGATCGTGAGTCGGGTAATTCTTCTCATGCTTCCGTAGTTGCCTAGATGCATAAGCAATTACTCTCCCATGTTGCATAAGAACGCACCCTAACCCAATTTGCGAAGCATCACAGTAAACCACATATCCTCCGGTGCCTTCAGGAAGTGCCAACACTGGTGCTGTAGTGAGACTTTCCTTCAGTTTCTGGAAACTTTCTTCACACTTGTTACTCCACTCAAACTTTACCCCTTTTGAGTCAACTTTGTAAGAGGTGCAGCAATCTTCGAAAAGTCCTGCACAAACCTCCTGTAATACCCAGCCAAACCTAAGAAACTACGAATCTCTGTGACTGAGGTTGGTTGGGACCAATTCTTCACTGCTTCTACCTTGCTTGGGTCAACATGGATTCCCTCTGAAGATACCACGTGACCAAGGAATGCCACTCTATCAAGCCAAAATTCACACTTTGAAAACTTAGCATACAAATTCTCTTCTCTTAGCTTTTGTAATGCCAGTCTTAAGTGGGTTGCGTGCTCCTCCGCATTTTTGGAGTAGATTAGAATGTCATCTATAAATACAATGACAAATCGGTCTAGAAATGGCTTGAAAACCCGATTCATCAAGTCCATAAAAGCTGCTGGTGCATTAGTTAGACCGAATGACATAACTAGAAATTCATAATGGCCGTATCGGGTTCGAAAAGCAGTCTTGGGTACATCTTCTTTTCTAATCTTCAACTGATGATACCCTGATCGCAGATCGATTTTTGAAAACCTCTTAGCACCCTGCAGTTGATCAAACAGGTCATCAATCCTTGGAAGTGGATACTGATTGCGGACCGTTACCTTATTCAACTTCCGGTAATCGATACACAATCTTAAAGTTCCATCCTTCTTCTTCACGAATAACACCGGAGCACCCCATGGTGAAAAACTGGGTCTGATAAAACCCTTATCAAGTAACTCCTGTAATTGAGCGTGTAGCTCCGTCAACTCTTTCGGAGCCATTCTATAGGGCGGTGTGGACATCGGTTGTGTTCCTGGTAACAGTTTAATCTCGAACTCAATTTCTCGATCAGGCGGCAATCCTGGCAGTTCATCAGGAAACACATCAAGGAACTCCCGAACCACTGGCACCTGATCAGCGGGAATTACCTCTTTCGTCTTATCCCTCACAACTGCCAAATATCCCTTACACCCTTTCTCAAGTAGTTTGGAAGCTTCCATTGCCGAAATTAGGCTTGGATGTGAGGCACCACCATCACCCCATACTACAAATGGTTCCTCACCAGGCATATTGAACTTTAAACACTTTGCCCTGCAGTCAACCACCGCATGACAAGATGCCAACCAATCCATGCCCAAGATGACGTCTAGGTCTACCATGTATAGTAATCGTAAGTCTACAACCGTCTCATGACCCTCGATTATAACAACACACGACTCATAGACATATTTAACTTGAATCGAATCACCCATCGGAGTAGAGACCTTTTCTGTCTCCTTCAACCTGGTCGGGCGTTTCTCAACCTTTCGTGCAAATGCATGTGACATGTAGGAATGTGTAGAACCAGAGTCAAATAATGCAAGAGCCTTGAGAGAGCATACTGTAAGTGTACCTGTCACAACTGTGTTCGAGGCATGTGCGTCCTGCCGAGACAAAGCAAATACTCGTGCCTGTCCTCCTCCCGGCGCACCTGAACCTCTACCACCTGCTCCTGCTCCTCTACCTCTGCCCGCACCTGAAGTGTTAACCTGGGGGGGTACAGTTCTAACTGGTGGGGCTGCAATCGGAGTACTACCTGGAGTAGGATTACTTCTGACACTTGTGTTGCTCCTCTTCTGTGGACATTCGCTAGCCATATGTCCAAATTGCCCGCAATTGTAACAACTTCCTCTCTTGGCTTTGCACTCTCCAAAATGAAATCTCCCACATGTTCCACACTGCGGTTTCTGGTTACCGCCCTGACTACTGCCTTGGAACCTCTGCCCACCTTGGGTGTTACTCTTCCCAGAACTTGTGGTGGTAATAGCAGACTGCCCACCAACTTGTCCTGCATAATTCGAAACTATACCAGAATTACCAGCTGTCTTTTGCTTCTTCTTCCACCCATGGCCCTCATTGCTCATCAATAATTTATTCTTGGGATTCGCCGATGTCCCAAACTTCTTTCTATTTCGATCACTCTTGCACAATCTGCAGCTTGTGCTAGAGTTTCAAATTGATTACACTGGGGTAGTAGCACTACGAACAACGGCTCTACCAGTCTGTGAATGAACCTCTTGATCAATTCTCTCTCATCAGGAACTAATTCAGGAGCGTATTGAGCTAGCTCTGTGTACTGCAGTTCAAACTCGGTCACAGACATATTCGGCGTCATCCACAAGTCTTCGAACTGTTGACGCTTGGCATACTTCATTCCTTCAGACAGAAACCGACCCAGGAATTCCCTCTAAAAATCTTCCCAGGTCATAGGAGCAACTCTCCTTGCATATCTCTTCTGTACTGATTCAAACCAAACCCGTGCAGCGCCTCTTAACTGAAACGAGGCAAGTTCCACCATCTCTCCTCCTGGACACCTCAGTAATTGCCCAATTCTGATTATATCACGGAGGAAATGTTGAGGGTCCTCCTTGGTTTCGGTTCCGCAAAAGGTAGGCGGATTTAGCTTCAGGAATTTAGTAATCGGTAATTCCCTCGGAACTCCCCTCGGTCTCCGAGGCACGTCCCTTTGTTGCCATCCCCTTCTTGGTTCTTCTTCCCTTGTTTCAGTTTCCTGTTCAGCCGATATCACTTGCTCTTCTGCCTCGCCGACAACTAAACGGCGGACTTCTTGTTGAATTTGGCGGGTCATTTCAGCTCTCAATTCTTGAAATCCAACAGTCAGCATCTCAGCAACTGAAGGAGCACCCGTCTCAACCTGTGGCTCTGGGTTCTGTTGCCTATGCACTTCTCTTTCTTGTGTCCTACCACGACCGCGAGCACGGCCTCTAGCACGGCCTCTAGCATGGCCTCTAGCTCGGCCCCTGGGAGGCATTCTCTCCTCCCGAACGGACTCCTCATCTGTACGTGCAGGGACTCTACCGCCCCTCCTAGCCTGCCTAGCAGTCGGCGGCATCCCTGTACTGCACAAAAACGTCATCTGATCGTTAGTTACTTATCTATGACAATTTATGGAGGAATGAATAAAAAGCTGACTCAAACTGTCCTGGGTATTCCCACAAGTGACTTTTTACTCCCACTTTGTGCCCGGGTACACAAAGAAGGGTAAACCGACACCCGGTTATACCAATGGCTTCACATGACTTAAAGATTAAACCTGGCTCTGATACCAACTTTGTCACGACCCCAATTACAGGGATCCGTGACCGGCACGGGAATAGAATTTATCCTCTAAACCCGTAAGCCTTATCAATAATCATAAATTATCTACCCTTATATACAATCAACATTTAGTATTCACATAGTGTATATAGTGGCCACACCATCATTGGTGGCCTAAATAACCTGCAATCCACGGCGCTCAATGCCGCTTCAGCCCATTTCATGTCTATATATACACCCATAAACTCAGGACAATCACACGTAAATATATATATACATAGTGATCAAACCCCAAGGGAATGATCTAACCTATTCACACACAATGTATATAACCTGTCATATTCACGCATGTACACCCACACTCACAGTTAAGTATACATAGTGATTACATGCCTCAATACGTGTAATCTATCCTATTCACATGCAGGTATTTATATTTTTCATCCATCATATACCAAGTCACACATATATATATATAGCATATACATATTGATCACACACCATCATGTGTGACCTATCCTATTCACATACGCAGATATATAAATATATATGTAAGTATATCAAGACTTTCCCAACACCCAGAATCCTATCAGTAAGCACATGTGAAGCCGACATGTCTAGATATAGCATAATTCAAAGCTGTAAATATTTACGTCGCCTTTACAACTTTAGAATATATACAACTCAAAATAATGAAGGCTAAATAATCAAAAGATGTCCACCCACGCGAACGAATGCGGTGCAAGTGGATAGATGTCCGTATCACTGTCCGGACGTCGAAGCCTGCCCGATTCCTGTATTTGAAACATTTAAACAGAGGGTGTGAGTCCAACAGACTCAGTGAGAAGCTTCCCATCCTCGGCGTAGCGGCGGGTACCACTACAGCTGGGGAAAGGGAACCACTCACAACCACAAGCGCACGAAATTCCAGTTTATCATATGTTATATAATGATCAGGCAAACATTAATATAACGTTACGTCACAGATAAACTTAGGAATCATACTCCTCAATCATGCTACTTATAAGTAACCAATAATATGAAGCATTTTATATTAAAAACTATAAATCATACATTCGACCCTAGTACCACGCTAGAGCAATAGCCTCAACGGGCAAGTCTTTCAAATGCTATGCACCACCCTAGTGCCAGGCTAGGGCAATAGCCACTACGGGCAATCATGAGAATAAAATGCACCACCCTAGTGCCAGGCTAGGGCAATAGCCACTACGGGCAATCATGAGAATAAAATGCACCACCCTAGTGCCAGGCTAGGGCAATAGCCACAACGGGCAACCATGTATATGAAATGCACCACCCTAGTGCCAGGCTAGGGCAATAGCCACTACGGGCAACTGTCTGACGTCATATTTCACTCTCTTACTTCCAATGGGATTCGCAACTCTAACTACCCATTTCTATTCTAATGTATCTCTACCTCGACAATGTGAACTTCACTAAGAATTTCTAATCAATTATGAGATTTTCTATTCTTTGCTTAATACCCAACCCTTGATTAGATGACAACTTAAATCTAAGGTAATTCCTAAGTCCATTTACCACAAATCACGTCGACGTGTAAGATTAAATTAGTTTCATTTCCTTAGTGAGTTTCTAATTATTAGGACAAACTAAAATCTCGAACTGAATCAATATCCTACCCCTTTGCTTGTACTGTTCGGCGTATCCCATGTCATTACATGGATACCCTCCAGTACCACCTCAGCTTCAATCAATCACATATTCACAGTTATATTCACATATAACAGTTTATGAACAACAATAGCATGAAATCTTCTAATAATTCTTACAAACAAGTAGGTAAACAAGCCACGTATTCACATCCTCATTCAACCCTGTAGGGCAAGGATGGGAAACCCCTCACCTGGACGGCTTCCTGTTTCTAGTCCTGGAGTCACCCCTGCTCCAGACAATTCGTGGTTACCTCGATTCAATCGGTTAGGATGATAGAACGGGGTAGAAAGAACTCCCGGTCACCTTCCCCGGCTTCGAAACGGCGGATTCCGACGAAGTTTCCGGCGAAAATCTCTCTTCCTCTTGTTTCTCTCTCTAACCCGAGCTCTCTCTCTCTCTAGCCCCAAAGACGACGACGGACGGCGAACTCCGGCCACCACCGTGCTCAGCCCGTACGTCCGGCCACCTTCCGTCGAGCTCCCTCCTTCCGCTTGAAGCTCTCGGCCCTTGGTCCTCGTTTCTTTGCTTCAAACGTGGCCCTCGTTTTTCTGCTTGAAATCTCGGCCCCCTTTTTGCTCTCTGGAGGCAAAAGACATGAGGACCAATTTTTAATGATAAGGGGGTCACGTGTGTGACCCCCCCTCCACCTTATACCATATATATTATTTTATTAAGGGGGTCACGTGAGTGACCCCCCCCCCCCTCCATCATATATACATATATTTTTTTTTTAATTTCTTCTTTTTTTTTTAAAAAAAAAAACTGCATGTATATATATTTATTTATATTTAATATATATTATTATTTATATTTAAAATCAACTTTGGGGTTAATAAACTTACACCCAATATTTCCCGTTAGGTCTTAATTTTGGTCCAACTAAAATTTCATTTACTTAAAATTTTTCTCTTTTTCCTTCCAAATTAAAAATAAAAATTTAATTAGGACCTTAACGTTGACTGGAAAAATTTCCGGGTATTACATTTCTGGTTTCTTTTAACTTTCATATATATATATATATATATATATATATATATATATATATATTATATTATTTTTAAAGTTTTAAATTCCTAGCCCGAAATAGATCATTCTTTAATCCTCAAAATTTTAAATAAATCATTCTTTAATCCTCGAAATTTTCTGGGGTATTACAAAATACCTATCGGCGAAAACTGAAAAAAAAACAAGAAAAATAAATATCAAGATTTCGAAACACTCATCGGTAAAAACTGATTAAAAAAAATGAATATCAATTTTTCGAAACTCTAATCGATGAAAACTAATAAAAAAATAAAAATTAATATCAAGTTTTCGAAACACTCATCGGCGAAAACTGATTAAAAAAAGAAAAATTAAAATCAAGTTTTCGAAACACTCACCGGCTAAAATTGATTAAAAGAAAGAAAAATAAATATTAAGTTTTTGAAACACTCATCGGCGAAAACTGATTAAAAAACAGAGAAATGAATATCAAGTTTTCGAAACACTCATCTGCGAAAAGTGATTAAAAAATGAAAAATGACTATCAAGTTTTCGAAACACTCATCGACGAAAATTGATTAAAAAAATAATAATGAATATAAACTTTTCGAAACACTCATTGGCGAAAACTGATTAAAAAAGGAAAATGAATATCAAGTTTTCGAAACACTCATCGGCGACAACTGATTAAAAAAGGAAAAATGAATATCAAGTTTTCGAAACACTGATTTGGCGAAAACTGATTAAAGAAAGAAAAATGAATATCAAGTTTTCGAACCACTCATCGGCGAAAAATCATTAAAAAAAGAAAAATGAATATCAAGTTTTTGAAACACACATCGGTGAAAACTAATTAAATAAAGAAAAATGAATATCACGCTTTCGAAACATTCATCGGCGAAAACTGATTAAGAAAAAGAAAAATGAATATCAAGTTTTCGAAACACTCATCGGCGAAAACTATTTAAAAAAAGAAAAATGAATATTATGTTTTCGAAAAACTCATTGGCGAAAACTGATTAAAAAACGAAATATGACTAACAAGTTTTCGAAACACTCATCAGCAAAAACTGATTCAAAATAGAAAAATAAATATCAAGTTTTCAGAAACACTCATCAGCGAAAACTGATTAAAATAAGAAAAATGAATATCAAGTTTTCAAAACAATCATCGGCGAAAGCTGATTAAAAAAAGAAAAATGAATATCAAGTTTTCAGAACACTAATCGGCGAAAACTAATTAAAAAATAAAAATAATATATCAAGTTTTCGAAAACACTCATCGGTGAAAACGGATTAAAAAAAGAAAAATGAATCTCAGGTTTTTGAAACATGAATCGCTGAAAACTGATTAAAAAAAGAAAAATGAATATCAAGTTTTCGAAACACTCATGAGCGAAAACTTATTAAAAAAAGAAATATGAATATCAAGTTTTCGAAACACTAATCGGCAAAAACTGATTAAAAAAAGAAAAATAAATATCAAATTTTCGAAACACTCATTAGCGAAAACCTACTAAAAAAAGAAAAATGAATATCAATGTTTCGAAACACTCATCGACGAAAAATGATTAAAAAAAAATAAAAATGAAGACTAATTTTTCGAAACACTCATCGGTGAAAACTTATTAAAAAAGAAAAATGAATATCAAGTTTTCGAAATACTCATCGGCGAAAACAGATAAAAAAAAGAAGGATGACTATTAAGTTTTTGAAACTCTCATCGGCGAAAACTAATTAAAAAATAAAAATGAATATCAAGTTTTTGAAACACTAATCGGCGAAAAATGATTAAAAAAAATGAATATCAAGTTTTCGAAAAACTCATCGGCGAATAAGGATTAAAAAAAGAAAATGAATATCACGTTTTCGAAACACTCATCGACGAAAACTATTTAAAGAAAAGAAAAGAAAAATGAATATTACATTTTCGAAACACTCATCGACGAAAAATGATTAAAAAATGAAAAATGACTATCAAGTTTTGGAAACACTTATCGACGAAAACTGAGTAAAAAAATAATGAATATAAAGTTTTTGAAACACTCATCGGCGAAAACTGAATAAAAAAGGAAAATGAATATCAAGTTTTCGAAACACTCCTTGACGAAAATTGATTAAAAAAAGAAAAATGAATATCAAGTTTTCGAAACACTGATTGGCGAAAACTGATTAAAGAAAAAAAAATGAATCTCAAGTTTTTGAAACACTCATCGGCGAAAAATGATTAAAAAAAGAAAAATGAATATCAAGTTTTCGAAACACTCATCGGTAAAAACTAATTAAATAAAGAAAAATGAATATCACGTTTTCGAAACAATCATCGGCGAAAATTGATTAAGAAAAAGAAAAATGAATATCAAGTTTTCGAAACACTCATCGGCGAAAACTATTTAAAAAACAAAAGAAAATTGAATATTATGTTTTCGGAACACTCATCGGCGAAAACTGATTTAAAAACGAAATATGACTATCATGTTTTCGAAACACTCATCGGCGAAAACTTATTCAATAAAAGAAAAATAAATATCAAGTTTTTGAAACACTCATCGGCAAAAACGGATTAAAAAAAAAAGAAAAATGAATATCAAGTTTTTAAAACACTCATCGGCGAAAACTGATTAAAAAAAAAGAAAAATGAATATCTAGTTTTCAGAACAGTAATCGGCGAAAACTGATTAAAAAGAGAAAAATGAATATCAAGTTTTCGAAGACACTCATCGGCGAAAACTTATTAGAAAAAGAAAAATGAATATCATGTTTTCGAAACACTCATCGGTGAAAACTGAATAAAAAAAAGAAAAATGAATATCAAGTTTTCGATAAACTCATGGGTAAAAACTTATTAAAAAAAGAAAAATGAATATCAAGTTTTCGAAACACTAATCGGAAAAAACTAATTAAAAAAAGAAAAATGAATATCAAGTTTTCGAAACACTCATCGACCAAAACTGATTAAAGAAATAAAAATGAAGATTAAGTTTTCGAAACACTCATCGGTGAAAACTTATTAAAAAAGAAAAATGAATATCAAGTTTTCGAAATACTTATCGGCGAAAAACTGATAAAAAACTAGAAAAATAAATATCAAGATTTCGAAACACTCATCGGCAAAAACTGATTAAAAAATGACTATCAAGTTTTCGAAACTCTAATCGGCGAAAACTAATAAAAAAACAAAAATGAATATCAAGTTTTCGAAACACTCATCGGCGAAACTGAATAAAAAAAGAAAAATGAATATCAAGTTTTCAAAACACTTATCGGCAAAATTGATTAAAAAAAGAAAAATAAATATTAAGTTTTTGAAACACTCATCGGCGAAAACTGATTAAAAAAGAGAGAAATGAATATCAAGTTTTCGAAACACTCATCGGCGAAAAATGATTAAAAAAAGAAAAATGAATATCACGTTTTCGAAACACCCATTGGCAAAAACTATTTAAAAAAAAAGAAAAATGAATATTACGTTTTCGAAACACTCATCAGCGAAAAATGATTAAAAAATGAAAAATGACTATCAAGTTTTCGAAACGAGCAGTGACGAAAACTGATTAAAATAATAATGAATATAAAGTTTTCGAAACACTCATCGGCGAAAACTGGTTAAAAAAGGAAAATGAATATCAAGTTTTCGAAACGCTCATTGGCGAAAACTGATTAAAAAAGGAAAAATGAATATCAAGTTTTCGAAACACTGATTGGCGAAAACTGATTAAAGAAAGAAAAATGAATATCAAGTTTTCGAACCACTCATCGTCGAAAAATGATTAAAAAAAGAAAAATAAATATCAAGTTTTCGAAACAAACATTGGTGAAAAGTAATTAAATAAAGAAAAATGAATATCACGCTTTCGAAACACTCATCGGCGAAAACTGATTAGGAAAAAGAATAATGAATATCAAGTTTTCGAAACACTCATCGGCGAAAACTATTTAAAAAAAAAGAAAAATGAATATTATGTTTTCGAAACTGTCACGACCCCAAATTGGGAGTACATGATCGGCACAGAAATAGATTTTTATCTCTAAACCCGTAAGCCTCATCCTGTAAACATGACTATAACTACCATGCTATACAATCAATATATATATCATACTAGTGGCCACACCTCACTGATGGCCTAATTAACCTGCAATCTACGGTTCGCTCAATACCGCTTCAGCTTAATCCAGTGTATAGATATATTTATCAGCACTCATAATGTAAATATTAATATCATATTGACCGTGCGTCTCAATACGTACGATCTATCCTATTCACGTGCAGCAAGCACACATAGTATATATCCATATCATATTGACCGTACGCCTCAATGCGTACGATCTATCCTATTCACATCCAGGAGTTTATATACTCAAACATATATCCTAGTTTATCCCCAACTGGACCATTTCTTTAAGTACATGTGAAGCCGACAATTCTAGAGTAAGTACATATCAAAAGTTGTAAATGTATATATAAAACTCTTACAACTTTAAAATATATACAACAAGTGAAATCAAAATAACCAAAAGGTGTCCACCCACGCGAACAAGTGCGTAACGATGGTCTGATGTCCGTATCACTGCCCGGACGTCAATGCCTACCCGATCCCTATATCTGAAACATTGAAGCAGAGGGAGTGAGTCAAACAGACTCAGTGAGAAGCTTCCCATCCTCGGCCTAGCGACGGGTACCACTACAGCTGGGGAAGGGGAAACACCCACAATCACATGCGCATGAAAGTCCAGTTTATCAAATGTTATATTACGATCAGGCAACATTAATATAACATTAAAATCAAAGATAAACCTACGGATCATGCTTTTCTATCATGATTCTCATAATCGAACAATCATAATTAACATATCATATGAAAACTGTAAATCAATCAACTGACCCTAGTGCCAGGCTAGGGCAATGGCCTCAACGGGCAATTTCTCTTAATCTTTAACTGACCTTAGTGCCAGGCTAGGGCAATGGCCTCAATGGGCAAATCTTTTAGTCTTTTACTGACCCTAGTACCAGGCTAGGGCAATGGCCTTAACGGGCAAATGCTTTAGTCTTTTACTGACCCTAGTGCCAAGCTAGGGCAATGGCCTCAACGGGCAAATCTTTTAATTTGTTTCTCTTTTCAAGCTTTCAGCTGAGATCCTGACTCTATCTACCCATTACTATCCTAAACTGACTTTACCTAGGTAGTGTGAACATCCCTACGACTCACTAATCAATTAAGAGATCGTATTAATCCTCATATTGTTCCCAAACCCTTAGTTTAGATCATAACCTAGCTCTAAGGTCTTCCCTAAGTTCAATTACCGTGAAACGTCGACGTTTACTAACAACTTCTATACGATTTCTTTAACGAATTTCTAATTAATAGGGTAAAACAAACCTTGGACTCAATCAACAACTTACCCCCTTGCTTGTACTGTTCGGCGTATCTCATGTCATCACATGGATACCCTCTAGTACCTCTTTACCTGTAGTCAAACACACATATACAAATACTTTCATACATAACAGTTTAGGAACAACAATAGCATGTTAACCACTAAATAATTCTTACAAATAGGCAAGTAGGTAAACCACATATCCACATCCTCAATCAACCCTGTCGGCAAGGATGGGAAACCCCTCACCTGGACGGCTTCCTTGCGTTTGTCCTGGAGTAACTCCCGCTCCGGACGAATCGTGGTTTCCTAGCAATTGCATTACGTGGTTAACAATCTTAACTATATGCAACTCATATGCGTATGATATGCTCGTGCCTAGAAATGCACCTAGACGTCGCCAAGAACCGAGTTCTTGGTCTTATCCTTCTTCCCTCTCTTCCATGAGAGTCTCAAGTGCTACATATTTGGTTTCGTATAATTACCGCTCACCTTGATTAATTTTAGAGCCATGGATTTGAGTTACTAAACCTCGATATGCTTCTAAATTATCCTACTTAAGGTTTCCTAATAATTACGAAAGAATTCAATTACCATTTTAAATTTTTTGGACTTTATTGTTCCACAAGTTTCCATCCTTGAGAAACAAGAAAGTACCTAAAATAATTCTTGATGCTTGATAACATTTTTAGAATTATTCTAGGGTGTTTAAGATTGAAAAGTAGAGGTTTGGAGCCCTCAATATCACCCTTAAAATGTAATTGGACAATCCGAGCAGGGACCCGACATGTTAACATCAAGGTTCCACCTTAGTAACCTCGGGCCAGCTCTTCACGGGTCTTGTTCAGCTAATATTTCCAAAATAAATTTCAATAATACAAATTCAAGCCTATTTACCCAAATCCAAGCTCAATCCTAATTTTCAACAATTTCCCCAATTTATGAATAATTAGAATTTCAACCCCAAATCCTTTCAAATTCGAATTCGGCTAAACCCGAGGGTATAGCCTCGATTCTTACCTCAACTAGGTGCTCAAGAACACCTCCTACGTCTCAATCTACCCTCGAAACAACCCAATCGAAGGTGGATCGAAGAAATCCCTAAAAATGAAGAAATTTGAGGTTTTCAAATGAAATTGGGGTTACCAACCTTTGATTCGATTGGTGGAAGGTGAGGAAGATGTTGTAGTCGAACTCCGGTAGTCGTTTCCGACGTCGGACCGCCCTCTCCGGCCGATTTTCCGACGAGCTCCCCTTCCTTTTCTCCCTTCCGTCGCCCTCTTTGTCCCTTTCTTCCGTTTCTCTCTCGTGCTCTCACCTCTCTCCCTCTCTTTTCCTTTCTTCTTCTACCAACCTTCCTAAGTCACGTGGCCTTCCTTTTTCTTTTCTCTTTAACTTCTTTCTATTTAAAACCAAAACGCACGACAACCACCCCAATTTAAATAGTAAATAAATAATTAAAAATAAAATAAAATAATTATAATTAAATAATTAGTAATAATTTAAAAATAAAATAATTAATAATAATAACAACTAATATGTATAAATTTTTTTTTAATCCCTTTCCCTATTTAATTCAGGTTTTCAATTTCTTAGGTCCTGAATTAAATTCAAAAATTATTTTCTACTTCTTTTCTTGCTCTTTTTATTTTCTAATATATAATATAATAATAAGTAATAATAATAATATTAAATAATTAATGCTGAAAAATATTTCCAATTTAATCCCTCCTCCTATCAAATTTAAGTTTCTACTCCCCTAGGTCCCAATTTAAATACTGAAAATTTTCTACCCCTTTTCTTGCCTTCTTTTTTTTTTTTTGAAAATCTCTCGGGTATTACAATCTTCCCCCCTTAAGAAATTCGGTCCCCGAATTTCAATTAACATACTAACCTTAGTCTTGAAATAGGTGAGGATATGTCCTGCGCATCTCCGCCTCAACTTCCCACGTTGCTTCCTCAACCGAATGGTTTCGCCACAGGACTTTCACCAAGGGTATCTCCTTTGACCTCAGCTTCTTCAACTGGCGATCTAGAATTTCCACTGGCATCTCCTCATAAGTTAGACTCTCAGCTAGTTGTACTTCCTGGGGTTGGATTACATGAGAGGGATCTGGCAGGTACTTGCGAAGCATAGACACGTGAAACACCGGATGAACTCCTTCCAACTCTGCTGGCAATTCTAGACGGTAGGCAACATTTCCCACGCGTTCTAGAATCTCAAACGGTCTGATGTACCTTGGACTTAGCTTGCCCTTCTTGCCAAATCTCATCACGCCCTTCATTGGTGAAATTTTTAAGAAAACCTGCTCACCCACAGCAAACTCTAATTCTCTTCTCCGGTTGTCCGCATACGACTTCTGCCTACTCTGAGCCGTGGCAAGCCTTTCTCTAATGGACTTTATCTTGTCCAAAGCATCCTGCAAAAGTTCTGGACCAACCAACTTGGCCTCCCCGACCTCGAACCACCCAATTGGTGACCTGCACTTCCGACCGTACAAGGCCTCGAAGGGTGCCATCTGAATACTGGATTGGTAACTGTTGTTGTAGGCAAACTCCGCTAATGGCAGGTACTTCTCCCACCCTCCGCCGAAATCCATAACACATGATCTTAGCATGTCCTCTAAAATCTGAATGGTCCTCTTAGATTGCCCGTCTGTCTGGGGATGAAATGTTGTACTCAGATCAACCCTCGTCCCCAATGCCTCCTGCAATGCTCTCCAGAATCGAGAGGTAAACTGTGGCCCCCTGTCAGAGATAACCGACACAGGTACTCCATGCAACCTCACTATCTCTGATAGGTACAACTGGGCATACTGACCCACTCCGTAAGTGGTCTTAACTGGCAGGAAATGGGCGAACTTGGTCATCCGATCAACGATTACCCATACTGAATCGAATCCCCTCTGTGATCGCGGCAATCCTGTCACAAAATCCATAGTAATTCTCTCCCACTTCCATTCAGGAATTTCTATCTGTTGAAGTGTTTCGGCGGGCTTTTGGTGTTCAGCCTTAACCTGCTGACACACTAGACATCTAGATACATAGTTTGCCACATCCTTCTTCATACCGTTCCACCGGTACAATTCTCTCAGATCTTGATACATTTTATTACTACCCGGATGGATTGTGTACGCTGTCTTATGTGCCTCATCAAGAATTCTTTCTTTCAACCCATCTACCATAGGTACACACAGTCGTCCTTCCAACCGGAGTATGCCATTGTCATCTATGGAGAATCGGACATCGTCCTTCTCCCCCTTAACCACTGTATCTCTGATCTATTTGAGGTCGGCGTCTTGATCTTGCTTGGATTTAACCTCTTCGGCTAGAGCTGAATTGGCTTGGACATTGGCTAGAAACAAGTCGGAGTCTCCAATTTCAAACTGAGTTCCAGACTGTTCTAGCTCATGTATTTCCCGAATTAACGGCCTTCGTACTTCACTAATTTGGGCTAAGCTACCCATTGACTTTCGGCTCAAAGCGTCTGCCACCACATTCGCCTTACCAGGATGGTACAAAATCGTGCAGTCATAGTCTTTCAACAACTCCATCCACCAGCGTTGTCTCAGATTCAGATCTTTTTGCTCGAAAATGTACTTAAGGCTCTTGTGGTCTGTGTACACCTCACATGTTTCGCCATAAAAGGTAGTGCCTCCAAATCTTCAAGTCAAATACCACCGCTGCCATTTCAAGATCGTGAGTTGGGTAGTTCTTTTCGTGCTTCCGGAGTTGCCTAGACACATAAGCAATCACCTTTCCATGTTGCATAAGAACACACGTTAACCCAACTCATGAAGCATCAGAGTAAACCACATACCCTCCGATGCCCTCAGGAAGAGCCAACACCGGTGTTGTGGTGAGACTTTCCTTCAGCTTTTGAAAACTCTTTTCACACTTGTCATCCCATACAAACTTTACCCCTTTCTGAGTTAACTTTGTAAGAGGTGCAGCAACTCTCGAAAAGTCCTGCACAAACCTTCTATAGTATCCAGCCAAACCTAGAAAACTGCGGATCTCCGTGACTGAGGTAGGCTGGGACCAATTCTTCACGGCTTCCACCTTGCTCGGATCAACATGGATTCCTTCTGAAGATATCACGTGACCGAGAAATGCAACCTTATCAAGCCAAAACTTGCATTTTGAAAACTTAGCATACAATTTCTCTTCTCTCAGCTTCTGTAATGCCAGTCTCAAATGCTCTGCGTGCTCCTCAGCATTCTTGGAATAAACTAGAATGTCATCTATGAATACAATGACAAACCGGTCTAGAAATGGCTTGAAAACCCTATTCATCATGTCCATAAAAGCTGCTGGTGCATTAGTTAGCCCGAACGACATGACTAGAAACTCAGAATGGCCGTATCGGGTTCGAAAAGCAGTCTTGGGCACATCTTCTTTTCTAATCTTCAACTGATGATACCCTGATCGTAGATCGATCTTTGAAAACCTCTTAGCACCTTGCAACTGGTCGAACAGATCATCGATTCTTGGAAGTGGATATTGATTGCGAACCGTTACCTTATTCAACTTTGGTAATCGATACACAATCTTAAAGTTCCATCCTTCTTCTTCACGAATAGAACCGGTGCACCCCAAGGTGAAAAACTGGGTCTGATGAAACCCTTATCAAGTAATTCCTGTAACTGCGTGTGTAGCTCTTTCAACTCCTTCGGAGCCATTCTATAGGGTGGTGTAGAAATCGGCTGAGTACCTGGTAAAAGCTCAATCTCAAATTCAATCTCTCGATCAGGTGGCAAACCAGGTAAGTCGTTAGGAAATACATCAAGAAACTCCCGAACCACTGGTACCTGATTCGCAGGAAGTACTTCTTTCGTAGTATCCCTCACAAAAGCCAGATATCCTTTACACCCTTTCTCGAGTAGCTTGGAAGCTTTCATTGCTGAAATTAGACTCGGATATGGTGCAGCACCATCACCCCGCACCACGAATGGCTCTTCATTCGGCATATTGAATTTCAAACACTTCGCCCTGCAGTCAACTACCGCATGACATGATGCCAACCAATCCATACCCAGAATGACATCCAAGTCAACCATATAGAGTAGTCGTAAGTCTACAACTGTTTCATGACCCTCGACCACAACCATACATGATTCATAGACATACTTGACTTGTACTGATTCACCCATCGGTGTAGTGACCATTTCTGTCTCCATCAACCTAGTCGGGCTTTTCTTAACTTTCCGTGCAAATCCATGTGAGATGTAGGAATGTGTTGAACCAGAATCAAATAATACAAGGGCCTGGAGAGAGCATACTGAAAGTGTACCTATCACTATTGTATTTGAGGCATGTGCATCTTGTTGAGACAAAGCAAACACCCGTGCCTGTCCTTGCCCTGGTGCACCTGGGCCTCTACCTCCTGCTCCTGCTCCTCTACCTCTGCCCGTTCCTGAAGTGTTGACTTAGGGTGGTACAATTCTAATCGGTGGGGCTGCCATTGGAGTACTGCCCGGAGTAGGATTTCTCTTGACACTCGTATTACTCTTCCTCTGCGGACATTCCTTAGCCATATGCCCGAACTGTCCACAGTTGTAACAACCTCCCTTCATAACTTTGCACTCTCCAAAATGAAATCTTCCACATGTTCCACACTGCGGTCTCTGGCGACCGCCCTGACTACTGCCTTGGAACCTCTGCCCACCTTGGGTGTTACTCCTCCCAGAACTTGTGGTGGTAATAATAGACTGCCCACCAACTTGCCCTGCATAATTTGGAACTATACCAGAATTACCAGCTGTCTTTTGCTTCTTCTTCCATCCCTGTCCATCACTACCTGTCAGTAACTTGTTCTTGGGATTCGCCGACGTCCCAAACTTCTTTCTATTTCCAATTACCCTGGCACAATCAGCAGCCTGTGCTAGAGTTTCAAATTGACCACATTGCGACAGTTGAACTACGAAAAATGGCTCTACCAACCTGTGGATAAACCTCTTAATCAACTCCCTCTCATCGGGAACCAATTCTGGAGCATATTGAGCTAGCTCCGTGAACTGCAGCTCAAACTCAGTCACTGACATATTCGGCGTCATCCACAAATCTTCAAACTGTTGACGCTTGGCATACCTCATTCCTTCAGATAGAAACCGACCCAGGAATTCCCTCTGAAAATCTTCCCAGGTAATAGGAGCAACTCTCCTTGCATATCTCTTCTGTACTGATTCAAACCAAACCCGTGCAGCGCCTCTTAACTGAAACGAGGCAAGTTCACCACCTCTCCTCTTGGACACCTCAGTAACTGCCCAATTCTAATTATATCACGGAGGAAATGTTGAGGGTCCTCCTTGGTTTCGGTTCCGCAAAAGATAGGCGGATTTAGCTTCAGGAATTTAATAATCGGTAATTCTCTCGGAACTCCCCTCGATCTCCGGGGCACGTCCCTTTGTTGCCATCCCCTTCTTGGTTCTTCCTCACTTTCCTCAACCATTTCAGTTTCCTGTTCAGCCGATATCACTTGCTCTTCTTCCTCGTCGACAACTAAACGGCGGACTTCTTGTTGAATTTGGCGGGTCATTTCAGCTCTCAATTCCTGAAATCCAACAGTCAGCATGTCAGCAACTGACGGAGCACCGGTCTCAACCTGTGGCTTTGGGTTTTGTTGCCTATGCACTTCTCTTTTTTGTGTCCTACAACGACCGCGAGCACGGCCTCTAGCATGGCCTCTCCCCTCCCGAACGGACTCCTCATCTGTACGTGCAGGGACTCTACCGCCCCTCCTAGCCTGCCTAGTAGTCGGCAGCATCCCTGTACTGCACAAAAATGTCACCTGATAAGCATTTGCATAATCTATCATAGATTAAGAAGGAATGAAAGAAAGGCTGACTCAAATTATCCTGGGTACTCCCACAAGTGCCTGTTTAATGCAACGTTGTGCCCGGGTTTCACAATGAAGCTTAAACCGACACACGGTCATACCAATGGCTTCACATGACTTAAAGAAATAACCAGGCTCTAATACCAAGTTTGTCACGACCCCAAATCGGGAGTACGTGACCGGCACGGAAATAGATTTTTACCTCTAAACCTGTAAGCCTCATCCTGTAAACATGACTATAACTACCATGCTATACAATCAATATATATATCATACTAGTGGCCACACCTCACTGATGGCCTAATTAACCTGTAATCCACGGTTCGCTCAATACCGCTTCAGCTCAATCCAGTGTATAGATATATTTATCAGCACTCATAATGTAAATATATAATCATATTCACCGTACGTCTCAATATGTACAATCTATCCTATTCACATGCAGCAAGCACACATAGTATATATCCATATCATATTGACCGTACGCCTCAATGCGTACGATCTATCCTATTCACATGCAGGAGTTTATATACTCAAACATATATCCTAGTTTATCCCCAACTGGACCCTCTCTTTAAGTACATGTGAAGCCGACAATTCTAGAGTAAGTACATATCAAAAGCTGTAAATGTATATATAAAACTCTTACAACTTTAAAATATATACAACAAGTGAAATCAAAATAACCAAAAGGTGTCCACCCACGCGAACAAGTGCATAAGGATGGTTTGATGTCCGTATCACTGCCCGAACGTCGATGCCTGCCCGATCTCTGTATCTGAAACATTGAAGCAGAGGGAGTGAGTCAAACAGACTCAGTGAGAAGCTTCCCATCCTCGGCGTAGCGACGGCTTCCACTACAGCTAGGGAAGGGGAAACACCCACAATCACATGCGCATGAAAGTCCAGTTTATCAAATGTTATATTATGATCAGGCAAAATTAATATAAAATTAAAATCAAAGATAAACCTACGGATCATGCTTTTCTATCATGCTTCTCATAATCGAACAATCATAATTAACATATCATATGAAAACTGTAAATCAATCAACTGACCCTAGTGCCAGGCTAGGGCAATGGCCTCAATGGGCAAATCTTTTAGTCTTTTACTGACCCTAGTACCAGGCTAGGGCAATGGCCTCAACGGGCAAATGCTTTAGTCTTTTACTGACCCTAGTGCCAAGCTAGGGCAATGGCCTCAACGGGCAAATCTTTTAATTTGTTTCTCTTTTCAAGCTTTCAGCTGGGATCCTGACTCTATCTACCCATTACTATCCTAAACTGACTTTACCTAGGTAGTGTGAACATCCCTACGACTCACTAATCAATTAAGAGATCGTATTAATCCTCATATTGTTCCCAAAGCCTTAGTTTAGATCATAACATAGCTCTAAGGTCTTCCCTAAGTTCAATTACCGTGAAACGTCGACGTTTACCAACAACTTCTATACGATTTCTTTAACGAGTTTCTAATTAATAGGGTAAAACAAACCTTGGACTCAATCAAAAACTTACCCCCTTGCTTGTACTGTTCGGCGTATCTCATGTCATCACATGGATACCCTCCAGTACCTCTTTACCTGTAGTCAAACACACATATACAAATACTTTCATACATAACAGTTTAGGAACAACAATAGCATGTTAACCACTAAATAATTCTTACAAATAGGCAAGTAGGCAAACCATATATCCACATCCTCAATCAACCCTGTCGGGCAAGGATGGGAAACCCCTCACCTGGACGGCTTCCTTGCGTTTGTCCTGGAGTAACTCCCTCTCCGGACGAATCCTGGTTTCCTAGCAATTGCATTCACGTGGTTAACAATCTTAACTATATGCAACTCATATGCGTATGATATGCTCGTGCCTAAAAATGCATCTAGACGTCGCCAAGAACCGAGTTCTTGGTCTTATCCTTCTTCCATCTGTTCCATGAGAGTCTCAAGCGCTACATATTTGGTTTCGTATAATTACCGCTCACCTTGAATTAATTTTAGAGCCTTGGATTTGAGTTACTAAACCTCGATATGCTTCTAAATTATCCTACTTAAGGTTTCCCAATAATTACGAAAGAATTAAATTGCCATTTTAAATTTTTTGGACTTTATTGTTCCGCAAGTTTCCATCCTTGAGAAACAAGAAAGTACCTAAAATAATTCTTGATGCTTGATAACATTTTTAGAATTATTCTAGGGTGTTTAAGATTGAAAAGAAGAGGTTTGGTGCCCTCAATATCACCCTTAAAATGTAATTGGACAATCCGAGCAGGGACCCGACATGTTCTCGGGCCAGCTCTTCACGAGTCTTGTTCAGCTAATATTTCAACAATAAAATTTCAATAATACAAATCCAAGCCTATTTACCCAAATCCAAGCTCAATCCTAATTTTCAACAATTTCCCCAATTTATGAATAATTAGAATTTCAACCCCAAATCCTTTCAAATTCGAATTCGGCTAAACCCGAGGGTATAGCCTTGATTCTTACCTCAACTAGGTGTTCAAGAACACCTCCTAGGTCTCAATCTACCCTTGAAACAACCCAATCGAAGGTGGATCGAAGAAATCCCTAAAAATGAAGAAATTGGAGGTTTTGAATGAAATTGGGGTTACCAACCTTTGATTCGATTGGTGGAAGGTAAGGAAGATGTTGTAGTCGAACTCCAGTAGTCGCTTCCGACGTCGGAGCGCCCTGTCCTGCCGATTTTCCGGTGAGCTCCCCTTCCTTTTCTCCCTTCCGTCGCCCTCTTTCTCCCTTTCTTCCGTTTCTCTCTCGTGCTCTCACCTCTCTCCCTCTCTTTTCCTTTCTTCTTCTACCAACCTTCCTAAGTCACGTGGCCTTCCTTTTTCTTTTCTCTTTAACTTCTTTCTATTTAAAACCAAAACCCACAACAACCACCCCAACTTAAATAGTAAATAAATAATTAAAAATAAAATAAAATAATTATAATTAAATAAAATAACTAATAATTAAATAATTAATAATAATTTAAAAATAAAATAATTAATAATAATGACAACTAATATGTATAAATTTTTTTTAATCCCTTTCCCTATTTAATTCAGGTTTTCAATTTCTTAGGTCCTGAATTAAATTCAAAAATTATTTTCTACTTCAATAATGAATCTCAAGTTTTCGAAACGCTCATCGGCGAAAACTAATTAAAAAAATAAAAATGAATATCAAGTTTTCGAAACACTAATCGGCGAAAACTGATTAAAAAAAGAAAAATGAATATCATGTTTTCGAAAAACTCATCGGCGAATAATGATTAAAAAAAGAAAATGAATATCACGTTTTCGAAACACTCATCGACGAAAATAATTTAAAAAAGAAAAAAGAAAAATGAATATTACGTTTTCGAAACACTCATCGGCGAAAAATGATTAAAAAAATGAAAAATGACTATCAAGTTTTCGAAACACTCATCGGCGAAAACTGATTAAAAAATTGAATATAAAGTTTTCGAAAACTCATCGGCGAAAACTGAATAAAAAAGGAAAATGAATATCAAGTTTTCGAAACACTCCTCAGCGAAAACTGATTAAAAAAAGAAAAATGAATATCAAGTTTTCGAAACACTGATTGGCGAAAACTGATTAAACAAAGAAAAATGAATATCAAGTTTTCGAAACACTCATCGGCGAAAAATGATTAAAAGAAGAAAAATAAATATCAAGTTTTCGAATCACTCATCGGTGAAAACTAATTAAATAAAGAAAAATGAATATCACGTTTTCGATACACTCATCGACGAAAACTGATTAAGAAAAAGAAAAATAAATTTCAAGTTTTCGAAACACTCATCGGCGAAAACTTTTTTAAAAAAAAAAGAAATTTGAATATTACGTTTTCAATACACTCCTTGGCGAAAACTAATTAAAAAACGAAATATGACTATCAAGTTTTCGAAACACTCATCGGCGAAAACTGATTCAAAAAAAGAAAAATAAATATCAAGTTTAAAACTCATCGGCGAAAACGGATTAAAAAAAAGAAAAATGAATATCAAGTTTTCAAAATACTCATCGGCGAAAACTGATTAAAAAAAAGAAAAATGAATATCAAGTTTTCAGAACTGTAATCGGCGAAAACTTATTAAAAAAAGAAAAATGAATATCAAGTTTTCGAAAACACTCATCGGCGAAAACTGATTAAAAAAAGAAAAATGAATATCAAGTTTTCGAAACACTCATTGGTGAAAATTGATTAAAAATGAAAAATGAATATCAAGTTTTCGAAACACTCATGGGGGAAAACTTATTAAAAAAAGAAAAATGAATATCAAGTTTTCGAAACACTAATCGGAAAAAAATGATTAAAAAAAGAAAAATGAATATCAAGTTTTCGAAACACTCATCGGCAAAAACTGATTAAAAAAAAGAAAAAGAAATATCAAATTTTCGAAACACTCATTAGCGAAAACTTACTAAAAAAAGAAAAATGAATATCAAGTTTTCGAAACACTCATGGACGAAAACTGATTAAAAAAAATAAAAATGAAGATTAAGTTTTAGAAACACTCATCGCTGAAAACTTATTAAAAAAGAAAAATAAATATCAAGTTTACGAAATACTCATCGGCGAAAACTGATAAAAACTAAGAAAAATGAATATCAAGATTTTAAAACACTCATTGGCGAAGACTAATTAAAAAATAAAAACGAATATCAAGTTTTCGAAACACTCATCGACGAAAACTGAATAAAAAAAATGAATATAAAGTTTTTGAAAACTCATCGGCGAAAACTGAATAAAAAAGGAAAATGAATATTAAGTTTTCGAAACACTGATGGGCGAAAACTTATTAAAATAAGAAAAATGAATATCAAGTTTTCGAAACACTAATCGGAAAAACTGATTAAAAAAAGAAAAATGGATATCAAGTTTTCGAAACACTCATCGGCAAAAACTGATTAAAAAAAAGAAAAAGAAATATCAAGTTTTCGAAACACTCATTAGCGAAAACTTACTAAATAAAGAAAAATGAATATCAAGTTTTCGAAACACTAATCGGCGAAAACTGATTAAAAATAGAAAAATGAATATCAAGTTTTCGAAAAACTCATCGGAGAATAATGATTAAGAAAAGAAAATGAATATCACGTTTTCGAAACACTCACCGACGAAATCTATTTAAAAAAAAGAAAAATGAATATTACGTTTTCGAAACACTCATCGGCGAAAAATGATTAAAAAATAAAAAATGACTATCAAGTTTTCGAAACACTCATCGACGAAAACTGATTAAAAAAAATGAATATCAAGTTTTCGAAAACTCATCGGCGAAAACTGATTTTAAAAAAAGAAAAATAAATATTAAGTTTTTGAAACACTCATCGGCGAAAACTGATTAAAAAATAGAAAAATGAATATCAAGTTTTTGAAACACTCATCGACGAAAAATGATTAAAAAAAGAAAAATGAATTTCACGTTTTCAAAATACTCATCGGTGAAAACTATTTAAAAAAATGAAGAATGAATATTACGTTTTCGAAACACTCATCGACGAAAACTAATTAAAAAAAGAAAATATATATCAAGTTTTCGAGACACTCATCAGCAAATACTGATTAAAAAAAATGAAAATGAATATAAAGTTTTTGAAACACTTATCGGCGAAAAACTGATTAAAAAAAGAAAAATGAATATCAAGTTTTCGAAACACTGATTGGCGAAAACTTATTAAAAAACGAAAAATGAATATCAAGTTTTCGAAACACTCATCGACCAAAACTAATTAAAAAAGAAAAATGAATATCAAGTTTTCAAAACATTTATCGGCGAAAAATGATTAAAAAAGAAAAATGAATATCAAATTTTTGAAATTCTCATCGGCAAAAACTAATTAAAAAAGAAAAATGAATATCAAGTGTAACTGTCATTTTTGGCTTAGACAATTGTAATATGAATTTAGGACCGCAAGGGGTCTGAACCTTGGGGGACTTGTCCTTAGGTGATGCACCTAGGTGCCTACGTACCCTTCTGGAGGGATCAAAGTCCACACGTAGTTTGTCATGGTGACGTCTATCGGAGCCGTTAGACAAGGTTGTTACCTGTATTGGGCCGTGTGCGGCTAAGATGTGTCTAAGGTACTTCGGGCGGGCGAGCGGCTCTGTGGGAGCTTGCCTTAGTGGGAGAGAGCTGTGGTCTCTGAGGGCTGCTGGAAGCCCTGTAAGCAGTGTGCTCCAAGGAGGAGGTGAGCCGGTCGGAGGTTAGCCTGGACGGAAGGCCAACGGCGGGGCTCAAGGAGGTGAAAGGATACGTGAGGTGTATCTGAGGGTGATGTGCGATAATCCTTCGGGTTGTATGTAATCCTGTTCAGGGTTGAATGTCTATGAGTCTCCCGAGTGAGGGTCTATTTATACTAGTGTGTGGGGAGATCGTGATCGACCCACGACCTCATGGGACGTGGGTCGTCCCATGAGGCTTTGTGGAGATCCCACGTCTAGTTGAGGGGAAGCTCCGTGTGGTGACGTGGGTGAGGGCCACGTAATGGAGGGATGAATGGTGCCACGTGTCTCCAGCGGGTGCTGGGCCCATGCTTCTAGAACGCCAGTGCCACGTGTCCCAAGGTGGAATATTCCGAAGTTACATAAGTCCCCCAAGTCTACGGGTGTCGGGCGCCCGTGGACTTAAATTTCTTTGCCTGTAAGACACATGGGAATTTTTACTGCCTCTACTCGTGGGATAGCTCGACCGCTAGGAGTTTGGGGGGCTGGCCGTCCGACTCGTGAAGTTGGTCTTCTTGCATTGCTCTGCAGGAAAGGAGGTGTCTTGGAGAGGACACGCGTCGCTTTTTGGGTAGCTGGCCGCTTGGCTTCCTCAACAAGTTTCTGAGCCGTCTCAGCAGGAAGTAAGTGACTTACCGAGGTGGAGTCATCATTGCTCAGAGGGGCCTTTCCCAAAATACCCTTGAAGGTTAGTGAAGGGAATCCAAAAGTCAGGGGCTGCTTTTGTCATTTTTTCGAAGAGCTCTCCTCTGGCCAGTGGTTGGCAGCTGACGGAGGCTTCCTTGCAGAAGGCTATTTTGTTGAGGGAGCAGGCTTTGTTGCCGGTGCCATGCGTCAGGGCTTGAACGGGTGCTTCTGTCATCAAAGCGTTTTGCCGTCGTTTCTCCCTCATTAAAGCTGGTTCGTTTCCGAGGGTAGCCATCATTAGCCTAGGTGGAGAGTTTCGCGAAAAGACCTTCGAATGTTTTGAAGCAACTCTTGGGTTCGCAGGGGCTTTTCGGTCTTTGCGTCTCCTTTTCCCTGGCTATGTATCCCGTCCGTTGCTTTTTTCCACGTGTGCGGTTGAGGCAGGCGGTTGCAACTGGGTTTGACTGCAGAGGATAAGGGGTTTTATCCGTTGCGGGATTCGAGGGGTCAAAGTTTTTGAATCGTTGCGCCTCTGGTGCCCTATAAATGCCCAACGTTTGAAAGTTCGTGGCTTTACGCTTGCCTTCACCTTTCTCCATTGCCTCTGTTCCTTGCTCTTTTGATCCCCGCTTCTCTTGAATTGTATTCTCGTGATGGCCGGAGGAGGTGACGATTACAGCTACTACCCATTTGATTTCACTAATTTGGAAGATCTTCCTTCCTCTATCCCTCCTCCTCCTCCTATGGTCCAGACTCGTGATACTGTCTGGAGCGGGGGGAGGAAGAATGGTCAGCAGGGCCTGTCATCGGGGGTTGTTGCTGATGTCTTAGTTGTGGTACCTGCCATGGTGCCTGCTGGTGGTGAGAGGGAAAGACGGCTTCCGGTGCCTCCGTCCTCCAAAGGGGAGCGTCATCAAGAGGTTCTTGCGAAGGAGAGGAGGAAGAAACACGGGAACGTCGGTGCTAGCGGACCTCGGTAAGGTGGAAGGAGAGGAACGTCTCCGGCGGAGCCGGCTGAAATTAGGGAAGGTGGTCCCAAGAGGCGTCCTGTTGGGGCTGACTTGCGACCGTCTCCGCAGGTCGTACGGCGGAGTACTAACCAGGAGGGTGCCCAGGCGGAGGTCCCGGCAGGGGATGTTGTTCTTGTTCCTACCTCTATTACCACTTTCGCTTTCGTCCTTCAATCACCCATGAGGGCCAGGGTGGCCGTTGAGGAGCCTGTCTGAGATTCTTCTGTACCTCAGACTGCGGCGGGTGATCCTGCGGCTGTGGAGGTCGTTGAGTCTGCAGATGCGACCGTGGAGACTAGATTTCCCTCAGACGGAGGGAATGTAGTGGTGAGTCAAGCGGCTACCACGAGAGATGTTGTTCCTGGGTCGAGTGCCGGTCCTTCTGAACCCCTTGGGCCACCGGAGTGGGGATTGACTTTTGAACTGGTGGCATTGGGCACACGCATCCCCGTGGAGAGGCGGGAGAGGGAGGCCAGGGAGCTGGACACTTTGCCCCTGAATATTGCCGTTCGAGGCTTCAGCTGGGTTGTTGAGGCTTTGGCTGACTTCCATCAAGCTGGATTTAAGTGGGAGAAGCGTGTGGTAAGTTCCCTTGTCTTGGTGTTTCTCCCGTTTTGTGATAGGTTTGTATTCCTGACTCCGCTGTATGTGTGCGCTTCTTGCATGAGGAGATTCGCCACGATAGGGATCAATTTTCCGTCCTCACGGCCTCTAAGAGTCGGGCTATGGAGGTCTCCCAGAAGCGGTTGGCGGACGTGCGGGAGTAGCTGTCTGCCAAGGAGCTGGAGTGTGAGGGTCAAGGACGGGAAGTTAAGTCCTTCACTGAGGAGGTCGCCCGTCTCAGGGCTGAAGCTGGTCGCCCTTCCGAGGTTGCATTTCTCCGCTCGGAGTTGGAGAGGGCTCGCAGGGAGCTAGCAGTCCGTTGCGATGACGCTGAGAGTCGTCAGCAGGAGTTGCATTCTCTCCGTGAGGCTCTGCGATATGCGGAGGCTCATGCTGCTGAGAATCTTTTTAGTCGGCTGGCGGCTGAGGGCAAGGTTGCCGACGTCGCTGATCGTCAGGAGGAGCTATCCGCACAGAGGATGTATGGCATGCTCCTGGCGGTTGAGCAGCTCGAGCGTCTCCGTGGGGAAAGATTCCTAGTGAAGTGTGTGGCTTCCTTGCATCCTTCCCTGGAGTTTTTTTAGGGTGAGCTTCGCGGCCAGACGGAGACGGACCCTCCGTTGAATCTTGCTTATCTTTGTCAATTGACGGATCGCTTGGTGGATCACCAAGTGTTGTCCCAAATTGGTGGGCGAGCTCCAGGGATTGGACCTACTTCTTAGCAGCTGGCTGAGGCGACCAGGCGGGGGTGGTCGGGAGGTGTTGACCACGTGGAGTCGGCTAGGGCCGAGACTTAGGTAGATCTTGGGGATGCCCAAGATTAGGTTTATGTAATTTTTGGGGTATTTACCCTTTGTAAATGGGCGGACGCCCTCTCATTTTTGGTATTAATGAGAATGGTTTTTGCGAATAGCTTCTCCAGCTTTCCTTTTTTACTTCGAGGTAAAAAGTTGTATGCGTTTGCAGTTTCTCTTTTCGCGGTTATCTCTTTACGTCTGGGTAAAAGGATTTTTGCATGAGCACCGTGTGATCAGGACAGTTTGTATGCGTGTTGCTAGCGTGGTTCATCGAACGTTCGTTTTGTGGTTTACGCACCAAAGGGGTTAGTTTACCGCGCTCTTGGGGAAATTTTAGCTTGGCCCTGGGGGCGCTTAGCGTTTCTTGGGCGATTGAGCCCGTCGTCCGTGGTAGGACTTACGCGAGTACTTTGAAAAGTTGAAGTCTTGTCTCTAATTGAAAATGAAGTGCTTTCAATAAAACAAAATGAGTACATTCGTGCAGTCTCAGTCGGGCTAGCCTTAGGTAGGCTGAAGGTAAGCAAAATGTTTACATTCGGATTGCTTAAGTCAGGCGAGCCTTGGTCAGGCTCGAAATCCTAAATTCAAAGTAGAGACGTACGACTTGACTTAAAGGTAAAATGCAAAGTGCGTTCGGAGTTTTAAGCGGAGGTTAGGTCCAGGCGGGTGGACTCTGGCTTCTTTCCTCCTGACTCTTTAGCCTCGAGGGGTTCCTCGCGTGTTTCTTTGGGACCCAGGCGGGCGACCTTGACGGTCTTGGTTAGGCTAGCTGCGTAGCATGCTCGCGCCAATTTCTGGTTCGCCATGATTTCTCCAACCCCGTGGGGTGTTAGGAACTTCTTTGTGAGCTGCGCGGTAGACACTACAGCTCTAAGCTTGTTTAGGGACGGTCGCCCTAAGATCGCATTGTATGCTGATACTGTTGAGACAATGATGAAGTCTAAATCAAGGCTCGTGACCTTTGGCAGAGTGTCCATTGTTGTTCGGGCAGTGATGATTCCTTCTGCTGGAACCTGGGCTCCTGAGAACCCAATGAGCGTGCCGGGGAAGGGCCTTAGGTTGGCCTCGTTCAACCTGAGCTTTCTGAAGGTATCGAAGTAGAGAAAGTCTGCTGAGGATCCTTGGTCGATCAAGACTCTCTTAACTTCGTAGTTGGCGATGATCGCGGTCACTACCATGGGGTCGTCGTGGACTGGTCCCTCTAGGTTAGTGAGGTCGAAGGTGATGGGGTCTCCCTTGGCCTTCCATCCTCTTCTTGTTATGTGGTAGGGAGGAGGTCCCGCGCTGTGGTAGGGACTTGTCCTTAGGTGATGCACCTAGGTGCCTACGTACCCTTCTGGAAGGATCAAAGTCCACGTAGTTTGTCATGGTGACGTCTATCGGAGCCATTAGACAAGGTTGTTACCTGTATTGGGCCGTGTGCGACTAAGACGTGTCTAAGGTACTCCGGGCAGGCGAGCCGCTCTGTGGGAGGTTGCCTTAATGTGAGAGAGCTGTGGTCTTTGAGGGTTGCTGGAAGCCCTGTAAGCAGTTTGCTCCAAGGAGGAGGTGAGCCGGTCGGAGGTTGGCCTAGACGGAAGGCCAACGGCGGGGCTCGAGGAGGTGAAATTATACGTGAGGTGTATCTGAGGGTGATGTGCGATAATCCTTCGAGTTGTATGTAATCCTGTTTAGGGTTGAATGTCTATGAGTCCCCTGAGTGAGGGTCTATTTATACTTGTGTGTGGGGAGATCGTGCTCGACCCACGATCTCGTGGGACGTGGGTCGTCCCATGAGGCTTTGTGGAGATCCCACGTCTTGTTGAGGGGAAGCTCCATGTGGTGACGTGGGGGAGGGCCACATAATGGAGGGATGAATGGTGCCACGTGTCTCCAGCGGGTGCTGGGGCCTTGCTTCTAGAACGCCAGTGCCACGTGTCCCAAGGTGGAATATTCCGAAGTTACATCAAGTTTTCAAAACACTCATCGGTGAAAACTTATTAAAAAAAGAAAATGAATATTAAGTTTTCGAAACACTCATCAACCAAAACTAACTAAAAAAGAAAAATGAATATCAAGTTTTCAAAACACTGATCAGCAAAAACTGATTAAGAAAAGAAAAATGATTATCACGTTTTCGAAACACTCATCGGCGAAAACTGGTTAAGAAAAAGAAAAATGAATATCAAGTTTTCGAAACACTCATGGACCAAAACTAATTAAAAAACAAAATGAATATCAAGTTTTCAAAACACTCATAGGCGAAACTGATTAAAAAAAGAAAAATCAATATCAAGTTTTCGAAACACTCATCGGCGAAAACTGATTAAAAAAAGAAAAACGAATATCAAGTTTTCGAAACACTCATTGGCAAAAAATGATCAAAACATGAAAAATGAATATTAGGTTTTCGAAACACTCATCGGAGAAAACTAATTAAATAAAGCAAAATGAATTTCACGTTTTCGAAACACTCATTGGCGAAAACTATATAAAAAAAGAAAAATGAATATTACGTTTTCGAAACACCCATCGGCGAAAACTGAGAGGGATTGGACTAGCCATGTATATGAACACGTCTAGGGAACCCATGACACTATTTTTCGGTGAGACATGTGGTCACACCATTAGACACTTGGGTTGTAGCATCACTTATAGCTGGGCCCTAACAGGCTTCTAGTATAAGGCTTCCACATATCGTGCCAAGCGGTCACGACTGACACGAAGTATGAAAGAAGACAACGAGAGAAAGAGAAATAGAGAAGTCCTTTGTGATAAGGATAGTCATGGGCCTCCCACCATGTGCGAGTAGGAGTATGTTGGATATATTGGGGTCTTCGGGACTAAATATCCGCCCATGTGGGAGTCTGATCGGGTCGAGTGAGGATCCGTTGGAAAGCTTGCTGAGAGACGAACGAAACGAAACCAAGATGACACTCATGGGAGGTCACACGAGCCCGCACTCGTGGCCCAAAGTGGGCTAGGTGATCATGATGGAAGCATGATATTTTGTTCATATTCCAAGTCCCACATTGCTTGCGTCAATGATGGGAGCTCTCTCATCCTCCTATAAATAGGAGTGACTCCACACCTTTCCAGTTGCTCATTCCATGTGTTGGAAAGGGGGTCCCGTTTGGGAAACCCCACTCAGTATAATTTTCTCATTCTCTTGAGTCTTCTTCCGCGCATCAGTCGTGGACATGTGGTTCTACCTCTCGTAGGTAGAGTCCTCCGTTTGGTGCGACCCTTTTTGGTGTTCGTCGATTGGAGGTCAGCCCTGGTGGAGCAAAGGCACTGGCAAGATCCAAGGTTTTAGCAATGGCGTCCAGGTTAGTAGCTTCGGCAATATTTAATTTCTGCCTGGTTTATTTTTCGGATTTTCTTTTCTGTCCCTGGGTCGGGTCGGATCATGTGGATCCGGGCCTTTCCCTACATTGGCATCAGAGCCAGGTTATGCTAGAGCTCTGTTCTCCAGGGATTGATGAACCGAAAAGGGTTAGAAACATGTTTAGGGCTTGTTTGTTTAAAACTTAGGAACATGCTTAGGTTCCCGGTTTTAATTAAATGTTTTAATTTTGAATTAAAACATGAGAAAGTCATATATTGTAGGGTAGGGTCCCATAATTTTTGAATTTCAATTATTGACTGGTAACCCATACCCTAAAACCTAGAAACATGTTTAGGTTCCCCTTTCTTATTAAAGACCCTAATTGCATGCATGTTTATATTATTTAAGGTATGTGTACCCTACGAATTAGATATATACTTGTGGATGTATGCTACTGCTTTGGGGAAGGGGAACGTTGACTAACGAGGTTGACCGATGTTGACCGGCAAAATAGGCCACCGACGGTAGCCGGTCGGTGAAGGTCTGGCAGCCTTCGACGGTGGTCGGCGGTGTTGATCGGTGACCGGCGCGGTCACCGGCGGAGGTCCAGTGACCGGGGCCGCCCGCGGGTCACCGGTGCCGTTGAAGGTCAGGAAGCCTCCGACAGTGGTCGGCGGTGTTTACCAGTGACAAGCGTTGTCGCCGGTGAAGGTCCGGTAACCTCTACCGCCGTAGGTTGTCGATGACGGTAGATGTCCGGCAATCGGCACCCCCTCGGATGGCGGTGCCGGCTGATGTCTGACGATCGGCCGGGGTTGACTGCCGGAGGTCAACGCTGACCGTTGACCAACATCGCGAAGTTTTCTGTCGCGCATAATTTCTCCGTTTTTGCTCCGATTTCGACGATTTTTGAGTAGTTTTTCTTGTTTTCGCGAGACGAATACAAATATGGGGAGCAATTAGGGTGAATTGGAGTCTAAAGAGCGGATGACTCATTCACATACACAACGAGAGAGAAGATTTAAGTGGTTTGTGATTGTTTAAATTATCTTAAGCGTTTTGCTCGAGTGTGAGCTAGGGGTAGCATGTGGCAAACCCATAACTCGATGTAAATGCTTATCCACGAGGGAATTTGAATAGTAAGTGACTATTTAAATGATCGTAAGCGTTGTAATCAAGTTGAAGTTCGAGGTCGTGCCTGTGGCGACTCAATGTCCTTCTTGATCGCTTTCTTAGTGGGAATCCAAAAGGGATTTCGAATAATATGTGACTATTCTATGAAAATTGTTGAGTCAAGCAGAGAAAGGTGTACATATATAGGCTCTCTATGTGATGAGGGTGGTTGACCCACTTCTCGAATGCAGAGACTGACTATATCTACACTCGTCTTGCGTTGATTACAATTTTCAAGAGTTGTGTGTTGTGTAATAAGTAATTGTGTAATTAGTGTTAGCATTTAGGATTGACTGATAGTATAACTACAAAACTTGTAAATGTAGATCACATTAGAGATATCGCTTGGGTGACACTGCGGCCACCAAACTGAGGCAGCATACAATCAAGTTTGATGCCTCCAAGATGCGCTCTGACAAGAGAATGAAGACGCATCTAAGGGAGAAATCAAACATAATTTGGGAGTGTGAGTAAGCCTGAACACTCCCCACTGGTAAACAGTGAGTTCAAACTATTGCCAGATCTCTTCCCTCCTATTGGGAGTGCATATAGGTCATTCCGACCTAGTGCTCAAGGATTTGTGGCACAAGGCTGCGAAATCCACCGAGCATGTAGCCTAAGTGGCTAAAGATTCCTGGAGCAATAGGCTCAAAGAACAAGGCCAATGGGTCTAAGAGACGTGGTGCTAGGAAGAAAAAGGGTAAGTGTAAGGTAAGTAGCCTCAGTTCAAAGGAAAAGCAAGAGAGGAAAATAGATTTTGGCCAAGGTCAAATGTTGCTTGTGCCAATCCATAAGGCACTATGCACAAAAATTGTTTGCAGCAATCATTTTCCTCTCACCCATGAACATTGGTTCATGGAGTTTCATCCTCTACCTAGTGGGAGCAGAAGTATCCTTATGGGAAAAAAGCATTATTAAAGTTAAGAGGTTGGGCAGTTACAAAACGAAATTTCGTAGTGGCCACTCTTTATCTTTATATATGTTATGTGTACTAGATACTGAACGGAACTTATTATAAGCTGTTTTTCCGTGAGAGAATTTAGGATATAATGTGATCTACATGTTTATCATGACTCCTTAGTGTTAGTTCTGATTTTATGACAATGGTTGTGTTGTGATGCACTTTGAATTACATTCCCGTAATTCAACTAGTTGCTTTGCTGTGTCTTTCTTTGTGGTTGAGACACTTATTTGGCAAATGTGTGTGGTACGCAATTACGTATTTGCAAAGGAGAATTTGTGAGGAAAAATTGATGTGAGCAGGGAAAGCACAAATAGTGGCCATAATTTATCTCCCGAAACAATTGTATTATTAAAAGCAAGAAGAGTCAAGAAAATCAAATTAAAGCCGCCAGATAATAGTAAAAACGTGAGTTAAACATGTTGTGCTGAAGGCTCTGATACCAAATGATGCGAACTCACTGGGGATTGATTCCACGAACCCACAATCAATCTGAAATATACGTACCCCAAGAAAGCTAAACAAAGGTCGAATGATCCACTTGAACCCTTGAACTCGAACGAACAAGGACCCGAAGTGTTAGAAGACGCCACAAGGATGATCAAACCTTGATAACTCTGTTAGTTGAATGAAGAACACTAGAGAGAATCCACTCCCAAGATGAATAATCAAATTCTCGTAAAATTCAAAACGTAGCTTTTAAATACAAGATAGAAAAGGAGAATTTATATTCCACAAAAGAAAACTCTAGAATCCTAAAACAATTAAAACCCTAAATCCTAACATAACTTTAAAATAAAACTATTGGGTATTTCTAACAATCATACTTAAACCCAATATAATTAAAACACTAAATTTTAAATAATTGCCTAAAAAAACTAATGGACTTTTAAATAATAAAGCCTAAATATAATGATTTTCGCAAAAAAATTTAACCCAAATTTAAATAAGCATTTTAAGCCCAAAATAAGAAGATCTAAGCTTAAACAAGTCTCCACATGTATGGTACATGGTCCAAGCTCTCCAAATTAATGTTTTCAAGCCCAAAACATGTTGTGTAGCTCCACTTTCAGCCCAAAATGTGTAACTCACGTTTTTACTATTATCTGGCGGCTTTAATTTGATTTTCTTGACTCTTCTTGCTTTTAATAATACAATTGTTTCGGGAGATAAATTATGGCCACTATTTGTGTTTTCCCTGCTCGCATCACTAATCATATAAGCACATGTACAATTGCACGTTGACTGCTTACTTGCAAATCATACACGTGTAATACAAATTTATTCATATAAATAAATTTCATATAATAATTACACAAAACAGAGCAAACCACATTTCCACGTAGTCATCCAACCCTGTGGGGCAGGGATGGGAGAGCCCCTCACCTCGTTGGCCCTCCTGATCAGTCCTCGGAGTGCCTGAAGCTCCAATCACTCTGTGGTGCCCTATACACATGTACTTAAGCAATTTAGAAACGCGTAACTAAGCATCTACCATGAACGTTTCATGCTAATGCTCATGAACCCTCTAGATATTTCCAAACACTAATTATTTAGTTTGTTATGTCGTCCTATTTTTCTCTTTTTGAAAGTCCATACAATCTTATATCGACTTCCACACATCCGAGCTATTTAGAACCTCTAAATGCTTAGGTTAGATATTCCCATTTGTCTAAATTTCATTTTACGTGTTCATAAGAGTATTTAGCTAATAAAAAAATTAAATTCACGGCTCAAAAGAGGCTTTAGCTTACTCATTCCACCGTCTCCCTTATTCGCCGAGTAAAAGCTTAATTACTACCTCTTTAATTATATACAAAAATATAATTGGGTATAATTAGAGTCATGGAACCAATTTAGCGGGTCTTAGGTGTCCACCAGGGACTAGACCGAGGTGTTCAACCCACCGCACAACTCCTTACTGTACGGTGGCTTAGTATTTCGCCTCTTTTTCACCGGATGGGGTTCCGATTGAGACGGTAAATACTCGGGCTTTCTTCCCTTGTTTATTTCCAGCAACTACAACACTTATACTACTCCAATCCAAGCCTAAACATGCACCAAACTATCAATTTCGAATTTTAGAGCAATTTCCTAACCCAATTTTCCTAATTTCCATACTCGGTCAATTCCTACGGTTTAACTTCGATTCTGAACCTTACTAAGCTTTCAATAACACCTACTAAGCTCAAATTTAACCCTGGAATGCCCCGATTGGAAGAGATTAAAGAATTTCTAAAATACCCAAAATTGGAGAAATTGGGGTTTTGAAGGATTGGGGCTTCCATACCTTGATTTAATCGGATGGGGAGCTTAATGGATGGTGAAGGTGAAGTCCGGTGGCCTTCACCGGCGGCGAGACGCGTTCTCCGGCGAAAATCCGGCACCAAATAACCGTGTGTGCTTTTCCTTCTCCTTCTCGGTTGCTTCGTGCGTCTCGTGCGTGGCTGCCTCTGTTTTTTTTTTCTACACTCATGTACGTGTGTTTACTGAATGGGGGAGGGTCTCGTTTTTTGCTTCTACTCATTTTTTTTAATGAGTTAATTAATTGGTATGGGGGTCACGGTCCCCCCCCCCCCATCTATTTTATTATATATATATGTTTTATATTTTGTTTTACTTATTAGGATATGGGGTACACGGTTTTTACCCAAAAAATAATAATAATAAAAACTAATATATCATTTAAATCCTAATTCCTTCCTTTCTTTTTAATCCCACTTTCTTTTAAGTCCGAAAATAAATTTCAAAAATCCCATTCATTTCCCTTCTCCATTTTACTTTTTTAACTCTTTAACTTTTTAATTTAATATATTTTTCTTTCCCTAACAAAAATTAATTAATAATAATGATAATAATAAAAATTAATATCTCGGATATTACACTAATCTACGAAAGTTTATTAAAAAAAGAAAAATGAATATCAAGTTTTCGAAACACTAATCGACGAAAACTGATTAAAAAAAAGAAAAATGAATATCAAGTTTTCGAAACACTTATCAGCGAAAAACTGATTAAAAAAAGAAAAATGAATATAATGTTTTCGAAACACTAATCGACGAAAACTGATTAAAAAAAAAGAAAAATGAATATCAAGTTTTCGAAACACTTATCGGCGAAAACTGATTAAAAAAAGAAAAATGAATATCAAGTTTTCGAAATACTAATCTACGAAAACTGATTAAAAAAATAAAAATGAATATAAAGTTTTCGAAACATTCATCGGCGAAAACTGATTAAAAAAAGAAAAATGAATATCAAGTTTTCAAAACACTAATATACGAAAACTGATTAAAAGAATAAAAATGAATATCAAGTTTTCGAAACATTCATCGGCGAAAACTGATTAAAAAAGAAAAATGAATATCAAGTTTTCGAAACACTCATCGACGAAAAATGATTAAAAAAAGAAAATAAATATCAAGTTTTCGACAGACTCATCGGCGAAAACTGATTAAAAAAAGAAAAATGAATATCAAGTTTTCGAAACATTCATCGGTGAAAACTAATTAAATAAAGAAAAATGAATATCAGGTATTCGAAACACTCATTGGTGAAAACTGATTAAGAAAAAGAAACATGAATATCAAGTTATCGAAACACTCATCGGCGAAAAATATTTTAAAAAAAGAAAAATGAATATTACATTTTCGAAACACTCATCGGTGAAAACTGATTAAAAAACGAAAAATGGAATATCAAGTTTTCAAAACACTAATCTACGAAAACTGATTAAAAAAAATAAAAATAAATATAAAGTTTTCGAAACACTCATCGGCGAAAACTGATTAAAAATGAAAAATGAATATTAAGTTTCTGAAACACTCATCGACAAAAAATGATTAAAAAATGAAAAATGAATATCAAGTTTCCGAAACATTCATTAGCTTAAACTTAATAAAAAAGAAAAATGAATATCAAGTTTTCGAAACACTCATCTGCGAAAACTAATTAAAAATTATTATTATCAAGTTTTCGAAACATTAATCTACGAAAACTAATTAAAAAAAGGAAAACGAATATAAAGTTTTCGAAACACTCATCGGCGAAAAAATATTAAAAAAAGAGAAATGAATATCAAGTTTTCGAAACACTCATCGGTGAAAACTAATTAAATGAAGAAAAATGAATATCACGTTTTCGAAACACTCATCGTTGAAAATTGATTAAGAAAAGAAAAATGAATATCAAGTTTTATAAACACTCATCGGCGAAGTCTGATTAAAAAAAGAAATATGAATATCAAATTTTCGAAACACTAATCTACGAAAACTGATTAAAAAAAATAAAAATGAATATAAAGTTTTCGAAACACTCTTCGGCGAAAACTGATTAAAAAAGAAAAATGAATATCATGTTTTCGAAACACTCATCGACGAAAAATGATTAAAAAAAGAAAAATGAATATCATGTTTTCGAAACACTAATCGGTGAAAACTGATTAAAAAAAGAAAAATGAATATCAAGTTTTCAAAACACTAATCGACGAAAACTGATTAAAAAAAGAAAAATGAATATCAAGTTTTCGAAACACTAATCTACGAAAACTGATTAAAAAATTAAAAATGAAAATAAAGTTTTTGAAACACTCATCGAAAAAAAATGATTAAAAAAAGAAAAATGAATATCAAGTTTTCGAAACACTAATCGGTGAAAACTGATTAAACAAAGAAAAATAAATATCAATTTTTCGAAACACTAATTGACGAAAACTGATAAAAAAAAGAAAAATGAATATCAAGTTTTCGAAACACTTATCGGCGAAAACTGATTAAAAAAAGAAAAATGAATATCAAGTTTTCGAAACACTAATCTACGAAAACTGATTAAAAAAATAAAAAGGAATATAAAGTTTTCGAAACACTCATCGGCAAAAACTGATTGAAAAAAGAAAAATGAATATCAAGTTTTCAAAACACTAATCTACGAAAACTGATTAAAAAAAAATGAATATAAAGTTTCGATATACTCATCGGCGAAAACTGATTAAAAAACAAAAATGAATATCAAGTTTTCGAAACACCATCGACGAAAAATGATTAGTAAAAGAAAAATGAATATCAAGTTTTCGAAACATTTATCGGCGAAAACTGATTAAAAAAAGAAAAATGAATATCAAGTTTTCGAAACATTCATCGACGAAAACTGATTAAAAAAATAAAATGAATATAAAGTTTTCGAAACTCTCATCGGTGAAAACTAATTAAATGAAAAAAATGAAAATCACGTTTTCGAAACACTCATCGTTATAGCGCCGGACTCAGCGCTATAGCGCCATAAACAGCGCTATAGTGCCTTGTCGCAGGGGCACTTCAGGGATTTCGTGTTTTTGCTGATTAAAGAGGGTTTTGGCTGCGTGTTTTGACGGAGGCAAAGCTGGAAAAGAGGCTTGGAGGTGGAGTTGTGCTAGGGTTAGAGTCTTGCAAGTTCTTGGAGTGATTTTCATGGTCCAGAGGCAAGCAAGGAGTTGATTTAGGCCTTGGAAACTGAGTTTTCTTCTTCTTTACTCTTGTGATTTTTCTGATGTATCACTCTAGGGTTGTGTTTATATTGATGACAATGATAGGCTATGCTCTTCTTGTCTTAGGATTGTGTTTCCCTAGCATGTAAACTAATGGATTTGTTATTTTGATTGCTTGATTTAATGGATTTTGGTGTTTATTGAACTTTGTGCTTGATGAACCCTATTTGTTTGGCCATCACTTAGGGAAATTAGAGGATTTGGGGTTTCCTTGGGAAAGGACCCATAAATTTAGTCTTTGAGTTGAATACTTCTTGATCGATGTTGATTATTCTTGATTAACTTGATTGCCCAAGGGATAGGTATATACCCAAGGGCCTTGAGGAGTTGGATTTAGCTTGAACTTAATGCATCTCTTGAACTTAGACTTCCATAGGCATATGTGTAGTTTAATTAGAAAGGTAGAAATTATATAGGATTGGAAGATTCATATAACGAAAATAGGGCTAAGACTAACACCAAACAAATGAATTGAGTAGTGAAAAAATGACGTAATTCCATTAGTGAAGTGCTAGGTGAAACTACAATCCTAAGAGCTCTTAATCTCATTTACTCTCTTGACTTATTTTTGCATTGATTTTGCTAAATTATGTTGTTCGTTTGATTTAAATTAAAACATTCGATTCTGGTTGCTTGACTTAGGTGAAATATGAACGCATTGGTAATTAATTCGTTTTAGCTTAGTTCCCTGTGGACGATACTCTACTTATCATTGTATTACTTGTTGGCGGTGTATACTTGCACCAGTTAATTTGGCAACCAACAAGTTTTTTCGTGCCGTTGCCGGGGAGCTTAGTTGAAATTTATTTGATATTAGTGCTAAATACGCGCCTTAGATCAAGCATTTTATTTTTTGTCTGATTTTAGTAATTGTTAGTTGAAATTCAGTTGTTTGTGTATCTTTTCAGGTGCTCTTTTTAGTGTATGTCTCGTGGTAAGAAGAAGAAGAAAGTTGTTGAAACTTAACCACCTCCTGTGCGTGGAAGGAAAAGGAGAGGGTGTTAAGTCCCATTTTATGTAGGATTTTCATTGAGTTTTTAGTGTTTTTCTTCTTCTTTTAATCATCAAAGTGACATTTCTTTTACTTACTTCAGCTTTGATTTATGGAATTAAAATTGGTGCTGATTTAGTCTCTTTTGTACATTTTTTTCGTGGCAGCAGATAAGCCGTGGGCACGGCTTATTGCAGAACCCGTCCAGATCTGAGATTTAAAACATCTCAGCAATCCCCTTTATTCCAGCACGTTTTTCTCACGTGGAAGACCAATGTTGCGTCGTTTTGGACTAGAGAGCATGGGTTTTGGCTTAGGCAAGAAGAAAAGAAGGGTTTTAGGTGAAAGGAAGAGAGTCATACGCTGATATTCATCATATTCATCACTCCACTCTCTATTTTAGGGCGCCGTTCTGCAACTTTAGAGGGTTTGGAGTTTCCAGCAGCTCGTTTCATCATTTCTCCACCTCTAATTCGCATCCAAGCTCTTGGGCATTGAAGAGGAGCACTTTTCCAGCCTTGTCTCTCTGTTTTTACTCTTATACCTTCACTTCTTTTTGATTTACATCATGTATAGGAGAGGCAAAACTCTCTTTCTAGTTAGGGAATCCTATTTTTGAACTTATTTTGGGTTGGGAGATTAGGAAATGCTTTTATTTGCTTCATCTTCTTCCATAGCTTTATTCTAGTTTCAGATTTACATATTTTGAGACTTTCTTGATGTATAGATGACTTGATCAATCATATATATATTAGTTAGTGTTCTTGCTAGTTGGGCTATTTAAATCCGTAATTGTTTAGGTAGTCTGACATGTGTAGCAATTGATACAAGGGGTATATACGTTATATGTTGCTTGTGTTAAGGAGCTAGGTATCATATTTGTGAATTTAAGCTTCTTGAATTTACTTTTATGTATTGGTATATTCTCCATGTGTGCAATGCTATTAGCAAAACAATTTTAGAGGACGTTCCCTAGGTTGTTAGGTAATTAGAATAGGTTAATGAACGTTTCTTAATCTATTACTTAAGGGAGAATCATGATGTTTGATGTAATTCGATCATTATAGCCAATATGCTACATTAGAAGGTGATAAATTGAATCAATGAACAACTCAAAATAGTTCCAAAGGATGGATACCCTAGCTGGATTTTTATTTCTCTGATTTTAATCACTTTTTGTCGACGCTACTGTTTACCCGTGCCCACGCCTTATCACAGAAGCTGATTTTCATACTTTGTCACTTGATTTTAATCATGCTTTATTTATTTTATTTAGGTTAGATCACTTATTTCACACCCCCCATTTATTTTCTTTTATTTCCTTTTCCACTTGCTCTTGTTTAGACCTTAAATCATGAGTGATGATCTGATTGATGATTTCTCAAATAATTTACTCTTGCGTTTGCAGTTGATTTTGTTGAGTAAAACTGATATTCATTGGCTGTGTTTTTCTTTTATGCTATGCAAGCATGTAAATAGCACACTTGTTCAATTGAATTAGAGAGTTAAAAGATTAAAAAAAATTGTGTGATTATAATTTCAATTGAACCTTCTTTTATCCTAGTCTTTTGTCTATTTTAGTGAATTGCATGTTTAAAATTGTTTTAAATAAGAAGTTGAATCTTGTGCTGAATTGTTTCCATGCGTGCTACCTATTCTTCTTTCCCTTTTTCAAATGAAAAAAAAGGGATAAATGCTTATGCTCCACTGGTCGGTAATGACTACGAGCAATGCCAAAGGCAACTTAGGGGTTGAACTTCACCTAGACCGTAAGACGGATAGGAGAAGACCCTAAGTGAATTGAGATTAGAATTACCTAGACCGTAAGACGGATAGGTATTGATAGCCAAAATTAGAATTTAATAAACCTGCTTCTCTAGTTGGTAATACTCATGAGCAGTGCTGAAAAGAAAAGAAAAAAAAATAGTGAAAAGAGGGACTTATAAGGTAGGATAGCATGTTTTCGAATGATTCTCACTTGGATTCCTCTCTTGAATTGATTCAATTTTACGTGTGCACTTTTTACTAAAATTTTCAAATTTTTAGGATGACTAAAGCTTAATGGGTTGACATGTTGAACTTGCTTGAAAATATCTCTCTTTTCTTTTGAGCATTTTTGCTATTGTTCATGGTTGTTTATCATACTTGAAAGGAAAGGACTTTGGATATTTGTTTACTCAACAAATGAAATGCAATTGCTGGTTAGATACTATTTTGGGATGATTATTTTTAGTTCATGCTTGAGGGCAAGCATGGTTTAAGTGTGGGGGATTTGTTAAGTCCCATTTTATGTAGGATTTTCATTGAGTTTTTAGTGTTTTTCTTGTTCTTTTAATCATCAAAGTGACATTTCTTTTACTTACTTCAGCTTTGATTTATGGAATTAAAATTGGTGCTGATTTAGTCTCTTTTGTACATTTTTTTCGTGGCAGCAGATAAGCCGTGGGCACGGCTTATTGCAGAACCCGTCCAGATCTGAGATTTAAAACATCTCAGCAATCCCCTTTATTCCAGCACGTTTTTCTCACGTGGAAGACCAATGCTGCGTCGTTTTGGACTAGAGAGCATGGGTTTTGGCTTAGGCAAGAAGAAAAGAAGGGTTTTAGGTGAAAGGAAGAGAGCCATACGCTGATATTCATCATCTTCATCTCTCCACTCTCTGTTTTAGGGTGCCATTCTGCAACTTTGGAGGGTCTGGAGTTTCCAGCAGCTCGTTTCATCATTTCTCCACCTCTAATTCGCGTCCAAGCTCTTGGGCATTGAAGAGGAGCACTTTTCCAGCCTTGTCTCTCTGCTTTTACTCTTATACCTTCACTTCTTTTTGATTTACATCATGTATAGGAGAGGCTAAACTCTCTTTCTAGTTAGGGAATCCTATTTTGGAACTTATTTTGGGTTGGGAGATTAGGAAATGCTTTTATTTGCTTCATCTTCTTCCATAGCTTTATTCTAGTTTCAGATTTACATATTTTGAGACTTTCTTGATGTATAGATGACTTGATCAATCATATATATATTAGTTAGTGTTCTTGCTAGTTGGGCTATTTAAATCCGTAATTGTTTAGGTAGTTTGACATGTGTAGCAATTGATACAAGGAGTATATACGTTATATGTTGCTTGTGTTAAGGAGCTAGGTATCATATTTGTGAATTTAAGCTTCTTGAATTTACTTTTATGTATTGGTATATTCTCCATGTGTGCAATGCTATTAGCAAAACAATTTTAGAGGACGTTCCCTAGGTTGTTAGGTAATTAGAATAGGTTAATGAACGTTTCTTAATCTATTACTTAAGGGAGAATCATGATGTTTGATGTAATTTGATCATTATAGCCAATATGCTACATTAGAAGGTGATAAATTGAATCAATGAACAACTCAAAATAGTTCCAAACGATGGATACCCTAGCTGGATTTTTATTTCTCTGATTTTAATCACTTTTTGTCGACGCTACTGTTTACCCGTGCCCACGCCTTATCACAGAAGCTGATTTTCATACTTTGTCACTTGATTTTAATCATGCTTTATTTATTTTATTTAGGTTAGATCACTTATTTCACACCCTCCATTTATTTTCTTTTATTTCCTTTTCCACTTGCATCTTGGTTATTTTAGAAGAATTAAGAATCATCCAACCTCCGTGGGATCGACCCTGCTTTCACTGTGCTCTATTAGTTCATATTTCAGTAGGATAATTTTTATTTGTTGGTTTTGACGCCCAACAGAGGGCGTGCTATCTCTCATTCTCCGGTTAGAAGTCCTATTTCTCCATCTTCACCAGAGAGCACTCATTCTGAAGAAGCTGAAATGGCTGAGCAAAACAACCGCAATGTTTCTGACTATGCAACCCCGAAACTTGATGGGTTGCAACATAGTATCCGGAGGCCGTCTATTCAAGCAAATAATTTTGAAATCAAGCTGGCTAGTATCCAACTTTTGCAAGCTAATGGGTAGTTTGGGGGTTCACCTATTGAAGACCCCAACAACCACATCCTTAATTTTCTGGAGATCTGTGATACTTTCAAGCACAATGGTGTTTCTGATGATGCCATTCGTCTGAGGCTCTTTCCCTTCTCATTAAGGGATAAGGCAAAAGTTTGGCTACAATCTTTACCAGAGGGGTCGATCTCTACATAGGAAGAGTTGGCACAACAATTTCTTACTAAGTATTTTCCACCTGGGAAAACTGCCAAGATGAGAAATGACATAACTTCTTTTGTGCTTTTGGACAATGAAAGTCTCTATGAAGCTTGGGAAAGATTCAAGGAATTATTGAGAAAATGTCCACATCATGGGCTACCAAAATGGCTTCAAGTGCAAACATTCTGTAATGGGTTATCTTCTAAGATCAGAACGTCTATTGATGCTGCAGCTGGTGGGGCTCTAATGTCCAAACCAGTAGCTGCTGCTTATACTTTGTTAGAGACAATGGCATCTAACAATCACCAATGGCACTCGGATAGAAATGTGCATGCAAGAGTTGCTGGAGCACAAGACTCCGATATGTTTGCATCCCTATCTTCTCAAATTGCTGCTTTGACTAAAGAGGTTAAATCTTTGGGTATTCAGGGAGCAGTTAAAGCTGTGAGCCCATTTGTCCAACCTTGTGAGAATTGTGGAGAAAGTCACACTTCAGAGCAATGCCCTCTTGTCTTGGAGAGTGTTCAGTATCTGGCGAACACGAATGCTAATAATCCCTACTCTAACACATATAATCTGGGGTGGAGAAATCATCCAAATTTCTCATGGAGCCAAAATCAAGGTACGGGACCGTCTTCATCTGCCGCACATCCTAACTACCCGCATGGACTACCTTCACCAGTTGAAAAGAAGCCATCCTTGGAGGAAATGATGATGTCTTACATGTCTATGAATGACGCCCTCATGCAAAGTCAAAATGCAGTTATTCAAAATCAAACTGCACTAATCCAAAAACAAGCATCATCTTTGAGAAGTCTTGAAACTCAAGTGGGTCAGTTGGCAACTTCTCTAAAAAATAGACAACAAGGTACCCTTCCTAGTGACACTGAGCCTAATCCTAGGAAAGATGACAAGGAGCATTGCAATGCAATATTTTTGAAAAGTGGGAAAGAAATAGAAGGGAATCCTGAGACAACGAAATATGAAGCAAGTAAGGGGGCAAAACCAGTGGTGATTGAGAAACCAGTTGAAGAGGCACATGGGGACATGCCTAAGAAGGTGCCTACAAACTATAGACCTCCACCACCGTTCCCTCAAAGACTCCAAAAGCATAATTCAGATCCACAATTCAAGAAATTCTTAGATGTGTTTAAAAAGCTGCATATCAACATAGCTTTTGCTGAATCCTTGGAGCATATGCCTTCTTATGTGAAATTCATGAAGGATATTTTGTCAAAGAAGACGAGATTGGTTGATTTTGAGACCGTAGCTCTCACTGAAGAATGCAGAGCCATTTTACAAAATAAGCTTCCACCAAAGCTTAAGGATCCAAGCAGTTTTAACATTCCCTGCACTATAGGCAATCAGTTTTGTGGCAAAGCTTTATGTGATTTAGGGGCAAGTGTTAACCTAATGCCTCTTTCTATATTCAAGAAGTTGGGTTTAGGGGAAGCTAGCCCCACTACTATTATGTTGCAGATGGCTGATCGGTCAATAGCTTATCCGCGAGGCATTATTGAGAATGTGTTAGTGAAGGTTGATAAGCTCATTCTCCCAGCTGATTTCATTGTTCTTGACTACGAGGAAGACAAAAATGTACCAATCATTTTGGGCAGACCATTTCTAGCTACAGGAAGAACTATTATTGATGTGCAGAAAGGTGAGCTGACAATGCGAGTCCAAGATCAAGAGGTAAAATTTAACGTGTTCAAAGCAATGAAGTTGCCGGGAGAAACAGAAGAATGTTTTCATGTTAATGTGGTGGATAATGTGGTAGATTGTTCAGTTTAGGATGATGAATTAAAATACCACCCAATTGATCCTAGTGAAGTTTTCAAGTATCCTTATGCTGAGACTTGTGATGTTGACTTTGTTGGGTGTGCAAAGATACTAGAAGCCCCACCTTGGAAAATCAGAGCACCGCCTTGGTGCCATAAACCTTCACCATCATATTCAATGGAACAAGATTGGATTTTCCTGCAAGGGTTGCAAGACAATATAGTCCATGAAAGTGCTATCACATGGAATTTCTGCAATGCCACGCCAACTCCCTTTACTCCAATTGATCCAGGATAAGAAACAAAATATGAAAGTTTGGCTGAAGACTTTAAACTTAGCGCTACTTGGGAGGCAACCCAAGACGTCTTGAGTCCCATTGCTTTTAATTTTAAAGTGTGATTTTGTCTAATTTTGATTGTGTTAGTTAGGTTCCCAGCTAGTTTTTGATTAATTTTTTCTTGTTTCAATTACAGGGCAAATGTGGTTGCCAAGCAAGGACCAAATGCACAAAGGGTGAAACTACCAGGATTCAAGGAACCACAATGGAGCATAAAAAGGAGAATTAGGATGGCATATCTCGAGGCGCAAACTCAGCACCTCACAGCTTGTAATGGTGTTATTCACCAAAACTTCCGAGAATTTGTGAAGTACACAAACAGCGACAAGCTGGACCCTCACTACAAGATCTGCCGCCTCCTCCAGAGCACTGATTCAGGATGCCCCTGCTACCCCTATCGCTGTTTTTGTGTTTTTTTGTTTTTGTCTTTGTTTTTGCTTTAGTTGTGCTTATGTGTTGCTTTCTTGTGTTTTATGAGAGCTCGTGATAATTATACTGGTACCCATCAGTATATTGAGGTTACTGTAATATTCATTTGCTTATGCTTGATGGGTCTAGCGATTTGAATTATCCCTGTAATCATTTAATTATGTTGGATTCTGTTCTTTTGTTCTGTTTTGTTTTGTTTGTTTGTTTATGACACCAATTGTTATATACTTTCTAGTTTACCCAGGTACCCATTCCCTTTGCCCAATATATATGCTTTGAACATTGGGACAATGTTCATTTTAAGTTTGGGGGCGGGGAAGATTTTCTTATGAACTCTCCTAAATTTTTGCTTTTGTTAAATCCAGGGCAATTTTTATTTAGTTTGAGCTTAAACGTTTGCATTTTTCTTTTCCTTTGGCTTCATTTTGATTTAACTCCAATGAGGAAATTAGTTGCATTCTTTTCTTTTGCAATTAATGGGAAACCTTGTTCTTGTTCATCATTACTTAGTTCCTTAATTAGTTATTTGTTTTGCACATATTTCTAGAAAATTTTCATGCACAGGATAACTAGTGGGATCAAATTCATGTTTAGGGGAAAGGAATAGCAGGACTTAGGTTGCATAATTAATTCAACTTTGGGACTCTAGAAGTGATCTCATACTCTTTCGAGGCGAAATCCTAGGCAATGCATGAACTAGGAATATGATTTAGGCAGTTCTTTCTGCGTTTGAACCTTTCAAGACTACCATTATTCATTTACTCCCTAGCACCCTACTGTTGAGCCTAATGTGAAAAACCATAAATTTATTTCTTTGGTAGCCGCATGAGCCACCCCTCTAACCCGAAAAAAAAAAACAAAGAACACACCCTTCAAGAGGTTAGTTGAAGCACATGCCTAGATAGGAGAATGAAGGAAAAGAAAGAAAGAAAGACATAGTTAGTAACTATGTAACAAGGGAAAGATGAATGAAAGAAAGAAAAGTTGCCGTGTATAGGTAACGAAAAAAAATTAGAAAATGTAAAGTAAAGAAAAATATTTGTGCTTGTGGAAACGGGAAGTTCCCGTGCGGCGATTTGTGCTTTGAAGTAAATTTTTGCTAACTCTTGAATGTGTTTGAATCCTAATCCTTTTCTTGTTAGCCCAAACCCTTGGCCACGTTACAAGCCTAATAAGTCCTAAGGATCTTAAGTTCATGTGTTGTCTACATTAGTGCAGAAAGAGTAGAAACTTAAGCATATGAAGTCTCAATCTTGAGTTGTTAAGCAATCAAGGCAATGCTAAACTAAACCAATAAATCATGTAGGAGAGATCATCAGTTACAAGCACACACACACTCCAGAAGTAGGCAAGAAACATGTCCCTAATTTTGAATCTTTTTATTAACGAGCTTGGATAGGTAAGTTTTCTGTTAATAGCAGTGAAGGATGTAGCAGCTGAGGATCCAAGTAAGTCATTTATGAAGCTTTTATGGGAATTAGTGCATGCATTTATCCTTTTTGTATGATTATGATTTTGATTTGCTCGAGGACGAGCAAAGGTTTAAGTTTGGGGGTGTGATAACTCTATGGAAATAGAGTTAAAGAGGGTAAATTATAAGCCTTTTTGAGAGTATATTGATCATTGGGTGTGAATTTGGTGTGATTTTAGTGGTTTACGAATTCTGATATACTAGTGAAGCATGTATCAAGACTTAAGGGAAATATGCGCGATTGTGATTGATTTTTGTATTTATTTGGCATATTGAGTTAGTGGCGAAGGTCTTGATTTAGTTTCTTGAATTTTCAGGTGCCAAATTAGTAATTCAAAAAGCTGAGCTCATGGTATTGAGGGAGCTGGAGTTAAGTTGGAGTCAACCTGAGCTAATTTGGAACCATTGGATTGAAGAAAAGCTCACTCTTTAAGCTTGGAACAGTGTGACAGCGCTATAGCGTCATCCAACGGCGCTATAGCGTCGTATTAGAGAAAGAACCAAAAAAAGAAGAAAAGTACATAGACACGGCGCTATAGCACCGTATAACAGCGCTATAGCGCCGGACTCAACGCTATAGCGTTGTTGGCGCTATAGTGCCATAAACAGTGCTATAGCGCCGTGTCGCAGGGGCACTTCAGGGATTTCGTGTTTTTGCTGATTAAAGAGGGTTTTGGCTGCGCGTTTTGACAGAGGCAGAGCTGGAAAAGAGGCTTGGAGCCGGAGCTGTGCTAAGGTTAGAGTTTTGCAAGTTCTTGGAGTGATTTTCATGGTCCGGAGGCAAGCAAGGAGTTGATTTAGGCCTTGGAAACGGAGTTTTCTTCTTCTTCTTCTTTACTCTTGTGATTTTTCTGATGTATCACTCTAGGGCTGTGTTTATATTGATGACAATGATAGGCTAGGCTCTTCTTGTCTTAGGATTGTGGTTCCCTAGCATGTAAACTAATGGATTTGTTATTTTGATTGCTTGATTTAATGGATTTTGGTGTTTATTGAACTTTGTGCTTGATGAACCCTATTTGTTTGGCCATCACTTAGGGAAATTAGAGGATTTGGGGTTTCTTTGGGAAAGGACCCATAAATTTAGTCTTTGAGTTGAATACTTCTTGATCGATGCTGATTATTCTTGATTAACTTGATTTGCCCAAGGGATAGGTATATACCCAAGGGCCTTGAGGAGTTGGATTTAGCTTGAACTTAATGCATCTCTTGAACTTAGACTTCCATAGGCATATGTGGAGTTTTTAGAGAGGTAGAAATTATATAGGATTGGAAGATTCATATAACGAAAATAGGGCTAAGACTAACACCAAACCAATGAATTGAGTAGTGAAAAAATGACGTAATTCCATTAGTGAAGTGCTAGGTGAAACTACAATCCTAAGAGCTCTTAATCTCATTTACTCTCTTGACTTATTTTCGCATTGATTTTGCTAAATTGTGTTGTTCGTTTGATTTGAATTAAAACATTCGATTCTGGTTGCTTGACTTAGGTGAAATATGAACGCATTGGTAACTAATTCGTTTTAGCTTAGTTCCCTGTGGACGATACTCTACTTATCATTATATTACTTGTTGGCGGTGTATACTTGCACCGGTTAATTTGGCAACCAACAAGTTTTTTCGGCGCTATAGCGCCGTGTCTCTGTACTTTTCTTCTTCTTCTTTTGGTTCTTTCTCTAATACGACGCTATAGCACCGTTGAATGGCGCTATAGCGCCGTCACACTGTTCCAAGCTTAAAGAGTGAGGTTTTCTTCAATCCAAAGGTTCCAAATTAGCTCTGGTTGACTCCAACTTAACTCCAGCTCCCTCAATACCATGAACTCGGCTTTTTGAATTACTAATTTGGCACCTGAAAATCCAAGAAACTAAATCAAGACCTTGGCCACTAACTCAATATGCCAAATAAATACAAAAATCAATCACAATCACGCATATTTCCCGTAAGTCTTGATACATGCTTCACTAGTATTTCAGAATGCGTAAACCACTAAAATCACACCAAATTCACACCCAATGATCAATATACTCTTAAAAAGGCTTATAATTTACCCTCTTTAACTCTATTTCCATAGAGTTATCAGCTTCCGAGTTTTCCAATGGAAAATCCTAGAGCTCAAACTTATCAGGAAGAAACCAAAGCAGTTACAACTCTTAGGAGTGGTAAAATAATTGATAACAAGGTAGGTTTAGACAATAATAAAGCAAATGAAGAAAAAGAAAAAGAAAAAGAATGCTTAAGGGAAGAGAGTCAAACTGATAAGGTGAAAAATATAATTCCTCAAGTTGTTGATGAGTCAATTCCATATGAACCAAAAGTACCTTTTCCAGAAGCTCTAAAATCACCATCATCTAATGGAAAAGATAAAAAGATGGAAGACAATTTAGAGACATTTAAGCAAGTAAAAATCAATATTCCTCTTTTAGAAGCTATAAAGCAAGTTCCTGCCTATGCAAAATTCCTTAAAGACATGTGTACATTTAAAAGAAAATCTAAAAATCATGTGTCTAAAAAGGTTTTTCTTAATGAATAAGTGAGCTCAGTTTTGCAATATAACACTCCACCTAAGCTTAAAGATCCTGGTGTTCCTACTATCACATGCTTTATTGGAGATAAAAGAATTGATAGGGCACTCTTAGATTTAGGTTCTAGTGTTAATTTAATTCCATATTCTGTATATGAAGAACTAGGCCTAGGAGAGTTGCAACCTACAAATATGACCTTACAACTTGCTGACAGGTCAATTAAGGTGCCTAGAGGAAGAATTGATGATGTCTTAGTACAAGTAGATAAATGCTACTTTCTTGTTGATTTTGTGGTATTAAATATGGATTCTACTAATCATACTAGAAACCAAACTCCAGTTATTCTAGGTCGTCCTTTCTTAGCAACAGCTAATGCCACAATTAATTGTAGGACCGGAGTAATGGATGTTTCAATGCTAAATATGAGGGTTAAACTCAATGTTTTTAAAGCTTCATCCCAACCCTCTATATATGATGATTCTGATTGTTTTAAAATTGATATAATTGATGAAATCATTCAAGAAGCACTTCCTACAATTTTAAGTAAAGACCCCTTAGAAACCACACTGACATATAGTGAATGGGAAAATATTGTTGTTGAAAGGGAATTAAGAGAATCCATGTTAGACTTAAATTCTCTTGAAACCTCATCATGGGTAGCTAAGCATGAGCTATTGCCTCCTTTAGCTAAGTCGCCACCTGTTCCATCTATCATATCGCCTCCAAAGCTTGAATTAAAGCCTCTACCTTCTACACTAAAATATGTGTTTCTTGGTGATAATGGGACCTTGCCTGTTATTATTTTATGTCAATTAACTGATGAACAAGAAAATGAATTAGTCAAGGTTTTGTCAAAACATAAAGAGGCTATAGGGTGGTCTGTGTTTGATTTAAAAGGAATAGATCCTTTAGTATGCATGCATAAAATTTATCTAGAGGATAATGCCAAACCCTCTAGGGAATCACAACGTAGCTAAACCCACATATGATGGAAGTTGTAAAAAAGGAAATAGTGAAATTATTAGATGCTGGTGTCATATATCCTATTTCTGATAGTCAATGGGTTAGTCCTATCCAAGTTGTCCCTAAGAAATCTGGAATCACAATAGTCCAAAATAAAGAGGGAGAATTAGTGCCTACTAGGGTATCACGACCCCCGTTTAGAGGACCGTGACCAGCACAGACACAGGGAATATCCCTATGCTTGTAAGCCTTATCACCTAATTGACAGAATATCTATTAATGAAAATACATCCACATGTAGTATAATACCATGGCTACACCGAAATGGTGGTCTATCCTAGGCAAGCAAATCCACGGCTAGTGCCGCTTCAGGATATAGATATAGGAAAACACACATAATATATATGTAAATATATTTTTGGAAACAAGTTTTCCCTGCATCGTAATCTAACAGATCCTGATCTTTAAGGTGTGTGAAGCTCATAGTTCTAGATTTAGTGATACAATATAATTGGGTACGTCTACCCTTTAATTTATGATACAATAATAAAGTAAATTAAATTACAATTACACTTTATTCACCCACATGAACAAGTTGTGGGTCTTGGAAAAGTGTTGCTCAACCCTCGTTCCACCGAGATTTCTTCCACCTGTACTTAACCTGTCTTTGTGTAGTAAAAATGAGGCGTGAGTCTTAACAACGCGACTCAGTGAGGATTCTCCCATCCCCGACGCAAGGTGGGTGCCATAGCGCTGGGTTTGGGAGTCATACACAACCACATGCAAAAACAACTAGTTACTGTTGTTAGCATACATTCTTGGTGATCACACAACAACAGAAATTTCACCCAAACACTCACATGCATTTAATAACTATAAACATGCAGCAATTTATTCCACGTCATCAATCAGCAAGTAAACATGTAACATATAGTGCCGGCTTTTACTTACCGGTCTTCTCACGTTCAACATGTTTGAATCAAACAAGACTTTGTGATGACGCAATCCTGTACGTCACCACTCCGCTGCACAATCAACAATTATATGCAAACACAGACAATTCTTTAAGTACATGCAGACACTATAATATACATCTACTTAACTTCCCCCACTCTGGGGTATTTACTAGTCACTACATGGGTTTTCTACCCCGAACCCGTGCACTCGGGTTGCTAGCCACCAGGTGGCAAAATATACTTAACCCATTCACTTGGGTACTGGTCACCTCGTGACAATTCTATTAGTCAAACACAATCAACTTCTATCTATCAAACAACTGATACGTAGCCACCACGTGGCACGTTCTGACCCCTTGCTACGGGGCAATAGCTTGAGCCCACTCGTCCATTACCCAACCAGGCCACATGGAGGGCATGGCACGGTGTCTCGAAGCATGGCCACTGTCACACCCTGGACCAACTCCACAGGATGATTTCTCTTTTGTAAGATCAGGCTCACGGTTCACCCGTAGGTTCCTCTCGTGTCTCCTTATCTTGGTCTCACATATTAATAGGATTCTTTGTATCTTTCCCGAAGGATCAACAATTCCTCTCCTTATTAATATGTACAAGTATCCTCAACAGGATATAACTCATATACCCGTCCAGATGCACTCTCTGAGCCTCAAGCTATCGTTATAGCAATATAAAACCTTTCTGACCCTATTACCAGGATAGGGCAATGACCATCGTCATGGTGATTATAAAACTGAGGTCTCAAGTGTCATATGGCGTTGTTCTAGTCGATGTCTCACATCGCTAGCATAACCAAGTCCTAAACCCACCAATAACTCCCTTAGCATGATTATAATTTAAGTAATCGTCGTGACGAGTTTTCAAAATAAAAAGTTAGTCCTTCCGTACAAGGACTCTTGCCACCGTCGTGGAAAAGATTTAATAAAATACTCATCATGCCTCCGGAGTGTATGAGTTGGATTTGTAACACACCAATCATAGCAAACAATTACTCTCTACTCCTATGTCTTCCTATCTAAGCTACTTTCCACAACCTATTTTCTTGTTCCTTTATTCTTTTAATATCCTATACCTCTAGCTATCACATACCAGACAAGTAATGAATGTACAAACTCATGTAATCCACACAAGTATACAACCCTATGAGCAGAGATGGAAGAACCCTCACCTTGGCCGCTTCACTTAGCATTCCCTTTGAGCACTCTGGTCTCCAAGGAAGTACTTGAACCCTATCACATACAACCAATTCAATCGATATCAAATTTCATACAATTTCCTAGTTTCTTTTGTTATGACTTCTTACATTTATCCAACCCCCAAGTTCATTTACTTAGCCTATGGTCATCATTTGGTGTTCTTTCTAGATTAAACACAATTAATACATAATTAATTAATCTCACAACCTTGTTCACTCTCCAAGCTCCATTAATGGAAATTTTGTCAAATATGGGAAGTCCTAACTTTCATCAAGGGTTCACATATCACCAACCTAACCATTGGGCATCATTCCAAATCATTTAAAATATCTAAACATATAATTTAAAGTTCATACATACCAACAAGCATCAAGGAAATCCACAATTTCCAAAACTTTCTCCAAATTCGTAGGTCATGAACCATAGAGTAGAAATCTCCATAAAACTCAATATTTGGATGATCTCTATGCTCAAAAATGATTCTAAGGTGATATACTATTGAAAGATAACTCATTTCTAACAAGAAATATATGATTTAAGTGGTGGAGACAAGATTTTAGTGACTCACCTTGAGGAAATCCGATTTTGGAGTTTGTGGGAGATTGCCCAAGCTCCTTGATGCTCAACAATGGTGGAGGAAACTTGAGAGAGTCTTAGATTGGTGGTAGAAAGCAACAAATCTAGTTGGAATGTGAAGATTTTGCAAAATCTTCCATGCCCTAAGAGAGAGTTGGGAGGAAGAGGAAGAAGATGAGTGGAAGGGAAGTGGCATGAGAATGCTCCTCTGGAGTTAAAAAAAATGTCTTCTAATGAGTTGTTGGGAGATTTATGGGTAATTTAGCCATTTGACAACTTTAGGGATATTGTAAAATAGAGTTTTGATTGGATTTTCTCATCTAGATTTATTTTTGGGTAAGAATAGGAAAATTTACAAAATTTTGGGTAATCATAGGCCTATTAAAAATATCTGTCACCGAGTCTCTAGCAGATGAGAATTTTCTACCCAGTACAATTTTTATTTCTGAAAAATTCTCAAATTTAAACTATAAGCTCGAAATAATTCATATGATTCATATTTAACCCAATTTATATTTTTGTATTTGAATTTATTATTATTTTAATTTATCAAATTCCCAAATCTAAAGCAATTAAAATCTTAATAATAACCCAAAAATTCTTATTTCATTCCAAAAAATTATTTTTATTTTATTTAGTCAAAATGTCCAACCTCAACATAAAAATTCTATCAATTTCATATTCCCATCATTTCTTAATTAGGATTATTGTCTATATATATATATATACATATTTCTATTTATTTACTTGTTTATATATTATTATTATTTTACATTCCAACTCCAAATGGCACTACAAAAATACTTATTTTTAACTACGGTTATTTAACCACGGTCAACCTAACCGTCGCCAAGTGATAATACTGAATGGTCTCCTCTCCTTGCTTGCGTCTTGCCCTCTCATATTCTTTTCTTTTTGTTCCCCTGAAATACCTAAAATCGTGAGGTTTGAGGATAGCGTCGTCGACACCGCTGCAGGGGAGGTTCGTCGGAGTGAGCCACCAACGATTGCGTTTTTGCTCTACATTCATATGTTCCTCTCGATTTTTTCTGAGAGAGGAGTCTTCTGCGGTGCTGTTATGGTAGTCGCCGAAGAACACCATCCAAGCCGCCGATGCTGTGAACATCGCCCATAAATGCAGGCGTCGAAGTCTATTTTCTATTTCTGTGTTTGGTTCGATTTGTTTAGGTACTTCATTCCTCCCTTTATTTGTTGCTTATTTGGATGTGTTCTTGAATCTTCATCGCATACAGATGCTCCGTTCTCTCTGCTTCACTTCCTTTCACCCTCTTCCATCTCTTTACCTTCTTTGTTTCTTATGGTAAAATTGTAGTTTCTGAAATTTAATTTCTCTCATATATGTGCACAAAGTCTAACCCTAATTTCTCTTCTTTCACTCTTTCAATCAATTGTGGTAAAGGAGACAAGAAGACCGAGGGTAAGAAATTCATTTCTTCTTTGAAAATGTACGTGCCCTATCCAACTATCTTTCTCAATTTTTGGCATCGACCAATTTTTTTTACAATTTTTTTGGCTTTTATGTTATACTATAATTCAGGAAGTCATGTTGAAATTTTCATAAAATAAAAATGTTATAAAACTTGGATTAATAACAATTAACTAAATATATATACATCATGAATTCTGGATGGATGATTGGTTGCAAAATACAACTAAATGATGAAATGGTACTTTGCTCACTTTGTGCAGAATGGAGAATGGAAGTTGACAAAGTTAAATCCTTCAAGTGCTTATAGCCAGCAATAGGCTTATAAACAAAAATTTGTTGATGCCTATAGGCTATAGAGAAGCTAAGTTTAGCCGTTCCTTAGATATGAACACAGTAGCTAGATTTCCTTCACCCCCTTGTCCCCTGAAGGGCTTCAATCTCTGTTAGATGATCACTGTCTGGGTCTGTCCACCATAACACTGCTTCCAGTGTAGTTCTCTGTTTCCTCTTTGGCCCTGCTTCAACACCCAAAAAAAAGTTGGCTAATTAAGAAACTAAATTGACAAAAAAAAAACTTCAAGGATTGTTTTTTCTGTCTAGAGGCATAATTTCTCCTCTAGAAATTCCACAAGAGTTCTTGCAATTAGGAGCTGCTGCAATTGGTCCTGATGCTCCTGCGCCTTCTGCTGAAGATTTAGCAGATCAAATCATTGAAAATTTTAATTATTTCAGGTGTGTTTTTTGGTTACCTGCTCCTTATTACTTAGTTCATTTGGTGCATTTCTGTGTGGTGCATTTTCTGGATAGATATGGTGTTTCTAGTTTTAATAAAATCAAATCATCAATTAACATATAGTGCAGCATGTGTATACTTATGAACCTTAACTATGATATATGGTGTTAATCTAAAGCACAATATATATGGTGCATTCCTTTGTGGTGCATTTTGTTGTATGTGGAAAACATTTATATATGTAACTAGTCATATGATTGAAGTTGCAGGTTGTTAATTTCTGAAGTATGCGTTTTATACTTTAGTGTTTATGCTGATTTCTTCATATTCTTTACTTTCTTTTTTGAGAGGAAGAACTCTTTGGGTGGTTTATGTAATCTATTGACTTCTTCATATATTCTGTCAATGAGATTTAGTTTGTTCTTTTTAGGCATTAGCATCTAACTTTTTAGAAGTGATGTAAACAAAAGTTGGATGACATAGAAGGTAACTCATGCAGACATCACTATTCGCTAACCACATATGTTACTAATAAGTGAATTTTCTTACATCTCAGTATACTTTGCCTTCCATTTCAGTTCTTGTGATCTGAGGAAGTTTTATGTTCAAGCATCATTAATTAAGAAGCTTTCATTTGAATTCCCAATGGAAAAGATGTTGCACTTTCATGGCACAGTATTCAAATTAATCTTCATTATTTTAGGACTAACATGTATGATACCTTATGGGTATGGTGGGTTGTTCTCACGCCAGAAGGTTTTGGAAGTGAAAAGAAAATTAAAGCACCTTCGAAAGCACTCCTTAAAACTATTCAGGTAATTCTATCATCTTCATCTTCTTCTTCAAATTTTGATTCCTAGCTGAGTGTATATGCTCTGCATTAGAAGCTAAGCTTATGATCTTGTGCTAAGTCCTTTTGGTTACATATGGTTGTAGAGTGAAGATGGGGATATTATTGATTGCATAGACATATATAAGCAACCAGCCTTTGATCATCCTGCTCTGAAGCATCACAAAATTCAGGTATATATATATATGCAAAGATTTCGAAATATGTCTTTTAATTTTCAATTAAAAAAAATATGATCTGTATATATAATTATCAGATGGCTCCCACTTATAATACAAATAAGACTAAAATGGGTTCCATGAGTGTGACATTCCAACTGTGGCAGAAAAGTGGAAGATGTCCAGAGGGAACAATACACGTAAGAAGAATTCGAAAAAGAGACCTACTCAAAGCTCATTCCATTGAAGACTATGGAAGGAAAAATCCCAGCATTTCTCCACAAGATGTTCACAATCTTGATTCTTTAGTTTCAGTGGAACTACAAAACCACTCTGTATGTAACACCTTCATTTTTGAACTTGTAGATATATATAGTAGTAATTTGGACAAGAGTGAATTAATAAATGAGAATGATTAATGAAACAGAAAGCAATAGAGATGGCTAAGGCAGATATGCACCAAAGGAAGGTAGAGATGGCTAAGGCATTCAGATGCCTTCAGTGCCTTACTAGGTAATGGTATTACTCTTCCTTTTTCTTGGTTTCCCAAGGTATCCCCCAGCCCGACAGGCCAATGACTAATCCTCCGCGGATTTGAGCTCCATTTAAGGGTTTGCCGCTGGCCAATTGGTTGCTGCGTATTACTCTTCCTTTGCATATATGACTTACTTTTAAATCAACAATATCCAAATAATATATATATATATATATATATATATATATATATATTAAATTAGAGTGCACTTGAAAGCCATTAATAGTATATATATATATATATATATATATATATATATATATATATATATATATATTAAATTAGAGTGCATTATGACTTCCTAAAAATATATATGTATAAACTGACTTATGTTACTGCTATGTAATGAGAAAAAAATGATTATGACTTCCAAGAAAAAGCTTATTTCTTACACATTAATTTGTTATTCTATAATTTATTGTAATAATTGTTTCTTGTTAAGTTGTGTTAAGTTTTCATTTTCAATTTGCTTGCTATGCGGAGAAGTATAGGAAATACATACCAGCCAACAATAATGTGGCAGATTAAATTTTAACTTGAAGATGACACATGAATTAGTGGGTGATCTCTATGCTCAATATTTGGATGATCTCTATGCTCAAAAATGATTCTAAGGTGATATACTATTGATAGATAACTCATTTCTAACAAGAAATCTAAGATTTAAGTGGTGGAGACAAGATTTTAGTGACTCACCTTGAGGAAATTCGATTTTGGAATTTGTTGGAGATTGCCCAAGCTCCTTGATGCTCAACAATGGTGGAGGAAGCTTGAGAGAGTCTTAGATTGGTGGTAGGAAGCAACAAATCTAGTTGGAATGTGAAGATTTTGCAAAATCATCCATGCCCTAAGAGAGAGTTGGGAGGAAGAGGAAGAAGATGAGTGGAAGGGAAGTGGCGTGAGAATGCTCCTCTGGAGTTAAAAAAAATGTTCTCTAATGAGTTGTTGGGAGATTTACGGGTAATTTAGACATTTGACAACTTTTGGGATATGGTAAAATAGAGTTTTGATTGGATTTTCTCATCTAGATTTATTTTTGGTAATCATAGGCCTATTAAAAATATCTATCACTGAGTCTCTAGCAGATGAGAATTTTCTACCCAGTACAATTTTTATTTCTGAAAAATTCTCAAATTTAAACTATAAGCTCGAAATAATGAATATTATGTTTTCGAAACACTCATCAGCAAAAACTGATTTAAAAAAAATGAATATCAAGTTTTAAGAACACTCATCGGCGAAAACTAATTAAAAAAAGAAAAATTAATATCAAGTTTTCAGAACATTCATCGGCGAAAACTGATTAAAAAAAGAAAAATTAATATCAATATTTCGAAACACTCAACAGCGAAAACTTACTAAAAAAAAGAAAAATGAATATCCAGTTTTCGAAACACTCATCAGCGAAAACTGATTAAAAAAATAAAAATGAATATAAAGTTTTCGAAACACTCATCGGCGAAAACTGATTAAAAATGGAAAATGAATATCAAGTATTGAAAACACTCATCGGTGAAAACTGATTAAAAAAAGAAAAATGAATATCAAGTTTTCGAAACACTCATCGGTGAAAAATGATTAAAAAAAGAAAAATAAATATCAAGTTTTCAAAACACTCATCGGCGAAAACTTATTAAAAAAAGAAACATGAATATCAAGTTTTCAAAACACTCATTGGCGAAAACTGATTAAAAAAAGAAAAATGAATATCAAGTTTTCGGAACACTCAACGGTAAAAACTAATTATATAAAGAAAAATGAATATCACGTTTTCGAAACACTAATCGGCGAAAACTGATTAAGAAAAAGAAAAATAAATATCAAGTTTTTGAAACACTCATCGGTGAAAACTATTTAAAAGAAAGAAAAATGAATATTACGTTTTCGAAACACTCATCGGCGAAAATTGATTAAAAAATAAAAAATGACTATCAAGTTTTCGAAACACTCATCAGCGAAAATTGATTAAAAAAAGAAAAATGAATATCAAGTTTTCGAAACACTCATCGGCGAAAACTGATTAAAAAAAAGAAAAATGAATATCAAGTTTTCAGAACACTTATCGGCGAAAACATATTAAAAAATAAAAATGAATATTAAGTTTTTGAAACACTCATCGGTGAAAACTAATTAAATAAAGAAAAATGAATATCACGTTTTCGAAACACTTATCGGCGAAAACTAATTAAGAAAAAAAAAATGAATATCAAGTTTTCGAAACACTCATCGGTTATAATTGATTAAAAAAAGAAAAATGAAAATCAAGTTTTCGAAACACTCATTGGCGAAAACTATTTAAAAAAAGGAAAAATAAATATTATGTTTTTGAAAAACTCATCGGCGAAAACTGATTTAAAAAAAGAAAAATAAATATCAAGTTTTCGAAAACACTCATTGGCGAAAACTGATTAAAAAAGAAAAGTGAATATCAATTTTTCGAAACACTCATCAGCGAAAACTTACTGAAAAAAGAAAAATGAATATCCAGTTTTCGAAACACTCATCGACGAAAACTGATTAAAGAAATAAAAATGAATATAAAGTTTTCGAAACACTCATCGGCGAAAACTGATTAAAAATGGAAAATGAATATCAAGTATTTGAAACACTCATTGGTGAAAACTGATTAAGAAAAGAAAAATGAATATCAAGTTTTCGAAACACTCATCGGTGAAAAATGATTAAAAAAAGAAAAATGAATATCATGTTTTCAAAACACTCATCGGCGAAAACTGATTAAAGAAAGAAAAATGAATATCAAGTTTTCGAAACATTCAACGGTGAAAACAAATTATATAAAGAAAAATGAATATCACGTTTTCGAAACACTAATCGGCGAAAACTGATTAAGAAAAAGAAAAATAAATATCAAGTTTTCGAAACACTCATCGGCGAAAACTATTTAAAAGAAAGAAAAATGAATATTACGTTTTTGAAACACTAATCGGCGAAAATTGATTAAAAAACAAAAAATGACTATCAAGTTTTCGAAACACGCATCGGCGAAAATTGATTAAAAAAAGAAAAATGAATATCAAGTCTTCGAAACACTCATCGGCGAAAACTGATTAAAAAAAGGAAAAATGAATATCAAGTTTTTAGAACACTTATCGGCGAAAACTTATTAAAAATATAAAAATGAATATCAAGTTTTCGAAACACTCATCGATGAAAACTAATTAAATAAAGAAAAATGAATATCACGTTTTCGAAACACTAATTGGCGAAAACTGATTAAGAAAAAGAAAAATGAATATCTAGTTCTCGAAACACTCATCGGTGAAAATTGATTAAAAAAAGAAAAATGAAAATCAAGTTTTCGAAACACTCATCGGCGAAAACTATTTAAAAAAAAAAGGAAAAATGAATATTATGTTTTCGAAACGCTCATCGGCGAAAACTGATTCAAAAAAAGAAAAATTAATATCAAGTTTTCAGAACAGTCATCGACGAAAACTGATTAAAAAAAGAAAAATGAATATCAAGTTTTCAGAACACTCATCGGCGAAAACTGATTAAAAAAAGAAAAATGAATATCAAGTTTTCGAAAACACTCATCGACGAAAACTGATTAAAATATGAAAAATGAATATCAATTTTTGAAACACTCATCAGCGAAAACTTACTAAGAAAAGAAAAATGAATATCCAGTTTTCGAAACACTCATCGACGAAAACTGATTAAAAAAATAAAAATGAATATTAAGTTTTCGAAACACTCATCGGTGAAAACTGATTAAAATGGAAAATGAATATCAAGAATTCGAAACATTCATCCGTTAAAACTGATTAAGAAAAGAAAAATGAATATCAAGTTTTCGAAACACTCATCGGTGAAAAATGAATATCAAGTTTTCAAAACACTCATCGGCGAAAACTTATTAAAAGAAGAAAAATGAAAATCAAGTTTTCAGAACACTCATCGGCGAAAACTGATTAAAAAAAGAAAAATGAAAATCAAGTTTTCGAAACACTCAACGGTGAAAGCTAATTATATAAAGAAAAATGAATATCACATTTTCGAAACACTAATAGGCGAAAAACTGATTAAGAAAAAGAAAAATAAATATCAAGTTTTCGAAACACTCATCGGCGGAAACTATTTAAAAGAAAGAAAATTGAATATTACGTTTTCGAAATACTCATCGGCGAAAATTGATTAAAAAACGAAAAATGACTATCAAGTTTTCGAAACACTCATCGGCAAAAATTGATTAAAAAAAGAAAAATGAATATCAAGTTTTCGAAACACTCTTCGGCGAAAACTGATTAAAAAAAGAAAAGTGAATATCAAATTTTCCGAACACATATTGGCGAAAACTTATTAAAAAAAGAAAAATGAATATCAAGTTTTCGAAACACTCATCGGTGAAAACTAATTAAATAAAGAAAAATGAATATCACATTTTCGAAACACTAATCGGCGAAAACTGATTAAGAAAAAGAAAAATGAATATCAAGTTTTCGAAATACTCATCGGCGAAAACTATTTAAAAGAAAGAAAAATGAATATTACGGTTTCGAAACACTCATCAGCGAAAATTGTTTAAAAAACGAAGAATGACTTTCAAGTTTTCGAAACACTCATCGGCGAAAACTGATTAAAAAAAGAAAAATGAATATCAAGTTTTCGAAACACTCACCGACGAAAAATGATTAAAAAAAATAAAAATGAATGTCAAGTTTTCAGAACAATCATCGGCGAAAAATGATTAAAAAAGGAAATGAATATCATGTTTTCGAAACACTAATCGGTGAAAACTAATTATGTCACGACCCCAAATTGGGAGTACGTGTCCGGCACAGGAATAGATTTTTACCTCAAAACCCGTAAGCCTTACCCTGTAAACATAACTATAACTACCCTGCAATACAATCAATATATACAATCATAATAGTGGTCACACCTCACTGATGACCTAATTAACCTGCAATCCACGGTTCGCTCAAGACCGCTTCAGCTCATCCTAGTGTATACATATATATATCAACACTCATATTATAAATATTCATATCATATTGACCGTACGTCTCAATACATACGATCTATCCTATTCACACGCAGCAAGCACACATAATATATATATCCATATCATATTGACCGTACGCCTCAATGCATACGATCTATCCTATTCACATGCAGTAGTTTATATACTCATACATATATCCTAGTTTTTCCCCCAAACTGGACCCTGTCTTTAAGTACATGTGAAGCCGACAAGTCTAGAGTAGGTACATATCAAAAGCTGTAAATATATATACACAACTCTTAGAACTTATAATATGTACAACCGAAAGAGTCAAAATAACAAAAAGTGTCCACCCACACGAACTAGTGCGTAAAGGATGGTCTAATGTTCGTATCACTGTCCGGACCTCGATGCCTGCCCGATCCCTCTATCTGAAACATTGAAGCAGAGGGAGTGAGTCAAACAGACTCAGTTAGAAGCTTCCCATCCTCGGCGTAGCGGCGGGTACCACTACAGGTGGGGAAAGGGAAACACCCACAATCACATGCGCATGAAAATCCAGTTTATCAAATGTTATATTACGATCAGGCAATATTAATATAACATTAAAATCAAAGATACACCTACGGATCATGCTTTTCTATCATGCTTCTCATAGTCAAGCAAACACTTTTAACATATCATTTGAAAACTGTAAATCACTTAACTGACCCTAGTGTCAGGCTAGGGCAATGGCCTCAACGGGCAATTTATTTTAAATCTTTAACTGACCCTAGTGCCAGGCTAGGGCAATGGCCTCAACGGGCAAATCTTTTAGTCTTTTACTGACCCTAGTGCCAGGCTAGGGCAATGGCCTCAATGGGCAAATCGTTTAGTCTTTTACTAACCCTAGTGCCAGGCTAGGGCAATGGCCTCAACGGGCAAATCTTTTAGTCTTCTACTGACCCTAGTGCCAGGCTAGGGCAATGGCCTCAACGGGTAAATGTTTTAACTTGTTTCTCTTCCCAAGCTTTTAGCTGGGATCTTGACTCTATCTACCCATTACTATCCTAAACTGACTTTACCTAGGTAGTGTGAACATCCCTACGACTCACTAATCAATTAAGAGATCATATTAATCCTCATATTGTTCCTGGACCCTTGGTTTAGATCATAACCTAGCTCTAAGGTCTTCCCTAAGTTCAATTTCCATAAAACGTCGACGTTTACTAACAACTTCTATACGATTTCTTTAATGAGTTTCTACTTAATAGGGTAAGCCAAGCCTTGGACTCAATCAACAATTTACCCCCTTGCTTGTACTGTTCAGCGTATCTCATTTCATCACATGGATACCCTCCAGTACCTCTTTACCTGTAGTCAAACACACATATACAAATATTTTCACATATAACAGTTTAGAAACAACAATAGCATGTTAACCACTAGGTAATTCTTACAAATAGGCAAGTAGGAAAACCACATATCCACATCCTCAATCAACCTTATAGGGCAAGGATGGGAAACCCCTCACCTGGATGGCTTACTTGTGCTTGTCCTGGAGTAACTCCCGCTCCAGATGATTCGTGGTTTCCTAACAATTGCATTCACCTGGTTAACAATCTTAACTATATGCAACTCATATGCATATGGAATGTTCATGCCTAAAATGCACCTAAACGTCGCCAAGAATCGAGTTCTTGGTCTTACCCGTCTTCCCTCTCTTCCATGAGAGTCTCAAGTGCTACACACTTGGTTTCGTATAACTATCGCTCACCTTGAATTGATTTTGGAGCCTTGGATTTGAGTTACTAAACCTCGATATGCTTCTAAATTATCCTACTTAAGGTTTCCTAATAATTATGAAGGAATTAAATTGCCATTTTAAATTTTGGACTTTATTGTTCCGCAAGTTTCCATCCTTGAGAAACAAGAAAGTACCTAAAATAATTCTTGATGCTTGATAGCATATTTAGAATTATTCTAGGGTGTTTAAGATTGAAAAGAAGAAGTTTGGAGCCCTCAACATCACCCTTAAAGTGTATTTGGGCAATCCGAGCAGGGACCCGGCACGTTAACGTTAAGGTTCAACCTTAGTAACCTCGGGTCAGCTCTTCACGGGTCTTGTTAAGCTAATAATTCAACAATATAGTTTCAATAATTCCAATCCAAGCCTACTTACTCAAATCCAAGCTCAATCCTAATTATCAATAATTTCCCCAATATATGAATATTTAGAATTTTCTACCCCAAACCCTTTCAAATTCGAATTCGGCTAAACCCGAGGGTATAGCCTCGATTTTTACCCCAACTAAGTGTTCAAGAACACTTCCTGGGTCTCAATCTACCCTCGAAACAACCCAATCGAAGGTGGATCGAAGAAATCCCTAAAAATGAAGAAATTGGGGTTTTCGAATGAAATTGGGGTTACCAACCTTTGATTCGATTGGATGGAGGTGTAGGAGACGTCGTACTCGAGCTCTGGTGACTTTTTCCGGCGTCGGCTATGTAATATCCGAGATATTTAGATTGGATTATTTTCATTATTATTAAATTTATTTTTCTTTCAAAAAGAAAAATAAATTAAATTAAAGATAAAATAAAATTTAGGGGAAAAAAATAGGAAATCTAAGTATTTTTTTAAGACGTAAAAGAAAAAGAAGATATAACAAATAAATAAATTTTTTCAAAAAAAAAATTAAATATATATATAATATTTAAAATAATATATATATTTATATATATATTTATATATAATAAAGCAACACACTCACACACAACAAAAAATAATAATAAGGAGGAGCTGCAGCGTGAAACGGAACCAAAAAACGCACAAAGTCGAGAAAACCGAGAAGGAGAGGGAGAAGGTGGAGCATGGCGATTTTTGACCGGATTTTTGCCGGAGAAGACATTCCGGTACCGGAGAAGGTGACCGGACCTCATCTTTCATCACCACCAAGCTTTCTATCCGATTGAATCAAGGTATGGAAGCCCCAATATTTTAAAACCCCAATTTCTTCAATTTTGGGTGTTTTAGGAATTCATCAAATACTTTCAATCGGGGCATTCCGGGGTTCAATTTGAGCTTAGTGGGTGTTATTGAAAGCTTAGTGAGGTTCAGAATCGAAGCTAAACCGTAGGAATTGACCGGGTATGGAAATTAGGAAAATTTAGCTGGAAAATTGCTATAAAATTCGAAATTAATAATTCGATGCATGTTTAGGCTTGGATTGGAGTAGTATAAGTGTTATAAGTGCTAGAAATAGTCAAGAGAATAAAGCCCGAGTATTTACCATCTCAACCGAAACCCAATCCGGTGAAAAAGAGGCGAAATACTAAGCCACAGTACCGTAAAGAGCTGTGCGGTGGGTTGAACACATCGGTCTAGTCCGTGGTAGACACCTAAGACCCACTAAATTAGTTCCAAGGCTCTAATTATACCCCAATTATATTTTTATATATAATTAAAAAAGGTAATAATTGAGCTTTTACTTGGCGAATAAGGGAGACAGTGGAATGTGTAAACTAGAGCCTCTTTTGAACCGTGAATTTAATTCTTTTATTTGTTAGATATCCATATGAACACATGAAGGGAAATTTAGACAAGTGGGAATCTCTAAACTAAGCAATTAGAGGTTCTAATTGGCTCGAAAGTGTGAAAGCCGATATATGACAATATGGACTTTCAAAAAAAAAGAGAAATTTAGACGACGTAACAAACTAAATAATTAATTCTTGGAAAATAGCTAAAGGGTGCATAAGCATTAGCATGACACGTGCATGGTAGATGCTTAGTTACACGTTCTAAATTTCTTAAGTATAATGTGTATAGGGCGCCACAGAGTGACTGGAGCTTCAGGCACTCCCAGTACTAATCAGGAGGGCCAACGAGGTGGGGGGCTCTTCCGTCCCTACCCCACAGGGTTGGATGACTACGTGAAATATGTGGTTTGCTCTATTTTGTGCAAATTGATATATGAAATATATTTATATGGAAAAAATTGTGTTACGCGTGTGTGATTTGCAAGTAAGTAGTCAACCTGCAATAGTATATGTGCTTATATGATTAACCACAAGGTGTATATGTGCTATTGCGGCTCACCGAGCCTTATATGATACTGTGGGTAGGATTGAGTCGAAATTTCATATGTGAGGGTTCATTAATATTAGAAACCCATTTAAATTGATCATCGTGCAAAGATTTTGACCGTATGATACATTGAGGAAAATGAAAATTTTTTCGAAGTTTAAAATAAAATAAAAAGGGGAAGGGAAAAGAAGTAAAAAATAATTTTTTTGGATTTAATTCAGGACCTAAGAAATTGGAAACTTGAAATAAATAGGAAAGAGAGATTAAATTAAAAATATATATTAGTTATTATTTATTTAATTATTAATTAATTTATTTTTAATTATATTAATTAATTAATTAATTATTTAATTATTATAATTATTTAAGTATTTTATTATTTTATATATATTATTTTTAAGGAAAAAACTAAGGTAAAGTTGCTTATGTGCTTGCTATAAAGTTCACCAATCATAAACCTTATTTATATTCTCTCTCCTATTTGATTGGTTATACAAAAATTTTTTGCCACGTGTTTTAATTATATTGATGAACTTTATAGCAAGCACATATGTAACTTTACCTCAGTTTAGTCCTATTTTTAATTAGTTAAGAGGGGAACCGTGAGTGTGGCATGAGATTAAAAGAAAGAAAAAAAGAGTAAGGGAGATATGAGAGAGAGAGAGAGCACGGGATGGGAAAGAACCGAAGGAAAACGGAGAAGAGAGTGAGCGGACCGAACGGGGAAGAAGAAGGGGACGGACGGAGGAGCTTGCAGGGGACGGTGGCCGGACGGAGCAACGCCGGAAACCGGCCGTGAGTGCCATGAGAAGAAGAAGGAAGAGAGAGAAAGAGCCGAGAGGTAGAGAGAGAGAGAGAGGAGGAGGTTCGCCGGAAACCGGCTTGAGGAGAGCGGTCCGACGCCGGCCACGACCACCGGAGTTCGATTCCAACATCTTCCACACCTCCCACCAATCGAATCAAGGTTGGTAACCCCAATTTCATTCAAAATCCTCAATTTCTCCATTTTTAGGGATTTCTTCGATTCACCTTCGATTGAGTTGTTTCGAGGGTTCATTGAGACCTAGAAAGTGTTCTTGAACACTTAGTTGGGGTAGGAATCGAGATTATATCTTCGGATTTAGCCAAATTCGAATTTGGAAGGATTTGAGCTTGAAATTATAATTATTTCCAAATTGGGGAAAATTTTTTATAATTAGGATTGAGCTTGGATTTGAGTAAATAGGCTTGAATTGGTATTAATAAAATTATATGGTTGGAATATTAGCTGAACAAGACCCGTGAAGAGCTGGTCCGAGGTTACTAAGGTTGAACCTTAACGTTAACGTATCGGGTCCCTGCTCGGGTTGCCCAAATACACTTTAAGGTGACGTTGAGAGGTTTAAACCTCCTCTCTTCGATCTTAAACACTCGAGGATAATTATGAATATTTATTAAGAATTATTTTAGGTACCTTCTTGTTTCTCAAGGATGGAAACTTGTGGAACAATGAAGTCCAAATTCTAAAATGGTAATTTTATTCCTTCATAATTGTTAGGAAGCCTTAAGTAGGGTGAATTAGAGGTGTATTGAGGTTTAGAAACTAGATTTCTTAGAACCCGAGTAGGAACACAAGTTGAATTAAAATGCTTAGACCTTCCTAAAATTAGGATTCCTTCCAACCAAGCTAGATAAGCTTCCTTAAATGCGAATACAAGTTAGATAGAGGTCTAATACTCAAATCCAAGTATGTTAAACACTCAAGTAGAGTGTTATATGCGAGTAAGTCAAGTGTCCGAGGAAGGATACGCATAAGTCGGATAGAGAAGTCCGATAAGACCAAGAGCTTGATTCTTTGGCATCCATGGACTACATGTGAGAGTAATGGAGAGATAAATAACGAGTTAAGTTAAGTAATAACATTAATGAAGTAAATGTTGTTCTTATAGGAACAACGGCACGCAATAGAGTGCAACAGGAACTCCGAGAAGACTTAAGTTACATGAGAGGATTGCATGGAAGGTTGGCCAAGGTGAGGGTTCTTCCATCTCTGCTCCTAGGGTTGTATGCTTATGTGGATTACATGAGTATGTATATTCTCTGCTTGTCTGGTATGTGTTAGCTAGAGGTATAGAATGCTAAAAGAATGAAAGAACTAGAAATAGGTTGTGGAAAGTAGCTTGGATAGGAAAACATAGGAGTAGAGTATAGATGTTTGCTATGATTGGTGTGTTACAAATCCAACTCATACACTCCGGAGGCATGATGAGCATTTTATTAAATCTTTTCCACGACGGTGGCAAGAGTCCTTGTACGGAAGGACTAAGCTTTTATTTTGAAAACTCGTCACGACGATGACTTAGATTATAATCATGCAAAGGAGTTATTGGTGGGTTTCGGATTTGATTATGCTAGCGATGTAAGACATCGACTAGAACAACGTCAGATGGCACTTGTGACCTCAGTTTTATAATCACCATGATGATGGTCATTGCCCTATCCTGGTAATAGGGTCAGAGAGGATTTATATTGCTATGACGATAGGTTGAGGCTCAGAGAGTGCATCTGGACGGGTATATGAGTTATACCCTGTTGAGGATACTTGTACATATTAATAAGGAGAAGAATTGTTCATCCTTCGGGAAAGATACAAAGAATCCTATTAATATGTGAGACTATGGTAAGGAGACACGGGAGGAACCTACGGGTGAACCGTGAGCCTAACCTAGTAAAAGAGAAATCATCCTGTGGAGTTGGTCCAAGGTGTGTCAGTGGCCATGCTTCGAGACGTCGTGTCGTGCCCGCCATGTGGCCTGGTTGGGTAATGGACGAGTGGGCTCAAGCTATTGCCCCGCAGCAAGGGGTCAGGACGTGCCACGTGTTGGTTACGTATCAGTTGTTTGATAGATAGAAGTTGATTGTGATTGATTAACAGAATTGTCACAAGGTGACTAGTACCCAAGTGAATGGGTTAAGTATTGTTTGATTAATAGAATTGTCACGAGGTGACTAGTACCCAAGTGAATGGGTTAAGTATGCTTTTCCACGTGGTGGCCAGCAATCTGAGTGCACGGGTTCGAGGTAGAAAAGCCATGTAGTGGCTAGTAAATACCCTAGAGTGGGGGGAGTTAAGTAGATGTATGTTATAGTATCTACGTGTACTTAAAGAATTGTCTGTGTTTGTATATAATTGCTGATTGTGCAGCGTAGTGGTGACGTACAGGATTACATCACCACAACGTCTTGTTTGGTTCAAACATGTTGAATGTGAGAAAACCAGTAAGTAAAAGCCGGCATTATATGTTATATGTTTACTTGTTGAGTGATGATGTGAATTAAACTGATGCATGCTTGTATCTGTTAAATGCATGTGAGTGGTTGGGTGAAATATCTGTTGTTGTGTGGTCGCCAAGAATGTATGCTAATTAACAGTAACCAGTTATTTTTGCATGTGGTTGTCTATGACTCCCAATCCCAGCGCCATGGTACCCGCCTTGCGCCGGGGATGGGAGAGTTCTCACTGAGTCGCGTGGTTAAGACTCACACCTCATTTATACTACACAGAGATAGGTTAAGTACAGGTGGAAGAAGTCTCGGTGGAACGAGGGTTGAGCAACACTTTCCAAGACCCACAACTTGTTCATGTGGGTGAATAAATTGTAATTGTAATTTAATTTACTTTATCATTGTATTATAAAGTAAAGGGTAGACGTACCCAATTAGATTGTATTACTAAATCTAGAACTGTCAGATTCACACACCTTAAAGATTAGGATTTATTTTACTGCGATTCAGGGAAAACTTGTTTTAAAATATATATATATATACATATATCTGTTGCATGTGAATAGGATAGGCAGCATCTTCGGATGTGTAGCCAGTACACAGGTTATATATTATGTGTGTTTTCTTATATCTATATCCTGAAGCGGCACTGGCCGTGGATTTTCTTGCCTAGGATAGGCCAACACTTCGGTGTAGCCATGGTATTATAATACATGTGAATGTATTTTCAGTAATACATTTTCTGTCAATTAGGTGATAAGGCTTACAGGCATAGGGGTATTCCCTGTGTCTGTGCCGGTCACGATCCTTTAAACGGGGGTCATGACAAAACTTGGTATCAAAGCCTGGTTATTCTTTAAGGGTGTGAAGCTAACTAGTAGTCTCAGGTATCAGTCAGGCTATCCATTACGAATCCGAACGTAACGGTAGTTCCGACGGGCACTTGTGAGGTTGCTCAGGATGTTGAGTCATAAATTCTTTCGAGTCATCGCTTCAGGCATAGAATTTGTATGTGAAATTCTATGCAAAGCATATAACCTGTACAATACACAAGTGCCGATGAGCACTAAGGCGTAAGGTGGGGTGGCAGTGACCCCGGAAACCTTAGGCCATAATAGGGAAAGGAGACATCCATGGAGGATGCTACCTAGACACAGACACGTTTGGTTGAATTGTAGGCAGGAATGCGTTACAGTGTGTGATTGTTTTGCAGGTGTTAAATGAGACGATGCGTCTGCTCTGTTAGTGGCGTGTTGTGTGCTATGGTATAAGCACAAGTTGTTTGATTATCGTGTGGAATGCATGTAGAATAGAAATATGCAGTGAATGGTAGATTAGGCTAGGAATGGTTTGTAAAGTGAAAGAAGAGACACGTTTGGCGTGTAGAAAAGAAAGTAAGCCCATGGGGCGATTGAAATGGAAAGTTTACAAACAAGAATAAACAGGGCCAAGGGGCATGGGATCGACAGGAAGATGACCACGAGAATGGGTCACGACTGTGCGGTATGCTATGGCTGAAGGAAATGAGTTATCCTTCCTAGAAAGTAAACAGAAAAGAGGTGGTGTATGCCACAGGTTAGAAGTAGAAGTCTACGGTCTAGAAAATCAGGACACGGTATATGGAAGGGCAAAGTGGCCGAACCATATGCCGTATGTCACGACCCCCATTTAGAGGACCATGACCGGCACAGACACAAGGAATATCCCTATGCCTGTAAGCCTTATCACCTAATTGACAGAATAGCTATTATTGAAAAAATACATTCACATGCATTATAATACTATGGCTACACCGAAATAGTGGCCTATCCAAGGCAAGCAAATCCACGGCCAGTGCCGCTTCAGGATATAGATATAAGAATACACACATAATATATAACATGTGTACTGGCTACACATCCGAAGATGCTACCTATCCTATTCGCATGCAACAAATATATGTATAGATATATATTTTGGAAACAAGTTTTCCCTGCATTGTAATCTAACGGATCCTTATCTTTAAGGTGTGTAAAGCTGACAGTTCTAGATTTAGTGATACAATCTAATTGGGTACGTCTACCCTTTACTTTATGATACAATAATAAAGTAAATAAAACTACAATTACAATTTATTCACCCACATGAACAAGTTGTGGGTCTTGGAAAGTTTTGCTTGTCCCTCGTTCCACCGAGACTTCTTCCACCTATACTTAACCTGTCTCTGTGTAGTAAAAAATGAGGTGTGAGTCTTAACCACGCGACTCAGTGAGAATTCTCCCATCCCCGGCGCAAGGCGGGTACCATGGCGCTAGGATTGGGAGTCATACACAACCACATGCAAAAACAATTGGTTACTGTTAATTAGCATACATTCTTGGAAACCACACAACAAACAGAAATTTCACCCAAGCACTCACATGCATTTAATAACTGTAAACATGCAGCAATTTATTCCATGTCATCAATCAGCAAGTAAACATGTAACATATAGTGCCAGCTTTTACTTACCGGTCTTCTCACGTTTCAGCATGTCTGAATCAAACAAGACGTGTGGTGACGTAATCCTGTATGTTACCACTACACTGCACAATCAGCAATTATATGCAAACAAAGGCAATTTGTACATACACACATATGCTAAACATACATCTATTTAATCTCCCCAACTCTGGGGTATCTACTAGCCACTACGTGGCTTTCCCACATCGAACTCATGCACTCGGGTTACTGGTCACCACGTGGCAAAACATACTTAACACATTCACTTGGGTATTGGTCACCTCTTGACAATTCTGTTAATCAAACAATACTTAACCCATTCACTTGGGTACTGGTCACCTCGTGACAATTCTATTAATCAAACACAATCAATCTCTATCTATCAACCAACTGACGCATAGCCACCATGTGGCACGTCCTGACCCCTTACTACGGGGCAATAGCTTGAGCCCACTCGTCCATTACCCAACCAGGCCACATGGCGGGCAAGGCACGACGTCTCGAAGCATGGCCACTGACACACCCTGGACCAACTCCACAAGATGGTTTCTCTTTTACTAGGTTAGGCTCACGGTTCACCCGTAGGTTCCTCCCGTGTCTCCTTACCTTAGTCTCACATATTAATAGGATTCTTTGTATCTTTCCCGAAGGATCAATAATTCTTTTCCTTATTAATATGTACAAGTATCCTCAACAAGATATAACTCATATACCCGTCCAGATGCACTCTCTGAGCCTCAAGCTATTGTCATAGCAATATAAAACCTTTCTGACCCTATTGCCAGGATAGGGCAATGACCATCGTCATGGTGATTATAAAAACTGAGGTCTCAAGTGCCATCTGACGTTGTTCTAGTCGATGTCTCACATCGCTAGCATAACCAAATCCGAAACCCACCATGTCACGACCCCAAATCGGGAGTACGTGACCGGCACGGGAATAGATTTTTACCTCTAAACCCGTAAGTCTTATCCTGTAAACATGTTTATAACTACCCTGCTGTACAATCAATATATATATATCATACTAGTGGCCACACCTCACTGGTGGCCTAATTAACCTACAATCCACGGTTCGCTCAATACTGCTTCAGCTCAATCCAGTGTATAGATATATTTATCAGCACTCATAATGTAAATATTAATATCATATTGACCGTACGTCTCAATACGTACGATCTATCCTATTCACATGCAGCAAGCACACATAATATATATCCATATCATATTGACCGTACGCCTCAATGCGTACGATCTATCCTATTCACATGCAGAAGTTTATATACTCAAACATATATCCTAGTCTTCCCCAAACTGAACCCTGTCTTTAAGTACATGTGAAGCTGACAATTCTAGAGTAGGTAAATATCAAAAGCTGTAAATATATATATACAACTCTTACAACTTTAAAATATGTACAGCAAGTGAAATCAAAATAACCAAAAGGTGTCCACCCACGCGAACAAGTGCGTAAGGATGGTCTGATGTCCGTATCACTGGCCGGACGTCGATGCCTGCCTGACCCCTGTATCTGAAACATTGAAGCAGAGGGAGTGAGTCAAACAGACTCAGTGAGAAGCTTCCCATCCTCGGCGTAGCAGCGGGTACCACTACAGCTGGGGAAAGGGAAACACCCACAATCACATACGCATGAAAGTCCAGTTTATCACTTGTTATATTACGATCAGGCACTATTAATATAACATTAAAATTAAAGATAAACCTACAGATCATGCTTTTCTATCATGCTTCTCATAATCAAACAATCATAATTAATATATCATATAAAAACTGTAAATCACTCAACTGGCCCTAGTACCAGGCTAGGGCAATGGCCTTAATGGGCACTTTCTCTTAATCTTTAACTGACCCTAGTGTCAGGCTAGGGCAGTGGCCTCAACGGGTAAATCTTTTAGCCTTTTACTGACCCTAGTACCAGGCTAGGGCAATGGCCTCAACGGGCAAATCTTTTAGTCTTTTACTGACCCTAGTACCAGGCTAGGGCAATGGCCTCAACGGGCAATTGTTTTAACTTGTTTCTCTTCCCAAGCTTTCAGCTAGGATCCTGACTCTATCTACCCATTACGATCCTAAACTGACTTTACCTAGGTTGTGTGGACATCCCTACGACTCACTAATCAATTAAGAGATCGTATAAATCCTTATATTGTTCCCAAACCCTTGGTTTAAATCATAACCTAGCTCTAAGGTCTTTCCTAAGTTCAATTACCATAAAACGTCGATGTTAGCAACACTTTCTTTATGATTTCTTAGGTGAGTTTCTAATTAATATGGTAAACCAAACCTTGGACTCAATCAACAACTTACCCCCTTGCTTGTACTGTTCGGCGTACCTCATGTCATCACATGGATACCCTCTAGTACCCTTTTTACCTGTAGTCAAACACACATATACAAATACTTTCATGGATAACAATTTAGGAACAATAATAGCATGTTAACCACTAAACAATCCTTACAAATAGGCAAGTAAGCAAACCGCATATCCACATCCTCAATCAACCCTGTAGGGCAAGGATGGGAAACCCCTCACCTTAGCCGTTTTACTTAGTAACCCTTGAGCACTCTTGTCTCCAAGGAAGCACTTTAGTCCTAACAAATAGAACCACACCAATTAAACTACTTATCTACACATGTGTGTAGAAAACTTTCCATAAACTCCATATTAACTAATTTTCCACTTCTACACATATCAATGCCTAAATTCCACTACCTAAGCTATGGTCATCATTTGGTGTTTTCTCTAGCTTTAAAATAATGAAATGTATAAACAATTAAATGCATTCCATTGGTTGCTCTCCAAGCCCCACCAATAGAAAATCAATTAATTATGGAAAATTCTTACCTTCACAAAAGGGTTCACATATCACTAACCCAACCATTGGACATTATCCAAACCATTTAGAATATCCAAACAAATCATTCAAAGTTTATAAATATTATCAAGTTCAAGAAAATCCTCCAATTCCATAAATTTCCCCAAATTTCGTAGGTCACAAACCCTATAGTACAAATCTTCATGGAACTCATTATTAGGGTGATTCTTATACACAAGAATGAACCTAAGGTGGTATACTATCATTGGGTAACTCATTCTTAACAAGAAAATCATGATTCAAGTGGTGGAAACAAGTTTTTGGGAACTCACCTTGTAAAAATCCAAAAATGGAGGTTTGGAAGAGTAACCCAAGCTCTTTGATGTTCCAAAAGAATAGAGAAACTTGAGGGAATCTTAGATTGATGTGGGAACAAGAATTAAGTGAGGGTGGAGGCTTGAGATTAGAAAGGATGAACAATGTGGTGAAGAGAAGGAAAAGAAAGTGGAAGGAGCAGCAGAAAAAAAAAACGCAGAAGCAGAGCAAATCGTGGGTTCATATGGGTAAGGGGCTTTTAAGGGCAACTTGGTATTTGACATTTTTCTTTTAGAGTACAGTAAAATAGAGTTTTGAATGAATTTTCTTGTCTATATTTATTTGTAGGTAAGAATAACAAAATTTTGAAAATTTTGGCTAATCATAAGCCTATTAAAAATATCTGTCATTGAGTGTCTTGCAGATGAAAATTTCCTACCCAGTATAATTTTTATTTTCGAAAAATTCTCAAATTTAAACTATAAGCTTTGAATAATTCATATGACCACTTTTAAACAAAATTATAATTTTTCTACCTAATTTTCATATTTATTTTAATTTCTTAAATTCTCAACTCTAAAACTATTAAAATCTTAATTATATCCCAAAAATTTTTATTTCACTCTAAAAAAATTTAATTTTATTTTCTTTAGCCAAAATGCTTAACTTCAATTTCATATTATCCCATCAATTCCTATTTAATTTTATTTATCTATATGTATACACAAAATTATTATTTATTTCTATTGTCCATTTATTTATTTATTTTGTCCTTACATTCCAACTCCAAATGATGACCATGCTAAGTCTTACTATACACAATTGACTTGATTCAAAAAAATACCCCTCGGGTGTTACAACCCTTTTCTAATACAAACAATATATAACATATATGGTCATCCGTTTCCGGTGACCTAAGCAGTTTGCAATTCACGGCTCGCTCAACGCCGCTTCAGTCTATACATATACACATATTCATTCACAAGTACATATAATATACATATTGATCACGCGCTTCAGGACAGGTGATCTATCCTATTCACATGCAGAAGTCCTGTATACAGTCATACATATTTCAATCACACGCTTACATATAGTTTACATATTGATCACACGCCTCAATGCGTGTAATCTATCCTATTCACATGCGGAAGCCATATTTTCACACAAACAGGTATTCAATCACACATACATATAATTTACGTATTGATCACACGCCTCAATGCGTGTGACCTATCCTAGTCGCATGCAGAAGTCATATACGTATATACATTATATATATTATATCATAGCCTATATTCCCATCACCAAAACCTAACTTTAATCTGTATGAAGCTGACAATGCTAGAATTCAAGTGTGACATATATATATGCAGCAGGTGTAGACATACATATGCCACGCCCAAAAAGGATTCATATATATATATATATATATATATATATATACATCACAACACATATACATAATCAAAATAACTACCGACGCGAACAAAGCGTGCGGTCTTCAGAGTTGTCCACCTCCTTGAGAAGAAGTGGACGCATTCCCGACTCCTGAACCACCTGTATCTGAAACATGTAAACAGGGGGTGAGTCGAATAGACTCAGTGAGAAGCTCCCCCATCCTTGGCGTAGCAGCGGGTACCATTACAGTTGGGGGAATGGAGCAACCACAACTACATGCGCATGAAACATATTTATATTGTGACCTTAAATATGATCAGACAATCAATATATCATATTCACAATTAAAAATCCTAATTCATGCTCCTAACATGTTTATTAATCCGCATGTAAACCAATCATAAACATATATCATATCTTTTCATAAGTCATACATAGTTATGCTCGTAGGCATTCACTTTCTGTCTCCTGCATTACGCTAAGAGAAATACTGGCCCGAAGGCATTCACTTTCTGTCCCCCGCGTTACGCTAAGAGAAATACTGGCCCGAAGGCAATGTCTTATTCGAACCTAGTTGATCAAACTAGGAACTTTATGACTCCAAGGCACGCTTAGAGTAATAGCCGGCAACTTGTCTGACCCCGGTTAAACCAAGGTAATGGCCACTATGCGGCATACTTACTGTTAACTGAATCCTGTCTGTCCGACCAGGATAACCGACTCGATCTACCCGGACAACCTAAACAAACTCAACTAACATATTTAATCTTGAAAGACGCCCTATGAGAACTAGTTGAATATTATACGTGATTACTAGTTAGGCCTAGTTTCCCCCTTTTTAATTATGCATCACTCTCACTCACACTTAACAACCTAGGTTCATTTTCCTCAATGAATCATACGGTCAAAACCTTTGCACGATGATCAATTTAAATTGGTTTCTAAAATTAATGAACCCTCACATATGAAATTCCGACTCAATCCTACCCACGGTATCATATAAGGCTCGGTGAGCCACAATATCGCATATTCACTTGAGAACGAACATATAAACATATAAACAGTTTGCACGTCTACTGTTTACTCACTAACCATATACGCGTAACATAAATCTATTCATATAAATATATTTCATAAATCAATTTGCACAAAATAGAGCAAACCACATTCTCCACGTAGTCATCCAACCCTGTGGGGCAGGGATGGGAGAGCCCCTCACCTCGTTGGCCCTCCTGTTCAGTCCTCGGAGTGCCTGAAGCTCCAATCGCTCTGTGGTGCCCTATACACATATATATTTAGGAAATTTAGAACGTGTAACTAAGCATCTAAAAATGCGCGTGTCATGCTAATGCTCATGTACCCTTTAGATATTTCTAAGAACTAATTATTTAGTTCGTTACGTCGTTTTATTTACTCTTTCTGAAAGTCCAGAACGTCTTATATTCGACTTTCACACTTTCGAGACATTTAGAACCTCTAACTGCTTAGGTTAGAGATTTCCACTTGTCTAAATTTCCCTTCATGTGTTCATATGGGTATTTAACTAATTAAAGAATTAAATTCACGGTTCAAAAGAGGCTCTAGCTTACTCATTCCACCGTCTCCCTTATTCGCCGAGTAAAAGCTTAAATATTACCTCTTTAATTATATATAAAAATATAATTGGGTATACTTAGAGCCTTAGGACCAATTTAACGGGTCTTAGGTGTCCACCACGGACTTAGACCGAGGTGTCCAACCCACCGCACAGCTCTTTACGGTACTGTGGCTTAGTATTTTGCCTCTTTTTCACCGGATTGGGTTCCGGTTGAGACGGTAAATACTCGGGCTTTATTCCCTTAATTATTTCCAGCATTTATAACACTTATACTACTCCAATCCAAGCCTAAACATGCATCAAACTATCAATTTCGAATTTTAGAGCAATTTCCTAACCCAATTTTCCTAATTTCCATACCCGGTCAATTCCTACGGTTTAACTTCGATTTTGAACCTCCCCAAGCTTTCAATAACATCCACTAAGTTCAAATTTGTAATACCCGAGAATATTTTAACTAGCGTTATTAATTAAATTAAAGGTGGAAAAAAATGAGATAAAAAGGAAAATAAATACACACTATCCTACTACTTGTTTTTTTTAAAAAAAAAACACAAATTAGTTAAATCCTAAATTTTTCTTTTTCATATTTTTTTTATTATATCAGATGCCTTTTTTCTTTTTGTAATATATATATATATATATATATTATAAGTAAAATAAAAGGAATAAAAGAGAAAAGAGGAAAAAGATACCAAACCATCGACAAAGAGGGGAAGAAAGAAACAGGAAAGCTACGGAGGGAGAGAGGTGAGCTGGACGTCGTTTTCTACATGGAGGAAGCAAGGAGGACGCATGGGCTGAGCGACGGGAGACGGAGGTGGTCGGAGTTGCCGTCCACCGGAGCCAGTCACCGTCTTTGTGTGGCTGGAGGAGAGAGAGTTCGGGCTAGAGAGAGAAACAAGAGGAAGAGAGCACTCTCACCGGAAAACGCCGTCTCTTCACCAGGGAAGGTGGCTGGGAGTCTCCTCTACTCCATATCGTCCTTCTAACCGGTTGAATCGAGGTGAGAAGTCCTGAAACTCTCAAACCCCAATTTTATCAATTTTAGGGATTTTTGGAAAGACCCCAATTGATTCAATCTGAGTATTCGGGGTCCTAAATTGAAGTATTTGCATGTTAGGAAGTGAGTTGGAAGCTTAGGAACCGGAACTAATTTGATGGAATTTATCCGGGTTGGAAAACTAGTAGGAAAATATGATTGGTAATGTTTATGGGTGTTGTGGATTGATTTGGGGTGCATTGAAAGGTTGAAGGGTAATTATATAATTGTTAAAAATTATTGGAATGTACGAGGGATTAAAACCCGAGTACTCGCCGTCTCACCAGAACCCAATTCGGGGAAAAAGAGACAATTTTCCTAATTTTACGCGTATCTGGGTATGTGTATTCATGTGTAGGTAAAGTATTGGAAGTTATTTTAGTAAATGGAAGTCTTAGACAAGTAGAATTTATGACTCTTGAGCCATAAATTCAAGACTTGGGTAATGGAAACTTCACATGGACACATAGAGGTGGGATTGGGTAACTTGGCATTCCCAAATCAAGGCTTCCGAATAGGGTGATTAAGCAAGGGTTGGACACGAATAGAAGCATGCTAGGTATTCCGAAAACTAGTTGGGGGCATCCCGAGCCAACAACTAGTCTATGGAATTAATTAGAGAGAACTTGAGCATTAACGTTACATATGCACGATAGTGGTTGAATTTTCAAGTTTCTGAATCTCTCAAGTATATGTGTATAGGGCACCATACTGTGAGTGGACTTTCGGGCGCACCGAGAGCCGATCAGAGGGGCCAACCAGGTGAGGGGCTTTCCTATCCTTGTCTTATAGGGTTGACTGCGGATATGGATATATGGTTTGCCTTCTTGCCTACTTGTAGGAATTTTATAATAGATAACATGCTATTGTTGTTCCTAAATTATTGTATATGTGAAAACGTGCTATATGTGTTTATGTGAATTGTAAAAGCGATGGTGGCTCAAGGAGCCTTATATGAAAGGAAGGTCCTCGGGGCCTATATATGATCAGGGGTAGGATCGAGTCAATTCTAATTGGGAGAGTCTTGTGGTACTAGAAACAAACCTCATCGATTATTATCTGAAAGGTGTGGTTTTGTATGTAAATCCTTAAAGAAAATAAACATTGGTGACTTGTTTTGAACCAAGAGTCCGAATTAGAAAACCACTTGGAAATTTAGAGTCACCTTAGATGAAGAGAAATGAGTAAGTAGTGGTCCATAGGGGTCATTTAAGGTACAACGTGGAAACCGAGCCTATCACGAATAGTCCGGGTAGATTGAGTCAAACCCACAGAAATACGGAGTATATGAGTACACCACATTGTGGCTATTGCCTTGGGCAAACTGAGGTCAGATGAGTCGCCGGCTATGCTCCAAGTGAAGTCTTGGGGTCAGGTTAATGTTCCAAGTAAAGTCTTGGGACCAGGGGTTCCTAGAATGATCAACTAGGTTCCCATATTGCTCACGTGAGATATTGCCTTTGGGCCAGATTCTCTCCTAACGGAGATATGCCTTCGGGCCAGTTTATGATTACGGTTAATTGAATACGGGTGACCACTTGGAATTATATGTTAAATTGTGATATGATGTATCTATGAATTTGAACGTATGTGAAACCATGCTTTAAATTCTATATTGTGAATATGATATATGCTAACTGCCTGACCACTTAATATATGGAAATTTAAACCCGTTATATGCGTATGTGCTTGTGATTGGCTCCTCTTCCCCAGTTGTAGTGGTACCCGCTACTACACCAGGGATGGGAAAGCCTCTCACTGAGTCTGTTTGACTCACCTCAATGTTACATGTTACAGACACAGGTGGTATAGGCATCGGGAGTGCTTCCACTTCATCTCAGGGAGGCGGACAGACTTAGAGACCGCACGCATTGTTCGCGTGGGTAGTATTGATATATGTATTTTGTCAGGATGTATATGTATATGATTCTTTTGGTATAGCATTGTTTTGTACAGTTGCTATATACATATATGTATATGTCACACTCTAGAACTGTCGGCTTCATACAAGTTAAAGATTGGTCTGGTTGTTGGGATCATAGGTTATGATATGATGAATATCATGTGTATATATATATATATATGAATGTGACTTCCGCATGTGAATAGGATAGATCACACGCACTGAGCGTGTGGTCAATATGTAAATTTATATATATGTGTGACTAAATACTTGATTGTGTAAAAATACGGCTTCCGCATGTGAATAGGATAGGTCACACGCATTGAGGCGTGTGATCAATATGTATATTTTATACAGGTGTGTGATTGAATATATATGCTTAACTGTATACAGGAATTCTGCATGTGAATAGGATAGATCACCCGCCCTGAAGCGCGTGATCAATATATATATTATATGTACGTGTGATTGACTATGTGTATGTGTATATGTATAGAGTGAAGCGGCGTTGAGCGAGCCGTGGATTGCCTACTACTTAGGTCACCGGATAGGGATGACCATATATACTATATATTGGTTGTAATAGAAATGGGTAGTTATGCATATATAAGAATGTCAATCAGGGATTAGAGGCTTACGGGATAGGAGAAATCCTACCTCCCGTGCCGGTCACGGACGTCCGATAGGGGGTCGTGACAAATTTAACCCTGGAATGCCCCGATTGGAAGTATTCGAAGAATTCCTGACATACCCGAAATTGGAGAAATTGGGGTTTTGGGAGTTTGGGGCTTTCTTACTTGATTTCAATCGGAAGGGGAGGTTGGTGGTGATGAAAGACGAAGTCCGGTCACCTTCTCCGGCACCGGCGTGCCTTTTCTGGCCGGTTCCCGTGGCTTCCTCTCCGTCTCAGTCCGTTGGCTACTGCTCTCGGTTCGTGCGTGGCCGTGTGCGTGAGTCTGCTTCTGTTCTAATTTTTTTTTTATGCGTTTGTTGCTTCACGTTTTGGCACTTAACTTAACATATTAAATATATATATATATATATATATATATATATATATATATATATATATATATATATATATTATTTTATTGAGTAAAACACTGTTTTGGTCCTCCACAGATGCCTCCTTTGTCAATTTGGTCCCCCACAGATCGGTGTTATCAATTTGGTCCCCCACAGATCAAACTGTTAGCAATTTGGTCTTTCCGTTAATTAACTTGATGACATGTCAAGTTAAGTTGTAACTCGGTAATTTTTTATCTGACTAGGCATTAATTAATTTAGAGTAATTTATTTTTTATTTAAAAAACCTTTTAAATTAAAAAAATAAAAAAAAATGACACAAATATTTTTCTTTGCGTTAAAAGGAGATATGTCAAAGGTTTTTTTTTTAATTTAAAAGGTTTTTTAAATAAAAAATAAATTACTCTAAATTAATTTATGCCTACTCAGATGAAAAAATTGCTGAGTTACAACTTAACTTGACATGTCATCAAGTTAATTAACGGAATGACCAAATTGCTAACAGTTTGATCTGTGGGGGACCAAATTGATAACACCGATATATGGGGGACCAAATTGACAAAAGAGACATCTGTGGAGAACCAAAACAGTGTTTTACTCTTATTTTATTTGTGTGTTAATTGAATTGTATGGGGTCATGTTTTGCTCCTCCATATTCTCTTTTTCTTCTTTTTTTTATTTGTTTAATTGTGAGTGTGTGTGTAATGGGAGGATGGGTGTGTGTGTAAATGGGATGGGGGGTCACGTGGTCCCCCCATATAAATTCTATTATATATATATATATATATATATATATTATTATCTATATATCTATATATCTATATATCTATATCTATATCTATATATTATCTATATATCTATATATCTATATCTATTATCTATTATCTATTATATATATAAAAAGAAGAGGCGCTCAAGGAGGATGCTCCATGTGGCAGCTGACTGGGCGCCATGTAGCAGCATACGTGGACAATCCATATGTATCAATTACATTTAAAATTCAATTTTGTAATCCCTTGATTTTCGAAAATCATGATTAATCCATATGTATCAATTATGTTTAAAATTCATGTGTGTAATCCCTTGATTTTCGAAAATCATGATCAATCCATATATTTCAATTATATTTAAAATTCGAATCTTCACAATCAAGAATCATATCCTGAATTCAAATACATTGGTTCTCATCAATGGAATATATATTAGACTCCCTCATATTCATCTTCTACGCCTACTCTTCTCACATTCATTCGAAACCCTCCGATTCCTCCTTCGCCGCTGTCTCAGCCAGAGGACCCTTCACCCACGTAGAGGATACAACTATCGAACACCATCGAAAGCATGCCATTCGTACAATCGTCAAGGTATGAATTCGATTTAATGAATATTTATACATTCCATCATATATGCATATGTGTATGCAGTATACGCAGGGCAGTGTATACAAGGCATGTATTCCTGCGCTTCATCTCAAAACTTACACTCCCAGTATTTACATATCTATATCTTTCTTCCTAATTTATCCTTTCCTTAGTGTTTGTGGTAGGTTTGGTAACTTTCATGGCACTTTCAAGTAACATTCCAATAATTCAATTATATTTCCTTATTTTCACTAAAAGTTGCATCCTTTTCCAATGTGTAGGATTTATTATTGATGTTATCTGTCTGATACATACTGAAATACCTTGGAGCCTGTAATAATCAAGATACAAAATTGTGTACCATTTGTTACGATGAACAACACAACTGCTTCTTTGTTCCTTGGCCATTGTGCTACTTGCTATGTTTGTGCACAGAGAGGTACACAAAAATTGAAGAAGAATTTGATATATGTGCTTCTAATTAAAATACCTATAAAATCTTGGAGATTCTCATTAACATGCATTTTGCAGGATTATGGAAGGGGACGTCAAGGTTTCTCCCATATGTCGAAGGCTTATTCATAAACCACGAAGAAACTATTGTATATTCATTTTTTTAATTTGTTGTCTGTAACTAATTGACATTTTTAGTCTTGATTACTTTTTCAAAATCCAAGATATGTACGATTTACAAGATTTGGGCTATCTCAATATACCAGAATTTTTAAAATTTACTTAGATTACCGTGTTATCATATCCCTTTTTGGTTATGTGTTTAAATATTAAGAAGTTTAATTTATGTATTGTATCATAATTTAGTTTTTTTACGATGCATTTTGTCATTTAAATAGTGTAAGGAGTGTATACTCAATTAAACAAAAGGCTCTGACAAAAAAGAAACAAAAGGCTAATAAAAATGATAGAATAGAGATTTATGCGTGAGTGTATATATTCAATTAAACAAAAGGCTAATAAAAATGATGGAATAGAGATTTATGCATTTTGTTATTTATATAATACCAAGAGTATATATTTGAAAGAACTGAATCTCAGTATTTCTTATCTAATAAAGATGTTATGATGGAATATAGAAGTCAGTAAAATCGTAACACACCAAACAAATCAATGTCCATACATTATTTTTTCTTCAATATTATCATTATAAAGTCTTTTTTTAATTATTTTATAAATATAATTATTATTTTATTTTAATTTAAATTAATATCCGAAACTACTTTTCAAAATTAGTCCATTATTTTCTATAGGCATTTAATTCACAATCTATATCTTATACTTAATATATCTGAAATTTATTCTTTTTTTTTTAAGAATCTATATATCTAGATATATATATATATATATATTTATATATCTATATTCTATATATATAATATATAAAAGTAAGAGGCATGAAGCCTCCACTTGCCACATAAGCTTTTTTAATGTATGCATCCAAGACATATGACACTGACTGTACGCCACATAATTCGTGAGCTACACTCATTCTGCAACTAATTTGCATTACACAAAATCTCAATCAAATATTTGAATTCAAATATTTGTTTCAATTAATTCCAATAAATCAAATATCCCTTAAATCATGTGGATGCCCCGAAATATTTATTTTTATTAAATTTAAAATTTTTAAACAACATGTTATTAAAGGTAGAATTATATTTAAATTTTAAAAATATTAAAATGTAAATATTCTTTTTTATTCTTTTTTTCAATACTAAAACGAAATAGAGATTTTAGTGGGTAACAATTGGCATTTTATTATCACGATTTTTTATTTCTAAGGTAATGCGTGTTTATTTTTTTCCTATTTATTTCCGAATAAGAGAGTATAAAAAAGGAAAACCAAAAAAGTCAAAAACAATATTCATCCTATATGCGTTAGCTTGATTAACTCAATATAAAATCAATGCAATCCAATTACCAAATCTATATATATTACTAAAGGAATGTACATGAGGTATTCTCATAACATGTGTCCTATTAACAATGCTTGCTCATCCTCCACCTTGCCATCCTTTCTCAACTTCTACAAAATTTTTTTTCCTAATTAATGTGTGATCCTAATAATGACATACAATTATTCTTTATTGCAGTTTTTCCCTTAATTTTTTTTAATACATCAAGTATTCATTATCTTTAATTACGTTTTTTAAATTTTAATGTCTTGATCTCAAGTCAACTAATGTAATCAATTTAATTATTAATATAAACTATATATAAATAAATCTATATCTTTTATATATATATATATATATATATATATATATATATATATATATATATTTATATTTGGCCTGAATATCTCTAATATATCTATCTATATATCTATATAATAATCTTAAATAAAATTTATTAAATTAATAAAATAATTGTCATTTTATATTTAATTGGCTACTAAAAATTGATAATAATAAAATAATATTGAAATTGGAAAAGAATGAATAATATGGTTTTTATGTCAAGTAGTATTTTTTTAAACTTAGAAAACACCGTTACTTTCTTAATATTGGTCAAAAAAATTAAAGACTTTTTATGTAGAAACCTACACTATCCTCTCTAATAAAAATTGCAATTTTATTTCATATTTTACTAAAAACCATAACACCATTTATATTTTTTAAATCATTATAATGTATTAAAAATCAGGTTTTGAACTTATTAGTTCAATATAATTTATTACGATTTAGAAAATAAGCTATTTAATTTTATTCTAACCTCTAAAAAGATAATTTTTGTAGTTAGGTGAAACATATTAAATAATATTAATATTAAATAAAGATATATTTTATATGTTGCTGACACTCACAACTCACACAATTGGACTGTAGTAGTTTCTTTGTTGTTTATCTCACAGAAAGTCCTGACTCACTCCCTACCCAAATACTTGCTATGAATAAATATATAGATACCTTCTTTAATAAATTTTTGTCCTTATTAGAAAATATAGGTTCCCACCAAACCTGTTTGTAACGCAGCACAAATTTATTTGAGGTTGTGTACATGTACACAAATTCTAGGCCAATATGTTGTCATCTTTTACTGCCACAATTTAAGTTTGTAACAGTTGCATGCATAATTATTTTTTATATGTGAATCCCACAAATTCATCCTTAATTCCATATATGTGTTGAATCAATAAATATTCTTGCTATAAGTAATCCTCATGATATTGGGTAGGTGTAAATCATCCATAACCCCATATCCACGTCAGTGAGGTTTCTGGAGCTCATCCAAGGTAAGCTTGCTTTCCATTCCACTATATCTCTTATATTACCCTTCTATTATGAGAGTTAGAAGCAAAAATTGTGGGTGGCATATGCACCTTCTTAGTGATCATGTGTGAATTTAGTTTCACAATTGTTTTGGATAACTTTTACATGTATTACAGAACATCTTTGTAGAACATCTTTGTTCTGTCTATTTCTCTATTATTGTTCAGTAGTGTGGCAAAATATATTTTCCCATCGTACATGGTACACGTCAGAATTAATAATTCACTTTCATCAACATTTACTTGGAGATTTTGAATACTCGGTGACATGTATGATTAACACATTCCATCATATTGTTTATTTTGCTAGGCATAACAATTACAATAAACTTCATCTTCAATTTTAATCTATCTATACCCAAAATTGTTTGGTGCAGATTTAAAAATGATTTCTTTAATTAACCACCTATTGTCTTTATTTAAAAAGTGTGCTGTTAATAAAATCACAATAAAACTTATTTGACATAGTTCTTATTCCGTGATGTGATCGTTTAGAGCGTTACTTTTTATGCAATTTTTACATGCTTTATAAAGTACCATGTATGAAACTTATTAATTTTTCGATGTAAAAGCAAACGCATTTGTAGGTTATTAAAATGCAGTTTGAACTCTTATATCGTAGTAGCCGTGCACTTAGATTTAAACAAGCTCGGGCAACAAGGAAATATTTGCTATCAATAAGGAGGTCAAAGCTCAAAAGAGCTTATACTGATGGTAAATTTCAAAGTAGATTGCTCCTGATTTTACAAATTATTTTTTAATGAAGTAGTACTCTGAAGTAACGGATGATTATAGATTTGAGATGTCTGGTTCTGGGTGACTTATATAGTAACTCCTGGTGTTTGGGTGTTAAGTGTGTGTTGCATTGCAGCCTGTTTTAGATTTTCCGAAATCCCTTTGAAATAACCCCTCTACTTTTTCGAGGTTTATAGGTGTGGTCTCATGGATGGTATTCATTACATATGTCTAATTCATCATGTCCTTTTAATTTGTAGACATCATCAACCTAGACTCCATTATTCTGCATCTACCTGCATCCCTGAGCACAGGTTTGTCAGCTTATTTAACAATTCCAAACATGAACTCTTTTAAGTTATGATGAGATGTTGCGATGTCACAATATCAATTTTGTCCGACATTCTAATATCTCATTGTGTGCAGATGACAATTGTCCACGCAGTTCACACACGAATGATACTTTGGAGATGAGCCAAGCTCCACGTGACGTATACATGAGGTATTCTCATGACATGTGTCCTATTAACAATGCTTGCTCATCCTCCACCTTGTCATCCTTTCTCAACTTCTACAAATTTTTCTTCCTAATTAATGTGTGATCCTAATAATGACATACAATTATTCTTTATTGCAGTTTTTCCCTTAATTTTTTTTAATAAATCAAGTATTCATTATCTTTAATTACGTTTTTTGAATTTTAATGTCTTGATCTCAAGTCAACTAATGTAATCAATTTGATTATTAATATAAATTATATATAAATAAATAAATATATATATATATATATATATATATATATATATATATATATTTGGCCTGAATATCTCTAATGTATCTATCTATATATATCTATATATCTATATATCTATCTATATATCTATATATCTATATATATTACTAAAGCCAAGTAGATGAAGCCAATTCTTGCCACGTGGCTGGAGTGTCATGTTTTGCAATTTTGCCACGTCATACTTTGAAGAAATCTAGCTTACCTCCAAGCCAACAGCTCAGATCATTCCTTGGCCTAACCTTTTTAATTAATGCAGATTGTTATAATTAATCATAACATAAATGTTTGCATGATCCATGAATCAATTTGCACTGATGTTTTTTATCATTAATTTCAATTGGGTTGACCTCATCACTAATTAATTTAAACAAATAAATATCAAATTCAAAAATATGAGGATGATTTTATATTAGTTCAAATTTTAATATTCAATTAATTTTTTATATATAGATAAAAAATTTGAAAATAAAGTAAAATAAAAATTTAGATAAACATAGTATAATAAAAATTTAAAAAAAACGTATTTTATAATTTTAAAAACTATAACAATAATTAAAAGTTTTTAAATATGAGTGGATTGAAGAAAATAAAAGTTTATAAATAAAAATTTTTAAATATATATTATAAGTAAACTAAAACAACATTTTTAAAATTTTCTAATAAAATAAAAAATAAAAGCGTATCTCAAATACTAAAGCTTATAGTACATTACTACATATGTTACCCATCCTCATTTCAACATTCACCATGATTTGCCACATATGATTTTAAATTGATTATATGAATCACATATAGACAAAATTCAAAGTCAACTGTAATATGACAATAAAGACATTTAATTTTTGTTATGGGGCATTCAATTTCTTAAATCACTATCAATTTTATTTACTCTCTTCCAAATGGACTCCAATATCATTAAGTTCAAATTTAAAATTTAACTTAACTAAAAAAAATTAAAAATCAGATTTTTAGTTATAAGAATGTTCTTATAACATGTCTTTTCATATCACTTAACTATTTTAATTAATTAATTAATTAATTTTTTTATACGTTCTACTTATTTTTTTTACTTTTTCAAAACTAATTTATTTAATTAATTATTCTTATTTATTAACATGCTTTAAATCTATTAAATAGTTATAAATGATTTATTATTTAAGTTATATATAATTTATTTGCAATTTGAAACTATTTTCGTTTTGAGAAGAATAATTATATTTAATGCATTTTTTAATTATCTCATTATCTTATTTATGATTCTCTCCCTAATGTCAAATCAAATCAAATTTCTCATTTTATTAATTTCAATTTTTACATTAAATCAAAATTCTACTCTATTAATATCATTTTCAAATAATCTATTAACCGGTGTTGCTTTGGGGTCTCTCGATCCCTTCACCATCAATTGGGTCAAACCCCATTCTTTGTCAAGCTTTAGCCTTCCTCCCACACTCTACTCTACTATCATTGTACCGTCATGATTTTAACGAAGGTTCATTTTCATCTCTCTTTGTTCATATAATTGCTTTTGATCTTAATTGGTTTTTATCTTTCTACGTTCATCTCTTGAAGTGATTGTTACGTTGGTGAAGGAATGTGAAGTGGCATAACTCGAAGAGACTTGTGTGATTGTTCAATTTTGCCACTATATTACATAATGATGATCTCTAACCAGATTGTAACCTAATTGTTTTTCTATCTTTGTTTTATATAAATTTCTCATACTTAATGTTCTATGGGTTTTGGATGGCTTTCATCTTCTCTAGATGCAATTTCTCACTTTCTCTCATTTTTTTGTATGTTTATCTTTTATAGAAATTTGAAGCCAAAAGCATTTGATAATCAAGGCTATGTATTGTTTTCACCATATAATTATATTTTCACTTTTGATGCAAAATGGAAATCTTCAGGTTGTGAGAAATATTTCGGTACAATTCTAATCTTCATTTCCCTTGAGAATGTACATATAGCCAAATCTTATCACATAGACTCCATGTATGATTTGCTCAACCCCCACATAATCTTCCACCAATTGTTTCTTTAAGCACCTAATCCACAAGTCATAAAAAGTCTTCTATATTAATCATAAACAATGACATCATATGGTCCTTCCTCCAACTTGCCAATCCTATGTGGCATTCTGAATTGTAACTCCTTATCACATATTCGTGAATTAAGGATTGAGTATGATAAGTTTTGATGCACTCCTTTAATGTACGTTTTCAATTATAATTAATATATTGAATAATGATTCATTTGTGGATTCAAACAGCAACATAATTGTAGTCGAGGCAATACCCATGCACTGGTGCACACAAGTTCAAGTATGACGTTGCCTCATTTAATTTTAATTTATTTTCCAAAATCAAGACCAAATTTTAAGGATGGTTAATACGTTTTTGATATACATATTCAACCTCTTTTTTCTGGTAATCCATATTTCACCTACTCTTTATTACAACTGTGAAATTTGAATTCTAATACTGTTTATATAAGCACTGTAAGGCGAAGGAGGATGGTTGAACATGATGTTTGCTCTCCGTGTGATGATTCTGTTAAAACTTTGATGCATGTGCTTCGAGATTGCCATAAAGTTCGTGATATTTGGCTCAGAATTGTGCACCCGCAACACTGGCCTATTTTCTTTAACACTGATAGGGTGCAGTGGCTTGAGATGAACTCTCTCCCAAATTGTTACAGACCCAAATAAAGCATTCATGACTAGGATTAAAAAAAAATTTCCTTTTCTGTAAATCTGTGGTGAGAGAATGAAGTTGATAGTATTATGTTATGGTTTGGTTGAAACATATGAGATCAACAGTAAAGGATATAGCAAGCATTTTCCCACAGCCATCGTGAGTGGGAGGTGTAGAGACAAATTTTGGATGAAGTTCATTATGTGCTTAAAAACCATAGTTGTATCAGTTTTGTGCCTGTGAAGCAAGAGGAGAAGGTATTTGTAATTTATGCTCTTATTGAATGAAGTTCACTATTTCATATCCATAATTATGAAATTTTGCAACAATTTTTGGAGTATAATCTTTTTCCTATTTTTTGTTAATATATAACCACGTTTATGTGGCAGATTAGTGAAACATAAAATTTCCAACCTTTATGAAGTTTTCTACCTCAAAAACCATAAAATTTCGATTTTCTAACTTTTATGGAGGTATGGTTTTAGAATTTTGAGGCTAATCTATTACTCCATCTAGATTTAGAATTTAAAATTTATGGGTTTTCTTCTTTGGAAACCTGAAAGTTTGTTTGAATTTGTTGCTTTGTTGAATGGAGAAGAAGAATTTTTGGGAAGTTCTGGTATGATCTTGAGCTGTGATTGCTTCTGCGTTAAATGACTATCCTACATTAGATTTATTATATAAATTGGTTTCTTTGGGTGAGAGTGAAGTTCTGGTCTTTAAATTAGCTTATGCTGAAATTACTGATGCTTTGTGCATGTACAAGTTTAGAAATCTATGGGTTCAAAGTGCTCTAAACAAATATTTAACAATATTAATAAAGCTGTTGATTTATGTTTTACTACATGGTATGTTCTGTGCTGTAAGTTCTGTTTCTATTGGATTTGTATTTGTGGTTGTCATTAAGACTTATCCATCTAAATAATAGAGAGGGTTTACAACTAAACATTGATTATTTTCTCCATTTTATTACTCGCGGTTGTTTTCAACATTTACAATTGTGAGTTTATGATAACATACCCTTGGAATAGGATGTCATGTAGAGAGCATGATGAGGTATCTATCAGGAAAGAAACAATTTCTGAGCTGATGCGGAACCGCAAATATTCTAGAAAGGAATACAACAATGATCAATCATAATTAAGTCAAAAATTGAAAAAATAAAATCAAACAATGAATTCTAAAAATTAGGGATCATCATCTTACTTCAAGAAGAACTTGAGACCTAACTCTCAAGAAGAAAATAGAAAAGAACACTTCCTATAATATCAGTATAAATTATATATCAGTACCATGTTGTAAGGAGAAAACTTCATTGCTTTCCAAGTACTCTCTCCTCCTCCTCATAACCTTTGTATCCTAGGCTAGGACAGCCAACCAAAAATTAAATCAAAACCAAGACACATGTACAACCAAGGAAGTAAAACATAATTTGTAAACTTAAATGGAAAAAAACCAATTTTTGCCCATTCTGGGCAGTCTCCACATAATTAAACAGATCTCCAGACGTGCCTGGCCAAATAAGGCAAACTTTAGAGTTCTAAAGAGTAGAGATCACCAGCTAAATGACAACCACACGTTCATCTTCAATGAAATTTGTTATAGCTCATACATCAATAAAAAGTTACTTGCTTTAAAACTGTCTTGATTCTGGACCATAGTATTTTTTTTAATAGAAACTGCACCATAGTATCATATATTGAGACCTGACTTTGACACAAATCCCTTAGCCTCAAATATCAAATCAATACAAATTGAGGAAACAAAGCATAAACCATTTATTCATTTCATTTATCAATTATTAAAATAACCTACAATTGAAGAAATTAAAAAAGAAAAGGGAAACCAGATACTCTAAGCATTAACCATTTCATTTGTAGAAAAGAAAAGGCAAAAAATTGAGATAGCAAGACATGACTCTAATACGGATATTCTAAGCATTAACCGCATCAGCTTACCCAAAGTCCCTTTGGGTATATTTTTTAGCAGGACATGACTCTGACATGTAGAGAGCATGATGATGGCAGAAGGTGACGGTTTTGTGATTTCCTTTGGGCTATCTCAATTCTCAACCTTTGGAATAGGATGTCATTTTTTGATCTGATATTTTGTGTGAGGAGTCATTTTCTGTTATGATACGGATGGTTTTGATTTAGCAATGCCTATTCTCAGTTTTAATTAAGATAATGTGAGTATGAAGAAATCTAATCTCATTTAATATGCAAACTTACTGTAAAATTTGGTTTGAGGATGTTTCCATTTTTCAAAGATTCCCTTGAAAAGCAAAAGAAAATCACGCCCTCACAAAAGTGAGAGAGCCTTGCCCTTCCTTGCTTCTTTCATCTATGTTATATTAAAATTGGAGTTTAATTTATCATTCATCAATTGTTCCCACTTATGAGAGGTACAACTATGGTGCCTATATGATAAAAACTTTTTAAGTATTTTTTCCATAAATTCATAACTCTTGACATTGAGACACATAATTACTTCAAGATGGTAGAACTGTCTATATGATATATTAGTGATATCACATACAACAAGCGCAGTACAACACAATACATAATCAGCCACCACTTACCAAGCTTTATATCATACCTCCAATTACAAATGTTCAAAATTTTTAAATATGAACAGAAGAGTTTTTATGGCACTTATGTACAAATTTATCATGGATACTATGATATTTTACCCTCTCATTCTCCGTTCATCGGAAAAATGAAAACTTTAGAATGTGCTATAATAACAGTCACTGATATTATATTTGTATGAAAGATTGTTTATGCCACAAAAAATTACTATATGTGATTATGAACAAGAATGTGTGGTGAAGGTGGGGACTTGGGTAACTGTCATAAATAAATAATTGACAGTAGTTATAGAGAAACTAGGTAGCTAGGTAGGGACTTGGGAGACTGACTATCATATTGTACTTATATTTGATTATGAACAACAAGACAATAAATTACTATTATTGCTTCATGCCATTTATATGAAGTCTGTACATAAACATGAGTAGAATAATCAGTTGGAAAGGAATACTATTAAGACACACATTATGAGTTCTATAAGAGGTTGTAATACTATTATTATTATTCATATAGGATTTCTTTATTGTGCTTTACAACTCTCTCTTTGGTTCGTTAAGTATATATATAGATATACACACCCTCTTATAAGGTGGACATCAAACCATTGTTTTCCAAGAGAAGTGGTTGTAAGACTCTAGAAGCCTACTCTTGAAGATTCTAGGATGCATTTGTATAGTTCATGTAATACCCTGAAATTTTCCAATTAACGTTAGGGTCCTAATTTAATTTTTATTTTAATTTGGAAGGAAAAGGAGAAAATTTAAAATAAATAAAATTTTATTTGGACCAAAATTAGGACCTAAAGGGAAATATTGGGTGTAAGTTTATTAACCCCAAAATTAATTTTAACTATAAATAATAATATATTAAATATATATATATATATATAAATATACAAAATATTTTAATAAAAATATATATATATATATATATGTATGTAGCTGAAAGGCCCCCATATAATTTTGCCCAGGGAAGAGAGAGAGAGCCCGAGAGTGTGAGCTGCAGGAAAGAAAAAAAGAGAGAAAGAGAAGAGAGTTGAGGACCACGACGCCAAGGCCAGCGGAAGAAGAGAGGACGGCCGGAAACGCGCGCGGGGAGCCGGCCGGAAGTCGACGCCGTCGTTCGCCGGGGCAGGAGCGGTCGACGGCGACGCTAGACGCCGGAGAAGGTGGGTTCGACGCGGGTTCACGGAGGAGAGAGAGAGCAGCGACGGAAATTGCGTTTTCGCCGGAATCTTCGCCGGAATCCACCGTTTCGAAGCCGGGGAAGGTGACCGGGAGTTCTTTCTACCTCATTCCATCGTCCTATCCGATTGAGTCGAGGTAAAAAGTCCCGAATCTCTCAAACCCCAAATTTACCTATTTTAGGGATTTTTGGAAAATTCCTAATTGGTATGGATAAATTATTTTGGGTCCTAATTTGAAGCTATTGGGTTGTTTAGAAGTACTTGGAAGTATATTTGTTGGAAAAATTGATGATGGAAGCTACCCAATTTGAAAACCATAGAAGTATGGAATTTAAAGTGAGATAAAGTGTAGTATAAATTAATTTGGGATTGATTGGTGTGTTGGATTGGTGTTATATAGTAGTAGGAATTGTTGGAATACATGAGGGATTGAAGCCAAGTAATTCCGTCTCAACCGGAAACCAATTTAGTATGAAAAGAGTCACTTTTCAATCCTATTTAGAATGTGGAGCTAAATTATAGGTTAGAAGTTTAGGGTAGACCATAATGGACGCCGGAATTTATTTAAATAGTAAAATGCCCTTATTTGGTAAAAATCCCAATTTTCAAATATATTAGGCCACATGTGTTCGTATGTGAATATAAGTTGAAAGAGTGGTTGGGTAATTAACAACCATAGAAAAATTTGAGGCTATGAATATCCTAGGCCATCAATTGGATATGGGAATTGTGAAAAGTCACATACAAACACTTGTAGGTGAAAATGAGTATTCAAAGAAAGGGATAAAGAGATGAGGATAAGTGTGAGACACTTGGAAACAGTACTAAAGAGAGGAAGAAGGTTAAGACCAAGGACTTGGTTCTTGGCAAAGTTTAACGTATCTATAAGGCATGAGCATAGCATGTGCATGTGATTTGCATATAATTAAGGCAATAATAATGTAAATATGTTTGTTAGGTAACCACGAATCGTCTGGAGCAGGAGTGACTCCAGGACCAGAAACAGGAAGCCGTCCAGGTGAGGGGTTTCCCATCCTTGCCCTACAGGGTTGAATGAGGATGTGAATACGTGGTTTGCTTACTTGCTTGTTTGTAAGAATTGTTAGGTAATAACATGCTATTGTTGTTCCTAAACTGTTAATCGTGAAAATATTTGTATATATGTGATTGATTAAAGTTGAGGTAGTACTGGATGATATCCATGTGATGACATGGGATACGCCAAACAGTACAAGTGAAAAGGGGTAGGATATTGACTTCGATCAATCTTTGGTTTGTCCTAATATTTAGAAACCCACTAAGGAAATGAAACTGACTTATTTATACACGTCGACGTGATTTGTGGTAAATGAACTTAGGAAATACCTTAGAGCTAGGTTATCATCTAATCAGGGGTTGGGTACTAAACAAAGAGTAGAAAATCTCATAATTGATTAGAAATTCTTAGTGGAGTTCACACTGCTGAGGTAAAGACACTTTAGAATAGAAATGGGTAGTCCGTGTTGCAAACCCCACTGAAAGTAAGAGAGTGAAATATGACGTCAGACATTTGCCCGTTGTGGCTATGGCCCTAGCCTGGCACTAGGGTGGTGCATTACATATTCATGGTTGCCCGTTGTGGCTATGGCCCTAGCCTAGCACTAGGGTGGTGCATTACATATTCATGGTTGCCCGTTGTGGCTATTGCCCTAGCTTGGCACTAGGGTGGTGCATTACTTATTCATGGTTGCCCGTTGTGGCTATTGCCCTAGCTTGGCACTAGGGCGGTGCATTACTTATTCATGGTTGCCCGTTGTGGCTATTGCCCTAGCCTGGCACTAGGGTGGTGCATAGCATTAAAAAGAAATGCCGTTGAGGCTATTGCCCTAGCGTGGCACTAGGGTCGATTGTATGATTTATAGTTTTTAATATAAAATGCTTCATATTATTGGTTGCTTATAAGTAGCATGATTGAGGAGTATGATTCCTAGGTTTATCTGTGACGTAACGTTATATTAATGTTTGCCTGATCATTATATAACATATGATAAACTGGAATTTCGTGCGCTTGTGGTTGTGAGTGGTTCCCTTTCCCCAGCTGTAGTGATACCCGCCGCTACGCTGAGGATGGGAAGCTTCTCACTGAGTCTGTTGGACTCACACCCTCTGTTTAAATGTTTCAGATACAGGAATCGGGCAGGCTTCGACGTCCGGACAGTGATACGGACATCTTTCCACTTGCACCGCATTTGTTCGCGTGGGTGGACATCTTTTGATTATTTAGCCTTCATTATTTTGAGTTGTATATATTCTAAAGTTGTAAAGGCGATGTAAATATTTGCAGCTTTTGAATTATGCTATATCTAGACATGTCGGCTTCACATGTGCTTACTGATAGGATTCTGGGTGTTGGGAAAGTCTTGATATACTTATATATATATATATATATCTGCGTATGTGAATAGGATAGATCACACATAATGGTGTGTGATCAATATGTATATGCTATATATATACGTATGACTTGGTATATGCTGGATGAAAAATATAAATATCTGCATGTGAATAGGATAGATTACACGTATTGAGACGTGTAATCACTATGTATACTTAACTGTACGTGTGAGTGTACATGTGTGATTTTGACAGGTTATATATATATTGTGTGTGAATAGGATAGATCATTCCCTTGGGGTTTGATCACTATGTATATATATATTTATGTGTGAATGTCTTGAGTGTATGGATGTATATATATATATATACGTGAAATGGGCTGAAGCGGCATTGAGCGCCGCGGATTGCAGGTTATCTAGGCCACCAATGATGGTGTGGCCACTATATACACTATGTGAATATTGTATGATGATTGTGTATAAGGGAAGATAATTTATGATTATAGATAAGGCTTACGGGTTTAGAGGCTAAATTCTATCCCCGTGCCGGTCACGGATCCCTGTAATTGGGGTCGTGACAGTTCAACATCTTTTAGCTTATGCATTTGTATAGTTGTTCAACATCTTCTTTCGAAAAAAACAGTTAATTAAAATCGCAGAGTTATACAGCCATTAAGGCACAAGTCTGGAGCAAAAGACAGCGTCTACATCAGAAGGCCACACCAGAAAGCCTCTAAAACAACAGATATAACAGCTAAGAACAAAACATACAGCTACAACATACTGGAAACAGGAAAAGAAATATGCTAAAATGATCTTCATCACAATCTTGAATTCATGATTCTTGTGAAACTGATCCCACATTGATCAGCCAAGAATTGAGTAGACAAAAAGGAGGGGAGCGTCTGGAATGGCTTATCTAACTGTTTGTTGTTTTTGGAAGTCTGAACATTCATTTCTAATAATAAGGTTTTCACTAACCAATTCTTTCATATTTTGGATACAACTTATTTGCGTCACCTTCATCATAGCTTTTTGCTGAATTTCAAATATATGTACGTAATTCAATAGCATATTCCAGTTTGATTTAATTATTACTTTTTTTTAGTACAAACTGAAATTTTATGTGAGCTTATGAATAAAAGTGAACCATGTTGTTAGTTGAATCTACATAACTAGCCAATGCATTGTATAGGAATAAAAGTTCAGTAATACTGGTAGTACTAAATTTCGGTACATCTCTTTAATTTTGTAGTTTGTTAATAATCAATAAAGACATACCTTAAATAAATTATGGATCAAAAGATTAGAGGATGTACTTGAACTTACTACGTACTACCACAGTACTAGACATCCACTCACTATATAGAAGTGCCAAGTTGTACTTAAATAAAGGCAACTAATGTTTATAGTTGTAAGTGTTAACAATTGGAAGTTGATGATGCAAGTTGTACATTGAATTTGAATATGATAATCCTCCTTGTGCCTAATATATGAACTTTTGGTCAAGTTTTTTTCTTATACATTTGACAAAAAAACCAAGTATATATCAACCAAAATTTTTGGGCATCCCATGTAATTTTTAGGGCCCTAAAATTGCTTTTCTCATTTTATGTTAGAATTTTTGCCATTCCATATGTCATTTTAAAGTTTCTCGAGGTTTACACATACAAAAATATTTGTAAATATTTTCACAGTTGTTGGCTTGTGTTTTCGTTCGTTGGTCGGTGTTGACCGTCCTGTTTACCAAAAAAAAAACTTTAAGATATTACTACTAAATAGAATTTTCTCTATTTAAAAAATTACTTTTAATGTAATGCATATACTAAACAAAAAAGTGGATCATCTAGAGTAATCATATACATTTCTTGGTAGAGTTATGAGATAGAGAAATGGAAAATGAAGAGAGAGAAAAAGCAAAAAAAGAGAAAATTTTCTTTTCATTATCTATCATAACTACACCGAGCAATGTAAAAAATCATTTGAGAGGATTCATTCTAAAAAAACAAGGCTAAACTTTATATATTTTGTAAAGTAAATTGGTTTCAAATTTGATTAGATCATTTAATTTGTTTTCCTTTTTTTTAAAAAAAATAATTTTAAAAAAAATTTGATTTAAACATACACTTAATTTTCTTTTCGAAGGGGCTGTTTGAATTAATTATAAGTATATGAAAAACATTTTAGGAAAAAAATAGAGATGATCATAGATCTTTTGGATTTCTTAGGGAGAGTAGGTAGGTAGCTATATCCGGGTATTTCTTGGGTTCAATAAAACTAAAAAACCAAACCCTTCGAGAATCGGTATGTAGTTTGGCTGGTTTTGACGGTTTACAAACTTTTTTACAAAAATAAACCTTCATTATTTCATCAAGTAGTTGACAAAAAAATAGTCAAATGGAAAAAAAAAATGAGGAGAAGAAGAAGAAGAAGAAGAAGAAACAAAAAGAAAGAAGGAAAACATTATGTGTAAAGAAAAGATAATGAAGAAACAATAGATAATTATGTGAGAAAGTGAGAGAGAAAGAGATGATTGAAAGGAGAAGAAGACCAAGAGATAGAGGATGAAGAAAATGATGAAATGTGAGTGAGGAAAAAAAGGGTGGAAAAAAGATAGACATAGAGAAAATCAAAGTAAAAAGATAAATGCATGTAAAAAATAAAAAAGTTAACAAATAGATGTAAGTATGGAAAATATAAAAAAATATGTATAAGAAAAAAAAAAGGTAATTAGAGATAGATATGGAAAGAATCAAAAGTAGGTAAATAAATTAATAATTTGTTGAAAGAAGAGAAAAAAATATAGAAAATGTATAAAATTATGAGTATGTAAGAATAATAGATGTTATATTTTATATGTTTTAAAATTTTAAATGAAGTATAATATTTTTTTTTTAAAAAAAGAATAAAGATATATTATATACCTACTTTATTTACCTGTAATTATTTTTTTATTCATAATTAAAAATTACTATATATAGAGCGGTTTGACTATGATTCAAATACACTTGGACCAATTAACGTATTATGTATATATTAATCATTTGGGATGAAGCACCTATAGCACATAGGTATTGTTTTGAAGCTTTTGACATAACTCTCACGGATATAGTTTGGTATCATAATCCAAAATGTTAAAAAAAAAAACCCTTCGGTGGTAAAGTTGTTGTCTAATGGTGGTTTATACTTGCCACATTTCGTGTTTACCCATGGTCAACTATATGTTGCAATTTCACGTGTTTGTACAAGATTTGGACTGAAAGTACTGGTGTGTATGTAAGCATAATGGTCATCCTTCAAACAAAACATCTAACGTTTTTTAAAAATGTTAAGTAGTTGTACCATGTGCATTTCATGTATATTTCTATGTATTTGTTATATTTTTCATGTTTTTGCATCGTATATATCTTTTATTTTAAAATTTTCATAACATTAAACCATAAGATTATACATCTTAATAATCAATATCATGACATTTGTCAAATATGAGTTGAACTTGGTATTAATAGATGCTCATAATTTTTTAGTTTAATCATAGAATCTATTTTCATATCCTATGCATCGCACGGGTCGAAACACTCAATATCATGTCATTTGTTATATGATTTTTGCACATAGATTATCCTTATCTATTGTGTATTATTATTAATATTTTGAAATTAATAGCTATTCATAAGAGTTTATCTATAATTAGTCTACGAACTTTTGATGTGACCTATATGATTAAAATGCTAAGTATCATTATTATTATTAGATTTGATATTTAAAGTGTTCTATCATTATAGGATGCAGATTAGAGTATTTAACAACAAAATTAATACATGCATAAGATTATTGACAAATAGACAATGTGTTTTATTTATTTGCGAAAACACTAAGAAACTCATATACTCCAAATTATATGTGTCTTTTTTTTTCTATTGTATAAAATAATTTAAAATAATCTATAGTTATATTCCGTGCATCGCACGGGTTCAATACTAGTTAATATATAAAAGTAAGAGGCATGAAGCCTCCACTTGCCACATAAGCTTTTTTAATGTATGCATCCAAGACATATGGCGCTGACTGTACGCCACATAATTCGTGAGCTGGCTGATGACTCATCCTGCAACTAATTTGCATTACACAAAATCTCAATCAAACATTTGAATTCAAATATTTGTTTCAATCAATTCCAATAAATCAAATATCCCTTAAATCATGTGGATGCACCGAAATATTTATCTTTATTAAATTTAAAATTTTTAAACAACATGTTATTAAAGGTAGAATTATATTTAAATTTTAAAAATATTAAAATGTAAATATTCTTTTTTATTCTTTTTTTCAATACTAAAACGAAATAGAGATTTTAGTGGGTAACAATTGGCATTTTATTATCACGATTTTTATTTCTAAGGTAATGCGTGTTTATTTCTTTCCTATTTATTTCCGAATAAGAGAGTATAAAAAAGGAAAACCAAAAAAGTCAAAAACAATATTCATCCTATATACGTTACCTTGATTAACTCAATATAAAATCAATGCAATCCAATTACCAAATTAATAATATTAATTACTGAAATTCTCAATCTGTATAAAAATTTTCTCTATATAATTGAGCGTGAGATCGATAATCTATATAATATAATAATAATAATCTATTATTCTATCTATTATCTATCAATCTATGTTGTTGCTTTTGAATTTAATTGAATCCTCCTTCCTATTCATGCTGAATTATAGGCACCTCGAAGTGTGAGATAGCTGGTCCAGGGATTTAAAGTTGTTCCATACCTAAGGTAGGGATCGAACCCTGACACTTGGTTAAGGTCCCTTCCTCTCAACCACATCCCTCCGGTTATTTAAATATCATTTAAGTATTTATAATTACATTAAACTTTGTAATTTAAAATTTGAAATAGAAATTTATTCCAATTAAATTCAATATTTTAATATTAAAATTGAAATTTTAAAAGAAGAAGAAGATTGTTATATAGTCAATTTGCGTTTATAATATATTTACCTATATATTATAACTATTATTTGGACATTAACAATAATGAATTAAAATAATAATATGAAATTTTGATAAATTGTGAAATATATAATAAATTCAAAATTAGAAAGTTGTGTTCTTTTCAATTTGATAACTACTACTTTCCCTTCTTTAAAATATAAATAAATTATCATGATCTTTATTATCTTCTCACATCTTAAATTTTGATTTTACGTTTTAATGTTCAAATTTTTTAAATGGCTATTTTTGTAGACTAATAACTAAAAAATTCAACAATCATATTAATATACTATAACCTTATCATATATGCAATATGCATGTATTTTATTTTTCAATTTAAGAAAATATAATATAAAATTTTTATTATCACTGTTATTTTTTATGGAAACCATTACTTTTATATTTAAAATAATAGCATAATTAAATATTATATTGTTTTTTAATTATAAATTATGAAAAGTTATTTGATTCTCCACGTTTATAGTAATTACTCACCATATATGTATTATTTATATCGTTTTTAATAAATTATTAAATATTTGTTTTGTGAGACCAATGATCAGAAAACCTAACAATCATATAATATAAACTATAGGCTTTGTATGCAATAATTTTTTCTTGGCTTTTAAAATTTAATATAAAAATATTATTATATTTTAAAAATAAATAATTCAATAACTACCTATATTTCTATCTCTTCATCCTATAAAAAAACTCCTCATATCTCCTCCAATCATATTTTATTTTATATTTCTTAATTATAAAATATAACTATTTTGTGAGTCCAATAATTAACTAGAAGATCCAATAGCCATATATATATACTAGAAGCTTCACATGCACGTACATGTCAACATTTTTTTTAATTTACAAAATATAAAATAAATTATTATTAATTGTAAAATATTAAAGATTTAAAAGTTATTTTTTATAACTACCACAATCATTTAAAAAAAAACAAAATTACCACTACTACTATTCTCCTATTTTTTCTCTCCCATGATCTTCTCACATCATTTTTTTTATTTGTTTTAATTAATTAAATGACTATTTTGGGAGATCATTGACGGAAGGGTCGACAGCCATATAAATATACCAGAGGTTTGACATACATGTATGTGCATGTCAAATTTTTTAAATTTATAAAATACAATATAATGTCTTCGGACGGGGGAAGAGGAGTGCCTAATACCTTCCCCTCATCTCAAACAGACTCCCGAGCTCAAATCACTTTTAAAACCCATTTTTGCTACACTCTTGAACTTTTTTTCCTTTTCCCAGTTTTATGGAAAACTGGGTGGCGACTCCTCGAAGCCCACCGAAGGTGCGGTCTTCATAGTTGGTGACTCCACTGGGGATAATTAGAGAGTCAAGCCCCTTTATTTAAGATTACTATTTAAATTGTTTTGGCCTTTAACGTTGGATTATTGTTTCTCCATATCTGTTGCATTTGTTCTCTCTTTTTGTTTTCAAGTGTATCCACCTCAGTGGATGGAAAGGGTAGTTAGGATGCTCCTACTCACGAGTGCATAAATCTGTTTATTTATCTACCCTTAATTCGCTTCTATACCCGAAGCAGTCCATAATAGTTAATGGGGGTATAAGAATCTTTCCCTAATGGGCTTCAGCCTACAGAGGTTGACTTATCTACTCCGCTAAGGTTGTTACCTTCCTTAAGGGTTGATTTCTGTGACAGGGTCCTCTCTTAGGTCGGGGTCTCCATCTTTGATGGGGGCAATCTAAGAACCTTCTAGGTTTCTAGATCCCAAGCTAAACCAACCATGCATGAGTTGACTATAAAGCCTACCCTTATAGGTCAGCCAGTGTGGAAACCTTAAGGACCTAACCCGTAGGAAACAAGGAGCGAACTCCCTCATTCCATTGCATGCATACATTTTTTTTTTAAAAAAATGGAGCTTTCCCTCATTGCATCACATGCATCTTTTTATAATTTCTTTTTGCATTGTATAAAATTTTCTTTTGAATTGTGAATAAAAGTAAAGGAAATCACTTTTCCTTTGTACTGTATGTATAAAAAAAATAAAATCCTTTGAATTGTATATAAATTTTTTCCCATTTTCTTGTAATTTCTTTTGCATTGCATATAAAATTTTCTTTTGAATTGTGAATAATAGAAAAGGAAACCATTTTTTATTTGCATTGTATGTATATATATAAAAAAATTTCTTTTTCTAATAATTTCTTTTGCAATGCATATAAACTTTTTTTTGAATTGTGAATAATAGAAAAGGAAGCCACTTTTTATTTGCATTGTATATAAAAATCTCCTTTTTCTTACAATTTCCTTTGCAATGCATATAAATTTTTTTTTTCTTTTTCCTCTTTTTTTTACTACACATTTGTTTCTAATGTAAACCACCTTTGTTTTTCTTTTCCTCTTGTGAATAAAATTTGTACATGTGACAAGGACCTTTTCTCTCCCACATTAATTCCTAGGTCATAGGATTATATTAACATTTGTTCATTTATCTGCCTAATTAGTAAGCAGTGTCTACATTTACAATTGTTGAGGAATATGATGTCAATCTTTTGGCCTTTTACTAGTAAGGCTCACGTGAGCTAGAATCAAGGTTGCGACTAGTAATTGTGATGTTTTACGTGAAGAAAATTTTCTTTTTCTTACTAAACATGAACTTTCATACTTTGAGGAATCTCCATTTCCGTTGAGAATCTCATTTGGCAATCGCAACGTTTGACTAAAAGCAAACGAAACCCAATGCGTGTGTAACAACCCTTTTCTTTACACTCCAACGTTGATCTCTCATGGAATCCTTTGACTAACAAGAAAACCATGAGGGATCCAGAGAATCATCTTCATAGTAATTGGAAATGTAACCACTAATTTTATGAAAGAAATCTTCATCAAGATATCCTTGTATCTATAATGAAGACTTTTTAGTGCATCATTTTCGAAAAAAAAAACTCCACCTAATATTTGTGGTGAAGACAATTCCTCTCATACCCTTTTTAAACAACGAAACCTCACTGTCATGCTTTTGCATCTGCATCGAGGACATTTGTTTTTTTTTAACTATACTATTGCACTTAAAATGACTTCATTACGATGCTCTCGTATCCATGATGTAGATGTTGGGTGTCGAAACCAACAAAATTAAAATATCTTGGTACAATATGAACTAATAAAGCACAGTGTAAGCAAGGTCGATGCCACAGGGATTAGATGATTTCTAATTCTTTTAAAACAACCAAGATACAAGTGGAAGAAGAAATAAAAGAAAATAAATTGGGGGGTTGAAATAAGTGATCTAAACTAAATAAGCTAAATAAAGCATAATTAAAATCAAGTAGCCAAGTAATGAAAATCAGCTGCTGTAGTAACACGTGGGCACGGGTAAACAGTAGCATCAACAAAAAGAGAATAAATCAGTAAAATAAATTCCAGCCAGGGATGTCCAATTCTAGAACTGATATTGGTGGTTCATCGACCTAATTTATCAAGCAATTCATGATATGTTTATCTTAACAATTAAAATTATATTCTAGTCGTTAAATCTATTCCTAATATAGCGGTCAAGGAACGTCCGTTAACTCACCCTAATTAATTAATTGACTAACCAAGTAACGTACCTGAAAATAAATAATTAATTAACAGCATTAAGACCTTGAACAGATATAGCAAACACAGAATGTGAAGAATTGAAACGTTGGAGTTCAACATAACCTGATTTCTAGTTCCACAATGTAAAATAATAATAACGTATAATTGATTTCACATTGTTTGCTACTTAGATTAAATTCCCTAAACAATTACGAATTTAAGAAATTCAATTAGCAATCATCAATATAAAAATCAGTGGTCAAGTAGTTCATACGTCAACGAGAATATAAATTCAGAAACTAGAAAATATCATAAATGAAGATAGAAAATAAATCCTAATTCCTAGTCTCACAATCCATTAAGAGTTCTAGAATTGTTCCCCTAGCTAGAAAGAAAAGAGATTAGCAACTCATGACTATTAAGAGTTCACAAAATAATCAAAGTTTCCAAGCTTCAAACGTGCTATGCTCTTCCTCCTTCACTCTGGCGCCAAAAGTCCAGCCAAGGATGGAAAAAAGAATGGCCTCATGAATTGAAGTTGTTGCCTTTTTGTGTACGCACCTGCAACCCATGACAATTTTCCAATTGAATTCATAAGTTAATATCACAAAAGACCAAATCCAAGTAAGGCCCAAGTTAATGTTTTAGCTTATGTACAACCATTTCTTTCTTTGCCAAATTGCTTTTAATCCATTTCTTGCGGCCCAAAAATCAAGCAGCCCAACTCCACAAAGCAAGAAAAATGTGCCAATTAAAATGGACCAAAATGGACTTTCTTATAAAATTAAACGTCATATTTGTAGATTAAGCCGTGCCCACGGCTTATCAGAAACCATTAAAAAACCTGCAAGAAAGTACCCAAAATTAAGCCAACTTGGTAAATCAAATCAAAACCAAAATATTGAGTGAAAACTACTCATTCATGATCAAATCCAATAAAAATTAAATAAAAAGAAAAGGAAATATATGAATAAAATCCTAACAAATTTCCCCACACTTAAACCTTGCTTGCCCTCAAGCATGAACTAAAAATAACCATCCCCAAAACAGTATCTAACTAGCAATTGCATTTCATTTGTTGAGCAAACAAATTTCCAAAGTCCTTTCCTTTCAAGTATGATATACAACCATGAAAAATAGCAAAAATGCTCAAAAGAAGAGAGAGATATTTTCAAGCAAGTTTAACACGTCAACCCATTAAGCTTCAATCATCCTAGAAATTTGAAAATTTTAGTAAAAATTGCACACGTAAAATGGAATCAATTCAAGTGAGGAATCCAAGTGAGAACCATTCGAAAACATGCTATCCTACCTTCTAAGTCCCTCTTTTCACTCTTTCTTTTTTCTTTCTTTTCAGCGCTGCTCGCGAGTATTACCAACTAGAGAAGCAGATTTATTAAATTCTAACTTTGGCTATTATCTACCTATCCGTCTTACGATCTAGTTAGTTTTAATCTCAATTCACTTAGGGCCTTCTCCTATCCGTCTTACGGTCTTGGTGAAGTCCAGCCCCTAAGCTGCTTTTGGCAAAGCTCGTAGTCATTACCGACCAGTGAAGCATAACCATTTATCTCCTTTTTTTCTTTTGAAAAAGGGAAAGAAGAAGAATAGGTAACACGTATTCAAATAATTCAGCACAAGATTCAACTACTTGATTAAAACAATTTTAAATATGTAATTCAATTGAAATTATAATCACACAATTTTTTATTTATTTATATATTTAACTCTCCAATTCAATTGAATAGATGTGCCATTTACATGCTTGCATAGCATAAAAGAAAATCACAACCAATGACTATCAATTATACTCAATAAATCAACTGCAAATGCTAGAGTAAATTGTTTGGGAATTCATTAGTCAAATCGCCACTCATGCTTTAAGGTCCAAACAAGAGTAAGTGCAAGAGAATTGTTCAAAACTAAAGCAAAAAGAAAAAAAAAAAGCAAACTAGAGTAATCTAAACTTAAACCTACAATCTAAAAAAATCAAAATTTTCTAAGAATGAGAGCAAATCGTAGCAACAAGAATCACAAAATAAACCTCCCCCGCACTTAAATCTAGCATTGTCCTCAATGCAAGCATAAAAGCAATGATAAATGAGTGAAAGGAGAGGAAAACACTTCCCTGAATTTGAGCACGTTGAGCACTAGACAAGAGAACTCCCATAAATCTCAAGCTTCATCTTTGATGTATTATATTTCCTTGAAAAATGTAGCCATGGTGGTAATGTAATGCAACAGAAAGTTCAAATAAACCCCGGCAACAATTTCGAAATCTACCCCCCAAATAACATTATTTTTAGCTTCAATCTATATCCAAATGTAGTCCCATGTCTCATGTCTTGGGTATAGAGCATCAAGTAAAAACAAAAACAAAGCATAAAATAAATTAGACATGTGATGCAAATAGGGTGGAAAATTTTAAGCTTTACTCCAACACACAGGGCCATTAATTAGCAACCAAATAATAGCAATAATGAGAAAGTGTAAACCAGCAAGAATATGGGAACCAATAACGCAGCAGAGATATATGGGAGTTAGCAATGAAATCACCAATTCATTATAGACAAGGGTTAGCAATTGGAAATCAAGAACCTTTCAATAACACCAAGTTAGCAATGAAAAAGAGGAAAAATAACAATTCATCAGTAAAACAATTTTCCTCTTTGCAGCAATGAGAAAGATTCAATGTGACCCAGAGAGCAAGCAATAATGAAAACCCATAGAACATGGAAATTAAGAATGAAAACATCAACTCTTTAGCAATGGAAACCCCAAAACCTTAAAGTAATGTAAGAGAGAGTAAAATGGCTAAAGGTCTATTTTGGTCCTCAATGTTTGCATGAAGTCTAATGTTAGTACTCAATGTTTCAAAAGTTTAATGTTGGTCCTCAAAGTTTTTGTTTTTGGTCGATTTTGGTCCTCGAGCGTAACACCGTTAACTTTTTGCCGTTAAATGATGACGTGACATGCTTATATGGCGCACCCTCTCTCCTACATGTCATATTTTAATGACGTGACATGACACATCACTGCCACGTCACCCCAGATTGCCACATCATCATCTTCTATCCTTCATCAGCATCATTATCATCATCATCTGGGTGACGTGGCCGTGGTGTGTCATGCCACGTCCTTAAAATATAACATGTAGGAGAGAGGGTGTGTCATATAAGCATGCCACTTCATCATTTAACGGCAAAAAGTTAACGGTGTTACGCTCGAGGACCAAAATCGATCAAAAACAAAAACTTTGAGGACCAACATTAAACTTTTGAAACATTGAGGACCAACATTAAACTTCATGCAAACATTGAGGACCAAAATAGTACTTTAGCCGAGCAAAATTAATAAGAAAGGAGAAAAAGAAAAGAAAAATAATAATAAACTTAAAGGATAATAAAATAAAATAGATATATATTTGTAATAGGGGATTGGAACAGGGGGAAGACGACTAAGGCAGTAGTAGCATTGAAACAAAGTGAAGAAGTAGAAGGAAGTACTTACAGTGGTGGAAGAAGAGAAGAATGGAGGTTGGCGGCGATCAAGGGAGAAGACAGAGAGAGGAAAGCTTACCACCATGGCTATGGAGTGCGAAAGCTTAGATGAAGGTGGTGGTTGATGACGTTGGAGGATGATTGACGTGGTCACCGGTGGCGAGAATGCGGCATTTTGGTGGCGGGACAGTGGAGTTGCGTTGATAAGCGGTGGTGAGATGGAGAGGGCTTGAAGGAAAGATGAGAGATGGAAGAGTTATGATACAAGTCCCACACTGGGGAGGCTACTTTCAAGGAAAGGCCTTGGGCTCTCCCACTTCAATAGCTAGCTTTTGGGGTGTGGTTCTCCCAAGGACTTGTGCTCGTATCAATTGGTGCTCTTGTTGAGAGCCGACTGACACAGAAGGGGCGAACTATAGGCTGGATTAAGGCATGGAATTTATAGGCTGGATTAAGGTACGGTTCAATGTACCGAATACTGGAAGTTGGATAGAGCCGCCAAAGTTGGAAAGGGATATCAATGGACCAGTGTCGATAGAGTGGGCCGCCTGGTAATGATACAAGTCCCACATTGGGGAGGCTATAATTAAGGAAAGGCCTTATAAGGTCTTGGGCTCTCCCACTCCAATAGCTAGCTTTTAGGGTGTGGTTCTCCCAAGGTCTTGTGCTCATATCAATTGGTGCTTTCATTGAGAGCCGTCCAACTAAAAAGGGCTACCTGCAGAGGGTTCTAACCGGTGGAGGGGCTGACTGTGATCGAGTGAAGCAACACCGAGTGAAGTGTTGCAGTGTGCAGCCGTCGGGACGCCGGCTTTCGAAGAGAGTGGTAATGATACAAGTCCCACATTGGGGAGGCTACTTTCAAGGAAAGGCCTTATAAGGCCTTGGGCTCTCCCACTTCAATAGCTAGCTTTTAGGGTGTGGTTCTCCCAAGGACTTGTGCTCGTATCAAGTGATAATGCTAGGGCTTGGGATAGAAGTGGATGGAAACGCGATGGTGAAGTTTAATGGTGGAGGACAGAGTGTTTCTGATGGCGAGATGGGAAACGTGATGGTGAAGTGAGGAATGATCACCGGCGGCGAGAAGGAATGGTGAAGGAGAATGGCTAGGGTTTCAGAAAGAAGGTGAGAGCAAGATGGAGGAAGAAGAAGGGGTGTCGTAAAGATAAAGTAAAACTTAAAATTGTAAAAAATGGGTGAATGAAATTTTAATAGAAATAAAAATAAATATGATTTCTTTTGAAGGAAAAATAAAATTAGCACTCAGCCCCCTTTTTTTTCTTTTTTTTTACACCATAAATCTTTTTAACTTAAAAAACTTATTAAACATGCTCTTACTCTCAGGCCCATGTACGTAACAAAGCCCAGAAAAGTTGAAAAAGACTCAAGTTAGCTCCAAGAAACCATAAAAGTGTTAAGTTCATCTCAAGGAAGAAGATGACGATGCTCTCTAACAAGGGGTGGGCACGCCTTATTATCTTGGAAGATAAAAATCATGAAAAGTCAAAATTAAGGCTAAAGTATTGTTTTGGTCCTCAATGTTTGCATGAAGTTTAATGTTGGTCCTCAATGTTTGAAAAGTTTAATGTTGGTCCTCAACGTTTTTTTTTGTTGATTTTGGTCCTCGAGGCTGACACCGTTTAAATTTGCCGTTAAGTGATGACGTGGTAGGCTGATGTGGCACACTCTCTCTCCTACGTGTCATATTTTAATGACATGGCATGCCACATCAACGCCATGTCATCCGATCTTAGCCACATCATCTTCTTCTTCAATCCTCTTCCTTCATCAATCATCCTCATCCTCATCCTCATTTATTACCAGAACCCCAAACCCAGAAATTTTACCATGGCCACTTCTTCTTCTCTTAATCTTCATCATATCAGATAATGTCGATTTGTCATCATTTTCGGCAGGAGTATTGAATGAGGGTTCCATACAAGCTGAAGGTGGATCGGGAGGTGATTCTGAGATTAGGTTTTCGGAATTATGCAAAAATCCTCCATGACCTTGTTCTTCTCTGTCATCCATAGTTCATGATTTGGGAAGCAAATTCCAAGAACAACAAAAACTTCCCTGGACTGGACAGACCAAGATTATTTATGTTGCCGAATTAGAATTGCTGCATAAGCTGCTTGCAATTTCAATTTTCAAATCAACTTAATTTTGGATTCAAGCTTGTATGAAAAGACCTTCTATCTTGATTTCATCACGGCACAAGAAAAGAAAACTGATTCTGTGAAAAAAAAACGATGAAACAATAAAACCATAAGGGCCCAATGATTAAAAAATAGATTCAATCCAGTACGTAATGTTAACTTATGGTGAAATTTTTGGGTTTAGGGTTCTGGTAAGAAATGAGGATGAGGATGTAACATCCGCTTTTTTTCAGTTAATGGAATGATCATTTGTGAATTAATTGTAACTAATTTCTTGTGTTTGACATTGTTTGATGCACATAGAAAGCATGTAGTTGCATTAGTTTAGAGTAGCTAATGTAATAAGGACTAGAATGAAAGGAAGGAAAATATTACAAGAGTGAGGGACTTATATGAATGGAAGGTTATGGTTTAGGGTGAGAAACGTGATTTTCTCTCCAAGACCCTAAATTCAGCCTTATACGCACAAAAAGTTCAGAAGAGCTCATTCTACAATTTTAGAGAGAGAGAGAGTTAGAGAGAGAAGGAGAAGAAAGCTTAAGGGAGAACAATGAAGATTTGAGCTGGGAGGACATGATTCGAGCTAGGAAAATCCGTAGAAAGGCATATACACATCTTCTAACGTAATCTAAGCATAGAAAAAAGGTAATCATTGCTTCCAATCTCATTTTTAGAAATGAAATTTTCAAGCAAAATGGCCAAAATTCATATTTGAAACTTTAGGCCATAAGAGAGAGTTAAAACATGCATTTCTGAGTTTTTAGAACTTGAATGGATGCTTAGATGATGTTGCATGTATGGTTGGATGCTAGAAAATGAGAAATTTCTCAGGGGTTTGGTTATGGGTTTTGGTGTATCTTCATAACAAAATTTGAGCATGAGAATATATGTTTCGAGTTGAAATTTTCATTGGTTTTGCTGTGAAAATGATAGGGATTAAGTTCCATGAATTAAACTCTTTTGATTTTCAAGTTTGGGGCTTTAATCTGGGCAAAATGAAGTTTTTAAAAACATTTCCGCCCCGCATCAGCCGACTAATAGCTAGAATAGCCGGCTGAGGTGTTCAAATTTCCCAGAAATGTTCATATTTTTTCCTAGAAATGTTCATATTTTACCCAAAAAATTCCAGAATTAGAACAGCCGGCTATCGTGCTTTTATTGTGGCTGAAATAGCTTTACAGGGAGCTATCAGCCGGCTGATAGGTCCTATCAGCGGGATGATGCGTGTCTGGAAATTTTTATTTCTTAAAAAATAAGGGCCAATCAGCCGGCTGATGGCCCCAAACAGCCAGCTGATTGACCCCTGTTTTGCATAGTGAACTTAATCACTTAAAATGATGTTTTAAACACCTAATTTCATTCTCAAACATGATGCTCAAAGATTATAAAGTAATTTGAAATATGAATCAAGGGGAAATAGAATAGAAAGAAATAAAAGAGAGCTAAGTATTCAATGTACATGTATCGGTAAAGAATGGGTCCATGATCGATTAACCAATTTTCGGTTTAGGACGGCCGTTGGGATTTCCACAGTTAGTATGCCCTATATGGCCATTCAAGAGCGACATGCTTAAAATTAGGCGAACCATAATTAGGACCAATTCTTTCCAATATATGTATATGTGAATTGTAACACCCCAATTCCCTACGTCCATTTTTAGTATATAGTTATCTTGAATTAGTGTGTTACTACATTTCTTACCCGAATTTATTAAAACCTTTGCCAAATAGATTAATTAGATTGAGTTGGTTTAGGTTCTATCTCTCGGGTATCTCACTCGTCTCTTAAGAGGAAGCATAAAGTATAATCTCTACATACATAATCAATTAACCATATTTACTTTCATAAACTTTTACATACATAATTACATAATTTCATATATATATATATATATATATACATCCATCATGGTCAAAGTTAACTAGAGTCCTGAGAAGGAAAAAGATCTAGAGATAGCAGACATCTTAAGATCTTAGTCCTTAACCTACTAGTGGATAAGAACTCTAGTTCATACATACATACAAACTATCCATATATTAACAAAATATAACTCCATCCCTTTCTATACATATCATCTAGTAACCTCTATGGCCTTTCCAAAAACGTATCAGGCACAAGCTCAGGGGATTGGAGAATCCAAAATCATATATAAACATTCATCATAAAGTTAGACAGACTGAGTAGGGGTCAGATATGTTACTACATGCACTACTACATCGCTAATAACTACGATCCAGCCATGTATAAGGTCATGTCTCCATTCCAGCTTAGCCTCCAGCATAACTAAGTACCTAGGCATCTAATACACATCAACGTAATCATGAGATTATAATCTCAGTAATCATGGAAACCTGTTTCCAAAACCGCTAATGTGTACCACTGTATCACCATACAGAAAATCATTGCATTTCTCATTACATTTCATATCATAAAATCCTGGATGCACCATTATCATTAACTTTAAACATATCATAGCATATATCATCATCAAAACATCAGTTAAACATACATACGGTTGGCATGGTATGGTATGGTACAATCATTATACTTCACATTGAAACATTTCATAGCAATATGGACATTTCATTAACATTCATCATTCTTTCATAAAACATGGAAGTAACAAGCATTCAAAACATATGGGTATTTAACCCTAATCTTTCATAAAAACATTGAGCATCGGGAGAGTTGTCCAACAACTACTCGCACATATCCATTCATTCATTTGACACACTGGTCTTCCCCTATGGGTCACAGTTTTGTCCATTTCATTCATAGGATACAATGCATCTTCCTCTCTTGGGTCACAATTTTATCCTTTAACATCCATTGATTCATAGGGTACAATGCCTCTTCCCCGAAGGGTCACACTCTTACCCTTAACCATACATTTACAGGATACAACGCATCTTTCCTAAAGGATCACCATTTTGTCCATGACCTCTCATTGTCATAAGACACAAGGTATCTTTCCTAAAAGATCACGATTTTATCCCTTGATATGCTATTCTCATGTACACACATTGTAAAGAAGTAGTCCCAATCATAGTTGATCTAATTTTAAGCATGTCACTCTTCATTTGGCCATACAAAGTCTACTAGCTTAAAATTAAACAACCAACACGGTGTTTTCGTAAACTTTCATCATCAATCGATTGGATGTTTTACCATCCCATATTATGGCTCAACCGTGGAAATCCCAACGGCCATCCCATACCAACAATTGGTCGATCGACTATGGACTTCTTCTTCTATAAAGGATGTATATGAAATACTTAGCTCTCTTTTTATTATACTATGTTATTTCCCTTAAACCATGTCACATATTGTCCTTTAATCCTTTAAAATTAAGTTTAAGTATGTAATTGGGCTCTTAAAACTTTGTTTCATAAGATGTAAAACATTTTCATAAACTGCCCTGTATCAGTCGACTGTTCACTCTTTGAAAAATATATAAAAAGAGGCAGTAGCTTATCAGTCAACTGCTAGAACTTACCAGTCGACTGGGAGCTCTCTGTGTTCCATCAGTCGACTGTCCCCCATAAAGCTTTTCCTTACACCTAAGTCCTCCTCCATCTAAACCTTCTTTTCTTTTCATTCAAGTCCCTCTAACATAATTAACCTATTTCTAATGCAAATTTACGTGCTTCTAGATGCATCAAACACATACAAAAAAACCTTAATTCATCTGGCAAACAATCAATTACATCATTGAGAGTGGCGGATGTTATAATTCCCCCCTCATTTAAAATTTCGTCCTTGAAATTTGAGAAGTCATCTATTTATGGGAATAGTTTCGGATACGATTGCCTCATAGCCTCTTCCTTCTCCGATGTGGCTTCTTGAGGAGAAGATTGATCCCATGAAACCTTCACTAATGGAATAGTCTTGTTTCTCAATTTCTTAACATCTGAATCAATGATCTTTATCGGCCTAGGATGATAAGTCAAATTCTCTTTTACTTGTACTGTTCTAACATCCAAAATATGTGAAGGATCCGAAATATATTTTCTAAGTTGTGACACATTGAAAACATTGTGGAGGTTTGACAAAAATGTGGGTAATGCAATCTGATAGGCCAATGAACCGACTCTTTTCAAAATTTGGAAAGGTCCTATGTATCTTGGACTCAATTTTCATGATTTAATAGCTCTACTAAGACCTGTAAGCAAAGAAACTTCTAGAAAAACATGATCCCCTTCATAAAATTTCAACGGTTTCCTCCTATTGTCAGCATAATTCTTTTGCCTATCCTGAGCTTTTCTCATCTTTTCCCTGATCATTTTTATCTGTTTAGTGGTCTCTTGAACAAGTTCAGGACCTAACAACTGTCTCTCCCTGATATCAAACCAACAGATGGGTGATCTACATTTCCTCCCATACAAGGCTTCATATGGAGCCATCCCTATAGTGGAATGATAACTATTATCATACGCAAATTCCACTAGTGGAATGTTCCTATCCCAACTTCCTGTTTGTTCAAGAGCACATGCTCTAAGCATATCCTCTAGGGTCTGAATGGTTCTCTCAGTCTGTCCATCAGTTTGTGGATGATACGCAGTACTAAAATTCAGTTTTCTACCGAATGCTTCCTGCAAGGCTTTCCAAAATCTAGAAGTAAATCTAGGGTCTCTATCTGAGACAATACTAGAGAGAATTCCTTCTAACCTCACTATCTCTTGAATGTACAAATGAGCTAACTTATCTAGTGAGAAACTTATCTTAAATGGTCGGAAATGTGTTGATTTAGTCAATCTATCCACTATTACCCAGATAGCATCATTTCCTGACTGTGTCCTCGGTAAACCTACAATAAAATCCATGGAAATCTGATCCCATTTCCATTCAGGGATATCCAAGGGTTGTAACAATCTCGCAGGTTTCTGATGTTCAATCTTCACCTGCTGGCATATTAGACACTTAGCGACATACTCTGCTATGTCCCTTTTTATACCTGGCCACCAAAATCTCTTCTTGAGGTCTTGATACATCTTAGTGGCACCCAGATGTATGGTATAGCTACTCTTGTAGGCTTGTTTTAAGACTTTATCCCTTAGTCCTCCCTGATTTGGGACATACACTCTACCCTGAAACGTCACGACCCCGTCCGATGACTCAATGAATTTCTTTGAGTCCTTTAGAGACTTTAAGAATTCATCCCCTTTTTGAGCTTCTAGTATCTGAGCCCTAAGATCACATTCTATCCTCAACTGATTCAGATATATCCTATAAGGTAAAATCGAAGTGGATAAATTCATATCTCTAAACTTCTCTATTAACCTCAATTCATTAACCATTAATTGAGACATGTGTAAAGATTTTCTACTTAAGGCGTCTGCGACCACGTTTGCCTTTCCGGGATGGTATTTTAATTCAAAATCATAGTCCTTTAAGAATTCCATCCATCTTCTCTGTCTCATGTTTAATTCTTTCTGATCAAAGAGATATTTGAGACTTTTATGGTCACTAAATATCTCAAACCTAATGCCATAAAGATAATGTCTCCATATATTTAGGGCAAACACTATGGCGGCTAACTCTAAGTCATGAATCGAGTAATTCTCCTCATGAGGTCTCAACTGTCTAGATGCATATGCAACTACCCTCTTCCCTTCCATTAAGACACAACCTAATCCTTTTCTAGACGCATCGGTGTACAATTCGAACTCACCCAAAGGATCGGGTATGACTAATACCGGTGTGGTGGTCAACCTTTCTTTCAGGGTTCGGAAACTATTTTCACACTCTAAGGTGCACACAAATGGTGCCTCCTTTCGTGTCAACCTCGTCATGGGTAATGCGATTTGCGAAAACCCTTCTATAAACCTCCTATAGTAACCGGCTAATCCGAGAAAGCTATGAATTTCAGTCACTATCTTAGGTCTCTCCCAACTAACCACAGCATCTGTCTTACAAGGATCTACAGCTACTTCATCCTTAGAGATCACATGTCCTAAGAATTTGACTTCCTCTAACCAAAATTCACACTTAGACAACTTGGCGTACAATTGCTTTTCCCTAAGCACTTCTAGCACAACTTTAAGATGTTCCTCATGTTCTTCCCTATTCCTAGAATACACTAAGATATCATCAATAAATACTACCACAAACCGATTGAGGTAGGGTCTAAAGATATGATTCATATAATCCATAAAAATGGCGGGAGCATTTGTCAGACCAAATGGCATCACGAGAAATTCATAATGCCCATATCTAGTCCTAAAGGCAGTCTTAGGGATATCCTTTGCCTTGACTCTGATTTGATGGTACCCCGACCTCAAATCAATCTTGGAAAATACCTTGGCTCCCCTTAACTGATCTAAAAGATCATCTATCCTAGGAAGTGGGTACTTATTCTTCACGGTTACCTTGTTAAGTTGTCTATAATCGATACACATCCTAAGGCTCCCATCTTTTTTTTAACAAATAGTACCGGTGCACCCCATGGCGAAGCACTAGGACTAATGAATTGTTTACTCAAAAGATCCTCTATCTGTGTCTTTAGTTCACCTAACTCGGGAGGGGCCATTCTATAAGGAGCTATAGAGATCGGTCCCGTCCCAAGGACTAACTCTATAGAGAACTCAACTTCCCGTTCTGGAGGGAGACTAGTTATCTCCTCTGGAAAGACATCAAGAAAATTGGAGACGATAGGAATACTGCTAAGTTTATGCGTCATCTTTACTTCGGAGGAACATAGAAAACTTACTCTTTGGATCTTTTCCTCATTTCTTTTACTAACAGGTTTGGTATCTATAAACATCATAGATTTTTCACAACAGTTAAGGACCATATTATTTTCAGACAGCCAGTTCATGCCTAAGATTACATCAATCCCTAATAGATTCAAACAAATCAAATCAATTTCAAAACGTCTATTCTCCACAACAATTGGACAGTTCAAACAAACCAATGAAGTCACAACACATTCTCCTGTAGGAGTAGAAATCGATAAACTATACGGAAGAGTAGTCAACTATAAATTTAAATCCTTCACACATTTAGAATTAATAATCGAGTGCGTGGCACCCGAATCAAACAGTACATGTAAAGACTTACCATTTATTATACCTGTTCCCTCGATAAGATCATCGGATTCAGTCGCTTCTTTGCCCTTGAGGGTAAAGGCTCTTCCTCTAGTAGGTGGTTTCACTCCCTCAGGGGTCTGCTTCTTCTGAGGGCAATCTCTAGCAAAATGCCCTGTCACACCACAAGTGTAACAGACATTCGATCCGAGTAGGCATGGCTTATCTCCATGGGTTTTCCCGCATTTAGAACAAAGTTTGGGTGCAGGTTCGCTCATCATAGGTTTCTTTCCCTGGCTAGTTCCACCCTTAAAATAATTCATCGGTCGCTTGTTATTGAAGTTGACCCTATCGGTCTTCTCCAAATTTCTGGCAACAATGCGACACCTGTTCACTAATTCTGCATAGTTCTTAATATCAAGAGGAGCTATCACATTACTCATAGCAGAATTAAGAGCTGAGGTCACATGCATGGCCTTCCAAACCTCGTCTGGATTGTGTTTCAAGTAAGAACAGAAATGAGACAACTCTTCATACTTGGCTATAAATTCCTCAAAAGGCATGTTTCCTTATTTAATTTGCATAAACTCAATTTCCTTCTGATTTCTTACGCTCATCGGGTAATACTTCTCTAAGAAGGCAATCTTAAAGTTTTCCCACGTGAGTGGAGTATTACGGGCCTCCATTAACTGCAATGCTCCTTTCCACCAATTTCCGGCCTCACCAGCTAGCATGTAGGTGGCATATTCGACCTTCTGCTCATCCGAACACTTAAGAACTTTGAACAATTTCTCCAACTCCTTCAGCCAGCCCTCGACTAATATTGGATTAAACTCACCTCTAAAGGCTGACGGTCTAGCTTTTTGAAATCTACCCACCCATGGTAGCTATCATCCCTAACTCTAGGACCTGGAGCCATCTCATTCCTCTCTTCTTGGATGTGCTGCATCATTTGGGTCGCAGCATCGGCTTGTCTCTTCATTGCCTCTGCCATTTCCCTCATGGTCTGCGCATCCCCATTAGGGTTCGCCTCGTTCCTTCGATTATTCCCAGTATTTCGCCTTGGAGGCATATTTCACTCTACAAAATAAACAATATTGAAATTTCAATATCAGTTTCATTCATAGAGTTAATATGACTCAAGGTAAAAATACTTCCTACCTAAACCTAACTCCATTCCACTAATCAGACTCAATCACTGGTTCAAGTCTTCCTACGAGGAATCTATACCCTATCTACCTAGTTAAAACTCCCTAATCCGGTTCTAAATAAGGTAGTGGTGCTCTGATACCATAACTGTAACACCCCATATCCCTACGTCCATTTTTAGTATATAGTTATCTTGAATTAGTGTGTTACTACATTTCTTACCCTAATTTATTAAAACCTTTGCCAAATAGATTAATTAATTGAGTTGATTTAGGTTCTGTCTCTCGGGTATCTCACTCGTCTCTTAAGCGGAAGCATAAAGTATAATCTCTACATACATAATCAATTAACCATATTTACTTTCATAAACTTTTACATACATAATTACATACTTTCATATATATATATATATACATTCATCATGGTCAAAGTCAACTAGAGTCCTCAGAAGGAAAAAGATCTAGAGATAGCAGGCATCTTAAGATCTTAGTCCTTAACCTACTAGTGGATAAGAACTCTAGTTCATACATACATACAAACTATCCATATATTAAAAAAATATAACTCCATCCCTTTCTATACATATCATCTAGTAACCTCTATGGCCTTTCCAAAAACGTATGAGGCACAAGGTCAGGGGATTGGAGAATCCAAAATCATATATAAACTTTCATCATAAAGTCAGACAGACTGAGTAGGGGTCAGATATGTTACTAGATGCACTACTACATCGCTATTAACTACGATCCAGCCATGTATAGGGTCATGTCTCCATTCCAGCTTAGCCTCCAGCGTAACTAAGTACCTAGGCATCTGATACACATCAACGTAATCATGAGATTATAATCTCAGTAATCATGGAAACCTGTTTCCAAAACCGCTAATGTGTACCACTGTATCACCATACAGAAAATCACAGCATTTCTCATTACATTTCATATCATAAAATCCTGGATGCACCATTATCATTAACTTTAAACATATCATAGCATATATCATCATCAATGCATCAATTAAACATACATACGGTTGGCATGGTGTGGTATGGTATGGTATGGTATGGTACAATCATTATACTTCACATTGAAACATTTCATAGCAATATGGACATTTTATTAACATTCATCATTCTTTCATAAAACATGGAAGTAACAAGCATTCAAAACATATGGGTATTTAACCCTAATCTTTCATAAAAACATTGAGCATCGGGAGAGTTGTCCAAAAACTACTCGCACATATCCATTCTTTCATTTGACACACTGGTCTTCCCCTTTGGGTCACAGTTTTTTCCATTTCATTCATAGGATACAATGCATCTTCCCGTCTTGGGTCACAATTTTATCCTTTAACATCCATTGATTCATAGGGTACAATGCCTCTTCCCCGAAGGGTCACACTTTTACCCTTAACCATACATTCACAGGATACAACGCATCTTTCCTAAAGGATCACCATTTTGTCCATGACCTCTCATTGTCATAAGACACAAGGTATCTTTCCTAAAAGATCACGATTTTATCCCTTGATATGCTATTCTCATGTACACACATTGTAAAGAAGTAGTCCCAATCATAGTTGATCTAATTTTAAGCATGTCACTCTTCATTTGGCCATACAGAGTCTACTAGCTTAAAATTAAACAACCAACACGGTGTTTTCGTAAACTTTCATCATCAATCGATTGGATGTTTTGCCATCCCATATTATGGCTCAACCGTGGAAATCCCAACGGCCGTCCCATACCGACAATTGGTCAATCGACTATGGACTTCTTCTTCTACAAAGGATGTATATGAAATACTTAGCTCTCTTTTTATTATACTATGTTATTTCCCTTAAACCATGTCCCATATTATCCTTTAATCCTTTAAAATTAAGTTTAAGTATGTAATTGGGCTCTTAAAACTTTGTTTCATAAGATGTAAAACATTTTCATAAACTGCCCTGTATCAGTCGACTGCTCCCAAGACATCATTTGACTGTTCACTCTTTGAAAAATATATAAAAAGAGGCAGTAGCTTATCAGTCAACTGCTATAACTTACTAGTCGACTAGGAGCTCTCTGTGTTCCATCAGTCGACTATCCCAAGCATAGCAGTCGGCTGCTTACTCTTGAAACCTTCAACAATTAAATATTTACCAAATTGAATTTCTGGGTTGAATCTGGGTTTTTTCATGAATCAAGAACATGGAAGTCGACTGATTGGGCATGGCAGTCGACTGCCATATGCGTTTTCTGGAAAATCTGGAAAAATATGATGAGTTAAGAACATAGCAGCCAACTACTAAGCCTATCAGTCGACTGTTGTGCCTCTATCTTAAATTTCTTTGAATTTCTGGGCACGACAGACTGTTAGAGGCTAACAGTCGACTGTTGTGCCTCTGCCTGTTTTCGCAAAACCTTTATATCACATATTCCAACCTAAAATTTATCATCCAAATACATGCAAGGTGTCCAAAACATTCTCAAGCATTCTCAAACATTCTCAAAGTTTTTTTTTTGGTCGACTTTGGTCCTCGAGCGTAACACCGTTAACTTTTTTCCGTAAAATGATGATGTGGCATGCTTATATGGCATACCCTCTCTCCTACCTGTCATATTTTAATGACGTGGCATGATACATCACTGTCACGTCACCCCAGATGATGATGATAATGATGATGATGAAGGAGAGAAGATGATAATGTGGCAATATGGGGTGACGTGGCAGTGGTGTGTCATGCCATGTCATTAAAATATGACATGTAGGAGAGAGGGTATGCCATATAAGCATGCCACGTCATCATTTAACGACAAAAAAATTAACGGTGTTACGCTCGATGACCAAAATCGACCAAAAAAAAACTTTGAGGACCAACATTAAACTTTTGAAACATTGAGGACCAACATTAAACTTCATGCAAACATTGAGGACCAAAATAGACCTTTAACCCATTTCAATATTTAATAATAAAAAGAAAACTTAGATGTTATATTTTTTTTAGAGAACAACGTAAATGTTATATTTAATTTAATTAACTTTAATAATATAAATATTAAATATAAAATAAATTAAAATAAATTTAACTTTATGAAAATATAAATATAAATAAAAATGAAAAATGAAATCTGTAAACTATATTAATGTGGTTATTGTTTAAAGTGTCACGACCCCAAATCGGGAGTACGTGACCGGCACGGGAATAGATTTTTACCTCTAAACCCGTAAGCCTTACCCTGTAAACATAACTATAACTACCATGCTATACAATCAATATATATAATTATAATAGTGGCCACACCTCGCTGGTGGCCTAATTAGCCTGCAATCCACGATTCGCTCAATACCGCTTCAGCTCAGCCCAGTGTATAGATATATATATCAACACTCATAATATAAATATTCATATCATATTGACCGTACATCTCAATACGTACGATCTATCCTATTCACATGCAGCAAGCACACATAATATATATATCCATACCATATTGACCGTACGCCTCAATGCGTACGATCTATCCTATTCACATGCAGTAGATTATATACTCATACATATATCCTAGTTTATCCCCAAACTGGACCCTGTCTTTAAGTACATGTGAAGCCTAGGTACATATTGAAAGTTGTAAATATATATATACAACCTTTACAACTTATAATATGTACAACCAAAAGAGTCAAAATAACAAAAACGTGTCCACCCACGCGAACTAGTGCGTAAAGGATGGTCTGATGTCCGTATCACTGTTCGGACGTCGATGCCAGTCTGATAACTGTATCTGAAACATTGAAGCAGAGGGACTGAGTCAAACAGACTCAGTGAGAAGCTTCCCATCCTCGGCATAGCAGCGTGTACCACTACAACTGGGGAAAGGGAAACAACCACAATCACATGCGCATGAAAATCCAATTTATCAAATGTTATATTACGATAAGGCAATATTAATATAACATAAAATCGAAGATAAATCTACGGATCATGATCCTCTATCATGCTTCTCATAAACAAGTGTAACTACAGAATATTCCACCTTGGGACACGTGGCACTGACTTTCTAGAAGCCCAGCCTCAGCACCCGCTAGAGACACATGGCACCACTCATCTACTAGTTACGTGGCCCTTGCCCTCATCACTTCATGGAACATCCCCTTTATCAGACGTGAGAACTCCTTAAGCCTCGTGGCACGACCCACGTCCCACGAGATCGTGGGTCGAGCACGACCTCCCCACACTCAAGTATAAATAGACCCTCACCCAGGGGACTAGAGATACGTAACCTGAATGATTACGACACCTAAGCTACGATCCCTCACACATTCTCAGCAACCTGAGTACCCTCAAATACCTCATACAAAACCTCTACGCATCACGAGCTCCGCCATAGGCTCCTTCTAGGCCAACCTTCGGCAAGCTCACCTCCATCCCGGAGTTTGCCACCTACGGGACTTCCAGCAGCCTTCAGAGACCCGAGCTCTCTCCCACTAAGGCAACCTCCTAAGAGCGGCTCACCCGCGCGGAGCACCTTAGCCATGTCTTAGTCGCACACGGCCCAATACAGGTAATCGCCTCGTCTAACGGCTCATATAGACGTCATCATGACGAACTACATGAACTTTGATCCCTGCCGAAGGGTACGTAGGCACCTAGGTGCATCACCTAAGGACAAGTCCCCCATGGTTAAGACCCCCTGCGGTCCTAATTACAAATTACAATTGTCTGAGCCAAAAATGACATTAACAGTGGCGCCCACCGCGGTCTTATTCAGACCACAATGCCTTTCGCACTCTGCCGCTAAACGACATTTCTTTTTCGGGGAGTAGGAGTATATACACGCTTAGAAACCCACATATTTTTCCCATCATTATTACTGGATACACAGGATACAATACATCATGACCGACTCGAACGGCCCCACAGCCACGACCGACGCAAGCGCTCTAAGGCGCAGCACCAGGAACCGGCAGGGAAAGGCCGAAGCGGTCACAACTGAGGCAGGTGGATCAAGCACAACCCAGCCTCAAATCGCCTCAATGACGCAGGTATCTATCGTGGAAACCGTGGTCCAGAACCCGGCACCTAGAGAGGAAACTTGCCCTCAACACCCGTATAGCATGCCGCATGTCCCTTGCCCCACAACCGGCGGTCAAGAAATGACAGAGCCAGCAAGGAACCCACGGGACGCAGAGGTCGCTCGCCTCGAAGCAGAAGTAGCGGCCCTGCGCCAATAGCAGTGGGAGGAGAACAGGAACCTCGCCCCAGCGAACGCAAGCGCCCAACTAGCACTAGTGCCGCACGGCGCGACGACAGGGACCTCCAGCGACCCTACCAACTTGTCCGCGATATAGTTCAGGACCTTACCGATGGAATTTGCGCGACTGTCGTTAACAACACTAGCGCCTCTAGCAGTGATCCCACCTGGACCAGCTATGGTCACCGGACAAGCAGCGCGACCCGCTACGAGCTATCCGCGACCACAAGTCCCAAACTATCCTCCGCGATCCTACCTCCACATGCCATGGGCAGCATCCTACAACCCATACGCTGCCTGCGGTGCAAATGCTTACCAGCGGCTCGCGTTCGACTTCCAGGGAAAGGGGAGACATCCTTTTACCCAACAAATCATGAATGAGCACCTGCCCATGGGCTTCAAAATGTGCTTCCACATAGAGCCTTATGGTGGAGAAACCGATCCACGGGATCACTTGAACACCTTCAACTCGGCCATGTCGATATTAGGTATGACAGACGGCCAACAGTGGCGAGTCTTCTCATCAACCCTGAAAGAGGCTGCTCTGAGATGGTTCTCGCTGCTACCTACCATTTTGATCCACAGCTTCGAACAACTGGCGCGAAACTTCTTTACACAGTTCACCAGTAGCAAAGAGTACCAGAAAAATGAAGATTCCTTCGTTGGTTTCCACCAAGAGGAAGGAGAAACCCTGCAAGCCTTTCTGGCCCGTTTCACCAAACTCTCGCTCCAAGCCCGAGGCCTCCAGGACGCCGTCGCCATCTTTGTCATAAATCAAGGTCTTCGATGTTCGCAGTTCTACGGGGAACTTAACAGATGCCCCGTCTCTACCTTACAGGAGTTGATGGATCGCGCGGAATGGTTCATCCAAGAGGAGAACGCTCAAATCGCCAAAGACAAGATGAGAAAGTTCCTGATAAGCAGGGCGCGACATGGAACGAGCGGAAAAGAAGAAGGAAAAGACGACGACAAAATACCAAGCTCCCAAGGAGAAAAACAACAGGAAGAGATCACCTCCTCGACCTCGAATGCCTCCCAGAGGACGGTTCACAAGCTACACTCCCCTCAACAAATCCCATGCTGGGGTGCTGGAAGAAATTTATCACTCGGACATGCTCAGCTTCCCCCCTTAGGTCAAAAGACGAAAGACGGGAAAAGCGGTAGACAAGTCAAAATACTGCCAGTTCCACAAGGATTATGGGCACGAAACCAACGATTGCATCCACTTAAAGGATCAGATCGAGGACCTAATCCGGAAAGGACAGCTCGGCAGATTCATCAAGGAAGAAAGCAGGACTAACGTTGTACACCCACGAGAGGCCAACGATCAAGTGCCTACCCGCGGGATTATCAATGTCATTGCTGGCGGACTGCAAAGAGGAACCTCCTCACTGCCACAAAACAAGAAGAGGGTGGAACGCTCCATACTCGCCTTCGATTATGCTCCAAAGCATTAAAAGATGAGCGAACCCAAAGGAGATCCCATCACCTTCGATCTCACCAACCTAGAGGGACCGGTCCATGACGACCCCATGGTGGTGACTGCCATAATCGCCAACTACGAAGACAAGAGAGTCTTGATCGACCAAGGACTCTCGGCAGACATTCTCTACTTCGACACCTTCAGAAAACTCCGGCACACTCATAGGGTTCTCAGGAGCCCAGGTTCCAGCAGAAGGAATCATCACTGCCCGAACAACCATGGGCACCTTACCGAAGGTTGCGAGCCTTGATGTAGATTTCATCATTGTCTCAGCACCATCAACATACAATGCGATCCTAAGGCGATCGTCCCTAAATAAACTCAGAGCTGTAGTGTCTACCGCACAGCTCACAATGAAGTTCCCAACACCCCACGGAGTTGGAGAATCATGGCGGACTAGAAACTAGCGCAAGCATGCTACGCAACGAGCCTAAAAAAGACCGTCAAGGTCGCCCGCCTTGGTCCCCAAGAAACACGCGAGGAACCCCCTGAGGGTAAGGAGTCAGAAGGAAAGAAGCCAGAGTCCGCCCGCCCGAACCTAACATCCGCCTAGACTCCAAACGCACTTTGCATTCTCACACCATCTCTAGGTCAAGTCACATATGTCTATTTATTTCGAATTTAGGATTTTCAGCCTGACTAAGGCTCGCCTGACCTAGGCAATCCAAATTTAATCCTCTTGATTACTTTCAGCCTGACTAAGGTTAGCCCGACTGTAACCATTTTATCTATTATTATTGAAGTATTCCTTTTTCGACAAGAGACAAGACTTTGAATTTGCCAAGTATTCGCGTAAGTCCTACCCCAGGACAATGGGTTGACCGCCCTAAGAAACGCTAAGTGCCCCCAGGGCCAAGCTAACATTTTCCCCAGTAGCGCGGTGAAAACCCCTCTGGTGCAAAACACACAAAACGAATGTTCGACAAAACAACGCTAGCGAATCGCATACAAACCGTCCTGATCACTTGGTACACATGCAAAAAATCTTTTTACCCCAACGTAAAAAGATAATAACGAAAAAATTGCACTCACACACAAGTTTTTGCCCATAAGTAAGAAGGAAAGGAAGCAGCATAAATTCTTAAAAGTTCTCATTTATGCAAAAAATGAGAGGTCGTCCGCCCATTACAAAGGGTAAACACCCCGAAAATACATAAACCTATTCTTGGGCATCCCCAAGATCTACAATGACCTTGGCCCGTGCAGGACCAACGTCACCAACTATTGACGGCGGCTCTCGCAAGTTCACCCCGGCCAGCTACTGAGAAGTAGCTCCAATCCCCGAAGCACGCCCGCCAATGCGAGATAACACCTGGTGCTCCACTAGGCGATCAGCTAGCTGACGGAGATAAGCAAGGTTCAACGGAGGATCCGTCTCCGTTCGACCACGGAGCTCACCATCAAAGAGCTCCAAAGAGGGATGCAAAGCAGACACCCATTCCGCTGGAAACCTCTCCCCGCGGAGACGCTCAAGCTGCTCGACCTCCAGAAGCATACCATACATCTTCTGCGCCGGCAACTCTCTTGGGAGATCAGCGACGTCAACAACTTTGTCCTCGGCCGCCAGCCAACCTGAAAGGTTCTCGGAAGCGCGAGCGTCTGCACCCCGCAAAGCTTCGCGGAGAGAATGCAGCTCCTGCCGACGCCTCTCAGCATCCTCCCGACGGAAGGCCAACTCCTTGCAAGTCTTCTCCAATTCCAAGCAAAGGAGCATAACCTCGGAAGGATGTCCGGCTTCAGCCCTAAGATGGGCAACCTCGTGAGTCAAGGACTTAATCTCGCGTCCTTGATCCTCACACCCCAACTTCTTGTCGGACAGCTGACCGCGCACGTTCGCCAACCTCTTCTGGGAGACCTCCAAGGCCTGGCTCTTAAAGGCCGCAACACCGAAAAACTGATCTCGGTCGAGACGGATCTCCCCCTGCAAAAAGACAAAAGTCAAAAACGCAAAGGATAACCCAAAAAGCGCAACACCAGGATGAAGAAGCTCACCACACGCTTCTCCCACTCAAAACCAGCCTGGTGGAAGTCAGCTAACGCCTCAGCAACTCGACTGAAGCCTCGAACAGCAAGATTCAAGGGAGAAGTGTCCAGCCCTCTGGCCTCCCTCTCCCGCATCTCCACGGGGAAACGCCTGGTGAATGCCATCAGCTCGAAAGGAAGTCCTCCCTCCGAAAGGCTGATGCTTACCCCCGTAACATCATCCCTTATGGCATCTGCCTGACTCACCACTACATTCCCTCTGTCTGAGAGGGCTCCGGCCTCCACGGCCACATCACCAGACTCCGCAACTCTGGCCAAAACTTCGGCCGCGGGTTCGCCTGCCAGAACCTGAGTTGCGGGAGAATCTCCAACAGGCTCCTCAATGACCACCCAAGCCCTCTTGGCAGCAGGCTAATTGTCTCCCTCGACGGGACTCAGGACGGGAGGACGAGTTGATAGAATCACCCTCATGGATGGTTGTCAAACAGAAGCAGAAATGGGAACAGAGGCAGGAACAACATCTCCCACCAGAGCCTCCACCTGCAAATCCCCCTGGTCGGAACTCCGCCGTACCGCCTACGAGGACAACCGTGACTCCACACCGAAAAGCCGTTTCTTAAGCCCTCCTTCTCTATCCTTGGGCAACTCCACCGCAGAAGCCCCTCTCCTTTCCCCTTCCCGAGGTTCACTCGCACCGACTCTCCCGTCTTTCTTCCTCTTCTCCCTCAGAAGAACCTCCTGTCGGCGCTCTCTCTCAGAAGACAGAGGCACAGGAAATTGTCCTTCACTACCCGTAGGTACCACAATAGGAACGTTGGCTGCTACATCTGGAGAAAGACTCTGTTGATCGCATTTGTTCCCCCTACTCTGACCGGCGTCGCGAGTACGGCTAAGGGGAGGAGGGGGATGAGGAGAAGAAGAAGGAAGATCCTCTAGGTCAGTGAAATCAAAGGGGTAAAAGATATAGTCGTCACCATCGGCCATGGCGGAATCCCGACGAAAACAGAAAGCAGAAGCGGAACGGACAAGAATCAAAGGGAAACAAAGGCAACGGTGAAGGGTGAATACAAATGTAAAGTCACAAACTTTCAAACGCTGGACATGTATAGGGTACCCAGAGGCGCGACGATTCAAAAACCTCAACCCCCTCGTATCCCGCAACGAATAAATTTCATAATCCTCTACAATTAGGCCTAGCTACAACCGTTCGCTTCAACCGAACACGTAGGGAGAAAGGACGGCTGAGATTCACAGACGGGACAATAAAGATACAAAGACTGAAAAACCCTCGGGGACCCAAGAGTTACCTGGAGACACCAGGGGCCTTTTCGGAAAACCCTCTACACAAGCCAATGATGGCTACCTCGGAAACGAACCCGCATTTAATAAAGGAGAAACAACGACAAAACACCCAAAGTCAGGGGTACCCATTTAAGCTCTGACGCGTGGCACCTGCAACAAGCCCGCTCCTTCAACAGACAACTCTCAGCAAGAAGTCCACCGTCTGCCAACGGCCACAGACGAACATAGCAAGAGGAGAGCCCTTCAAAATGACCAAACGGCCCCTGACCACAAGGAGTATTTCGAGAAATGCCCCTCTGAGCAATGATGACTCCCCCTCGGTAAGTCGAGTACTTTCTGCAGAGACGGCTCAAAAACTTATTGAGGAAGTCAAGCAGCCAGCCATCCGGAACAAGACGCGTGTCCTCTCCAGAACGTCTCTTTTTCCACGGAACGATACAAGGGAACCTACTTTGCGAGTCGAAGGACCGGCTCCAATAACCCTGGTTTCGCGCGGACGAGCCCTCCCACGAGCAAAGGCAGCAAAAATTCCTAAGTATCTTACAGACAAGGGAACTTAAGTCCACCGGCGCGCAACACTCGTAGACTTGGGGGACTTATGTAACTATGGAATATTCCACCTTGGGACACGTGGCACTGACTTTCTCTAAGCCCAGCCTCAGCACCCGCTAGAGACACGTGGCACCACTCATCTACTAGTTACGTGGCCCTTGCCCACGTCACTTCACGGAACATCCCCTTAATCAGACGTGGGAACTCCTCAAGCCTCGTGGCACGACCCACGTCCCACGAGATCGTGGGTCGAGCACAACCTCCCCACACTCAAGCATAAATAGACCCTCACTCGGGGTACTAGAGATACGCAACCTGAAGGATTACGACACCTAATCTATGATTCCTCATACATTCTCAGCAACCTGAGTACCTTCAAATACCTCATACAAAACCTCAACGCATCACGAGCTTCACCGAAGGCTCCGTCTAGGCCAACCTCCGGCAAGCTCACCTCCATCCCGGAGTCTACCACCTACGGGGCTTCCAGGAGCCCTTAGATACCCGAGCTCTCTCCCACTAAGGCAACCTCCTAAGAGCGGCTCGCCCGCCCAGAGTACCTTAGCCATGTCTTAGCTGCACACGGCCCAATACATGTAATCGCCTCGCCTAACGGCTCATATAGACGTCATCATGACGAACTACGTGGACTTTGATCCCTCCCGAAGGGTACATAGGCACCTAGGTGCATCACCTAAGGACAAGTCCCCCATGGTTAAGACCCCCTGCGGTCCTAATTACATATTACAATTGTCTGAGCCAAAAACGACAGTTACAACAAGCAATCACTTTTAACATATCATCTGAAAGCTATAAATCACTCAATTGGTCCATGTATCTCACAATGGACAATGGCCTCAATGGGCAAATCTTTTAATCTTTAACTGACCCTAGTGCCAGGCTAGCGCAATGGCCTCAACGGGCAATTTCTTTTAATATTTAACTGACCCTAGTGCCAGGCTAGCGCAATGGCCTCAACGGGCAATTTCTTTTAATCTTTAACTGACCCTAGTGCTAGGCTAGGGCAATGGCCTCAACGGGAAATTTCTTTTAATCTTTAACTGACCCTAGTGCCAGGCTAGGGCAATGGCCTCAACGGGCAACTTTATCTGACTTGTTTCTCCTCCCGAGCTTTTAGCTGGGATTCTGACTCTATCTACCCATTACTATCCTAACTTGACTTTACTTAGGTAGTGTGAACATCCTTATGACTCACTAATCAATTTTGAGATCTTCTTAATCCTTATTTAATTCTCAAACCCTTGATTAGATCATAACCTAGCACTAAGGTCTTTCCTAAGTTCGATTACCATAAAACATCGACGTTTACTAACAATTTCTATACGATTTCTTTAATGAGTTTCTAATTAATAGGATAAACCAAACCTTGGACTCAATCAATAACTTACCCCCTTGCTTGTACTATTCGGTGTATCTCATGTCATCACATGGATACCCTCCAATACCTCTTTGCCTGTAATCAAACACACATATACAAATACTTTCATATATAATAGTTTAGGAACAATAATAGCATGTTAACCACTAAATAATTCTTACAAATAGGCAAGTATGCAAACCACATATCCACATCCTCAATCAACCCTATAGGGCAAGGATGGGAAACCCCTCACCTGGACGGCTTCCTTGTGCTTGTCCTGGAGTAACTCCCGCTCCGGACGAGTCATAGTTTCCTAACGAATGCATTCATGTGGTTAACATCTCAAACTATATGCAATTCATATGCATATGACATGCTCGTGCCTAAAAATGCATCTAGACGTCGCGAAGAACCAAGTCCTTGGTCTTATTCGTCTTCCCTCTCTTCTATGAGACTCTCAAGTGCTTTACACTTGGTTTCATATAATTATCGCTCTCCTTGAATTGCTTTTCGGGCCTTGGAACAAGAAGGCATTTGAAATTATTTTGATTCTTAAAAACATGGTTGGAAGTGTCCTAAGATGTTTAGGATTGAAGATAGGAGGTTAGGACGCATCGAATCAGTCTTATAATAGGTTTGGGGCATGCTAGGCAGAGACCTGGCGCTGCCGCGCCAAGCTACTGCCCAAGCAGCCCTTGGCCACCCGAGAGCTAGCGCTGCCGCGCCAAGCTGCTGCCCAAGCAGCCCTTGGTCACCTGAGAGCTGGCGCTGCAGTGCCAGCTTGCAGCACAACAGTTTTTCTGCTGTGCTGTGGGCTGGTTTAATTTGGGCTCCTTCCGGCCCCTTCCGACCCCAGCTTCGACTCCGCTCCTCACGGGTTTTGTGCACCTACATTCCAACAACATAAATCCAATCCTAACTACTCAAATCCAAGCCCGATTCTGAATTTATCAACGAATCTCCGAATTGGGAATATTTAGAATTTTCAACCCCAAACCCTTCAAAATTCAAATTCGGCTAAACCCGAGGGTATAGTCTCGATTCCTACCCCACCTAAGTGTTCAAGAACACTTTCTAGGTCTCGATCAACCCTCGAAACAACTCAATCAAAGGTGAATCGGAGAAATCCCTAAAATGGAGAAATTGAGGGTTTCGAATGAAATTGGGGTTATCAACCTTTGGTTCGATTGGTGGAAGATGTAGGAGACGTCGTACCCGAGCTCTAGTGGCCTTTTTCCGGCGTCGGCTAGCTCCCTCCGGTCACTTTTCTGGCGAAACCCACCTCTTCTCCTTCTTCCTCCTCCACGTCTCCACCTTCTCTCTCTCTTCTTTCTCTTTCTTTCCTTTCTTTCTCTTGGCTCGTGTTTCTCTCCCTCTTTCTTTTTCTTTCTTGTTATTTCTTCCATTCTTAAGACACGGCACCCCCACCCCAAATTAAAACAATTAATTAAATTTAAAATAAAATAACTAAATAATAATACTAATAATAATATTAAAGAAAAGGCTGAAAATATCCTCAATTTAATCCCTCCTCCTTCCAATTAAATTTTATTTTCTTTTATGTCCCAAATTAAATACCCAAAAATATTTCCTACTCCCTTTTCTTCCTCTTTTTATTTTATTTCAAGCTTCAAAAATTTTCTCGGGTATTACGTAAAGATTCCTCTAAAAATTTATTGGTCCATATAAATAAGGTTTTATCTTAAAAACAAATATTTAATTAGAAAAATAAAAAGCATAATATGAAAATCATATTTAATTAAAATACTATTCAAACCCTAAAAATCTCTCCACTCTCTCAGCCGCCACGCTCTCTGGCCTTTCAACTCTCTTTCTCTCTTCACTTTCTCCGCCTCCCTCTTATGTCTTTCTCATTTCTCTCAAAACCTACATCTATCTCACCTTTCTCAAACCCTATTCCTTTTCCCAATATCGTCGATGATGGTGATATTTTTGCTCAGGTTATCGAGTACTGCAAGAAGCACTCTGAAGCCGTCGCGGATATCTCTATCGGAGAAAACGACATGAGCGCCGCCCTGGATGCTCTCAAGTCTTGTGGCGCCCCTGATTTCCCAAATTTTCCTCTAAATGATAAGGATCTACTATATGATTTGACGATGGTGAGTTTCTTGTTCTATTCGCCTAGCTACAGTTTTTATCTTGTCGTGTCGTTTGATCGATTCGAGGATCACAGTGAATGTTTATGGTTAGATTCACGTTTTAATCGTCATTAGGTTCATTTGAGGTTCATTATGGAATTTTCGGAGTTTTTTAATCATTCTTAATTCATTACCGGTATTATCAAGGACTTTATGTTTCAATTTAAGAGGTGAAGTATATGATCATATATGCACTTTTGTTGTTATACCAGTAACGAATTCCATAATGAACCTCCGAAAATTAAGAATGCTTAATAATTGTGAAGATATATTTTACTCTCTGTATGTTATAGCTATTTTATGTCTCTTTGGTGGGAAATAATGGAGATTATTGGACTGCTTTGCTGCATATTTGAAGATATATTTTTCTATTTTTCGGGCTTTTTTCTGTTATTTTATATTCTTTTCCTTATTTAGGAGGATATATTTTTCTTTCCCTTTCACTTTTCCTTGCTTCTATATAGTGTTTTTTTACCTCTTTTATTCATAGAGATTGTTAGTTTGGCTTATTTGATGTGTGGTTCTTGTTTGGAGATTTTTTCCACTCATGTTCTTTTACTTTGTTTTGTTATCTATGCATCACAAAATTTATTATATTCTCACAATTGATAGCTATTATAAGTGGTGACAAAATGGTTAAAACTTTTGTGTTTAATCCAGTAGAAAGTAAGAAGCTTTTTACCATTTGATCTTTTTACTCTGTGTCAACATGCATTGGAATGTAGTTGAATTGAATATTGATTTGATTCAAAGTGATATGGGCTAGTTGATATATTCTTTTGTTATTAAAGAAGAGTAATGAATTTGTTAGTTAATGAGTTGGGCTCGAGCAGCACATACACGTAGAAAGAGAAACAATATATTATATATATCTCATTTAAATGGATAACTTGGTAAGCTAGCCAATCACACATATATTTTATACAAAGAATTTCAAGTGAATAAGATGCAATTATACAACATGAATAAGATGCATTCATTACTTCTCATTTTTCCTTGTTGATTGAGTTATTTGTTTCTTGGTGCAAGGAATCAAAAGAAAATATAGTAAGTTCTTTTCATCCTATACGAAGATTACTTTTTTGGGAGGTTTTAATGGCTGAAGTGTTATTTAATATTATTTTGACAGCATATGTGTACTTGTATTAAAGTGAATTTTGTGGTTTTATATGTACCGGGATTTGGAGAAGCATTGTAAGATTTCTTAATGTCATGGTGTACAGGTTAAGCATCTTCGTGATTGATTTGCGGTTGGTACATTGAAATGAGCAATCCCCTTCATCCTACAATCCAAGAAATGGATAGCACCAAACAGAAATTTAAAGAGATAGCTGTAGACTTGAAGCGCATGTAGAATGATTATATTTGAATCTTTTATGCTAATTGGAGTTTGAAAATTTTATTATAATTGTTCTAAAAAATGAAAGTTTTATGATAATTTTAGCTTGAAACATTTATTGATTTGGAACTTCTATATTTTGACAAGTGATTAATTTAAGTTTAATTTTGATGATCAATGCAAAGTATTAATTTAAGTGTATTTCGGTTAAATATAAACAGGATAAAAAAAAGAGAAATTAATTATTAGAATAACAAAAGTTTCTTGTTAGTCATTAATGGCAGTTTCAAAATCGTCACAAAAATGCACAAATAATAGTAACGGCGGTTTTATAAACTGTCGCAAACATAGCGGCAGTTTTTAACTGACACAAAATTATGGCAGTTTTTCCCACTAAATTATGACGGTCGTTTAACCGCCGTTAAGTAATTTAGCGGTGATTATTCTAGTGGTTGCAAAAAACCGTCATTATTAACCTTGCGACGATAGCTTTTGCAGCAGTTTTGAAAACCGTTGCTAAAACAAATTTTTTTGTAGTGCATGTCTATCATCTTCCTCATTCACACACCTTTGTTTCAATAAGGAACCCACAAAAATGAAAAACAAAAAAATCTCGACCAAACTCCACAACAAGAGCTACATTTTCTTTCTTCTGCACTTTGCCTCAAATTTCAAAATCAACAGACATGAAACCACAATGCGAATTTGCAGCTAAATTATTTACGAGCTATTTTTCACGAAATATCACAAGCGCAAGAGACAAAACGAAAAAAAACCATTTCGATTCTTCCGCTAGAAAACCAATCACCATGAATCACAAAGAAAGAGAGAGAGAGAGAAGAATGAAGAACAAAATGTTAAAAATAGGCACATGGAAACCCATAAAAATGGAAATACCTAGAAGACATAGCCAGTCCCGTAGGCCTATCCCCTACAAAAGAACGAAAATCATAGCGCGGCCGAACAAGTGAGAAAGGCAGATAAAAACACAATGAGAGAGAGAGAGAAGAGGAGAAGAGGAGGTGGAAGAAGATGGTGTGTGAATGAGGAAGAGGATGGAAATGGGAGTGACGGCACCGGCGACGGCGGTGATGGTGGTGGGGAAGATGAAGATGATGAAGAAGATGGTGTAAAGAGATGGAGTTGATGATGATGATTATGATGATATGGCAATGTGGAGTGATGTGCCATTGACGTGGCATGATGTGGCATACCACGTCATTAAAATAAGACACGTACAAGAGAGGGTGTGCCACATAAGCCATCCACGTCAGCATTTAATGGCACAAACTAACGGAGTTATGTTGGAGGACCAATTTTGACAAAAAAAACGTTGTGGACCAATATTAAACTTCGCGCAAACGTTGAGGACCAAAAGTGTAATTTGGCCACAATTAATTAACAAACCAAGTAACGTACCTGAAAATAATTAATTAATTAACAGTATTAAGACCTTGAACAGATATACCAAACAGAGAATATGAAGAATTGAAACGTTCGAATTCAACATAACCTAATTTCTAGTTCCACAATGTAAAATAATTATAACGTATAATTGATTTCACACTGTCTTCTCCTTAGATTAAATTCCCTAAACAATTACGGATTTAAGAAATTCAATTAGCAATCATTAATATAAAAGCCAGTGGCCAAGTAGTTCATGCATCAACGAGAATATAAATTCAGAAAGTAGAAAATATCATAAATGAAGATAGAAAATAAACCCAAATTCCTGGTCTCACAATCCATTAAGAGTTCTAGAATGGTTCCCCTAGCTAGAAAGAAAAGAGATTAGCCACTCATGACTATTAAGAGTTCACAAAATAATCAGAGTTTCCAAGCTTCAAACGTGCTATGCTCCTCCTTCTTCACTCTGCCGCCAAACGTCCAGCCAAGGATCGAAAAAAGAATGCCCTCATGAATTGAAGTTGTTGCCTTTTTGTGTATGCACCTCCAGCCCAAAAATCAAGTAAGGCCCATGTTAATGTTTTAGCTTATGTTCAACTACTTCTTTCTTTGCCAAATTGCTTTTAATCCTTTTCTTTTAGCCCAAAAATCAAGCAGCCCAACTCCACGAGGCAAGAAAAATGTGCCAATTAAAATGGACCAAAATGGACTTTCTTATAAAAATTCCACATAAGATCTGTAGCTTAAGTCGTGCCCACGACTTATCAGCAACCATTTAAAAACCTACAAGAAAGTACCCAAAATTTAGCCAACTTGGTAAATCAAATCAAAACCAAAATATTGAGTGAAAACTACTTGTTCATGATCAAATCTAATAAAAATTAAATAAAAAGAAAAGGATATATATGCATAAAAGTCATCCTAACAAATTCCCCCACACTTAAACCTTGCTTGGCCTCAAGCATGAACTAAAAATAACCATCCCCAAAACAGTATCTAACCAGCAATTGCATTTCATTTGTTGAGCAAACAAATATCCAAAGTCCTTTACTTTCAAGTATGATATACAACCATGAAAAATACCAAAAATGCTCAAAAGAAGAGAGAGATATTTTCAAGCAAGTTCAAGATGTCAACCCATTAAGCTTCAATCATCCTAGAAATTAGAAAATTTTAGTAAAAATTGCACACGTAAATTGGAATCAATTCTAGTGAGGAATCCAAGTGAGAACCATTCAAAAACATGTTATCCTACCTTCTAAGTCCCTCTTTTCACTCTTTCTTTTTTCTTTCTTTTCAGCGCTACTCATGAGTATTCCCAAATAGCAACTAAAGAAGCAGATTTATTAAATTCTAACTTTGGCTATCTTCTACTTATCCGTCTTACGGTCTAGGTAGTTCTAATCTTAATTCACTTAGGGCCTTCTCCTATCCGTCTTACGGTCTAGGTGAAGTCCAGCCCCTAAGCTGCCTTTGGCAAAGCTCTTAGTCATTAAGGATAAAGTGATGAAAGAAGCAATCAGATGGTCAATACTACTTCAGATTCTCCTTGAAAAGTTGGGGCGATAGTAGGTACCTACGCTCTAGGGAACTTTTAGTGATTCCTTTCACCTTTCCAAGACGCAGATTCTTTTTGAATATTCTATTAATTATGGGGAACGTGCTATTTAGGGAACTTTTAGTATTCGCCTTCGACTTATCAATGCGCAAGTTCTCCTTGAATATTCGAAACAGTAGGAGAAATATGCTTTTCGGGGAACATTCAGCATTCCCCTCTCTTTGTTTATCTTGCCCTTTGGTTATCCCTATTGCTAAATCTACTTCACCTTGATCTAAGATTGATGGTGGCTTTGTCGCGAGACCAACACCAATTAATAACCGGAAATAATGAATGCACTATAGTGGTGCAATCCGGGTCGATTCTCTTAAGGAGCCTCCTATGAGGGACAACGGCAAACAATGCAAACTAAGAACAAATTTGGGCTCGTTGTGGCATTTCATCAAACACCTTGTGTGCGGTAATTGTAAAGACAATAAATGTAAAGATATTTTTGGGGTTTTTTGGATATAATGAAAGCAATGTAAAATGGATAAAAGCAAGGAAGATAAAATGGTCTATTGGAGATTCAATCCTGCTAGTAACATCAATCCAACGTAATCGAGAGTTCATACAAAACCATTCAATTATAATTAACCAATTATAATGCTCGCTTCATGTGAACCATACAACCCAAGTTAATTAGCAACCTAATTAACCTAAACAAGCAATGGTTACCATTCAATTATCGCTTCATATGACAATTCAATTCAAGGTAATTAACTAAAACTAGCTAATCAACCCAATTAAGCAATGGTAATCAATGTCTAGATATGGGTTCCACTCAATGGTAACCAACCATCTCATTGAGCATTCAAGAATCAATTATAATAAAACCTAATTACAATCATCCATAAATCAAAGTTACTAATCACATATCTAAACTAACAAGATCCAATCCACAAAGAGATTACAACCATAATCCTTAGCTCAATACAAATCCATGAAAATCTAGATAAAATCAAAATGAAAATGTAAAGAGAAAGTGGAAGAGAAAGAAAGAACTCCCTATATGTATCTAAATGCCCTAGCCTTCATGAAATCTCCTCTAGCCCAAGAAGCTTCGCCCTCCATGTTGGTGAAGGAAGCTCTACCAAGCTCCAGCCCTCCAATGGTAGCCATGGATGAAGGTGAAAACAAGAAAAATGGGGAAGAAGAAGAATTGAGATGGAGAAGATGGAGAGGGATGAGAGAAAAGAGATGGAAAATGTTGGGGGATGATGGGATTATTATGGAATAGGGTCTTTTTCAGCTTATAAGTCATTTTAGGGTTGATTGGACGAGTTGGGCCCGACCCAGAATGGCCCAAAACGGATTTTCTGTTGAAATTCGCGCATCAGATCTGGTGTACCCACTGCCAGCGGGTAACACAGTAAATGTGCTTTTTTTTCTTCTCTGCATGTTAAGCCGTGGGCACGGGTTATGACGCTGAAGCTGATATCCTTGCTAATCTTCTTTTGTATGGCCTAAAAAGCATCCAAAAGCAATTGTGAAAGTCCCAAAGATGATCAATCAAATGCACAAGAATTAAAACTATAGAATTATCACAATTTAAATATTAAAACCAAAGAATTAGCAAGATTGCAATTTAGTCCCTAATTACCCGAAAATAATGTCTACGCAAGCTACATGGCTCAATAAATTCTATAAAATCATGCCAAATAACATCAAATAGTAGGGTAAATATGGGTGTTATCAACTCCCCCACACTTAGACCTTTGCACTCCTGGGCAAAGCATTAGACAAAAGTCAGTCATGGAATGTACAGGGCACAATGGAATTCTAATCATAACCAGATACGAATGCAACCAATCAATTGATCTCATTCTCAATCAAACAACAATGGCATAAATAAGCATGTATAATAGTTAATAAGAATGCACAACTGATCAAAAAATATATTGACTTTCACTCAATCTACTTGTGTCGAACTCAACCATAAGCTTGTAATGTTTCTAAAGTCTCTAATACAAATGCATTACTAGGAAAGATCAAGAGGTATTTAGGCTTGTAGGGTTGGATGAATGGCTAAAATGGAAGTGGTGTATACGAAAAGAATAAACAAGAACCTAGCATTTAATAATGATAAATTTCCAACTAAACACACACCTATTCACAAATTATCTAATTTTCCACTCTCAATTTACTAGGAAATGCCTTATTTGGGATCTTTATTTTCCATTTTATTTCTATTATTATTATTATTATTATTATTATTATTTCTTTTGCTCATTTATGCTTTTTCACACATTTTCTTTTTCTATTATTCATTTTCTTTTTTTAAGATCCATGCATGACATTCTAATCAAGAGAGTGAAAAATTAAACATAATGATGTGAATAAGTAAGTGTTTGATTAGAATAATATATATATATATATATATATATATATATATATATATATATGAAGATGCTTTGGTAATTGCTAACATGTAAGCTCAAAGTAGGGTGCAATAGATAAAAAGTGTATGGTTTGTGTTTGGGCACGGGTAATGAAATGAGTGCCTCTATCATTTCTAACCTAACAATGCATGTAAAGCTTCAACTTAGAATCAAAACAAGTTCTAGAGAATACAAGCACAAGAAGATATCACTGAAAAATGGACAATAAACATAGTGTATAGGCTCAATAACTTCCAACATGGCATTGACACTCACAATGATCAGTAGCACACCTTATCGACTTTAAACATAGTTGAATTGCTAAAATTGAAAAAATGAGAGTGAAAATCAATTAACAAGTTGCAATTCCATGAAGATATGGATTTGAATACCAATGAAACCTAATACAAAACTTGAAAGTACTCTATCCAACAGCTAAGTCATGTGCCAAAATTGAAATGTGGGAGAATTTCTCTCAAAACTCATTGAAATAAGTTAGAAAATTTTCAAGATTTCACAATTTTGAGCTTGAGCTGAACACACAATTGCAATAATCTATGCAAATATATACCTCTCCCCCACACTTGAAGTATGCATTGTCCTCAATGCTTAAAGCATACAAAGTTCTTCAAGTGCAGAAAAAAAAAAACTAACATCATAAACATATATCCGAACATCAGCAGATCACAAGTCCAATCAGAAGAGTGCAATCATGACAAGAAATCAGAGCATTCAGATCTAAAAACAAAAACTAATATAAACCACTAACAAAAGAAGAAACAACAAAAATCCTACTGGTGTGGTTTCCTCCCTCACACTTATCTCACAGCATAATCAACTAATAAAACATATCAAAAATGTGAAGAGAAGATAAGAGTTAGAAGGAAACAACCTGGCCCTTCAAGGGGGCTTAAAATTCTCTTTGAAGAATTTCAGCTGGTGATAGTAGGCTACGTGCATAGTTCCTTTCTTGTCATAGAATAACTCCACAGCCCCGCAGTGATGAACTTTTGCAACGGTGAAAGGTCCAGCACACTTCATCTTTCTTGTTCCATCATTCGCACCGCTACGTTCTACTATCTTAATCACCTTATCGCCAGCTTTAATAAACTTTTTCTTGGCCCAATTATTAGGTGGCTTCTTTAATTGCACGTCAACCTTCCCAAGAATGGGATCAAGCTCGTGCTGATCTAGCTTAGCCACCGGGCCAACATGCCTACAACTCACACTCTTTCCTGCATCACAAGTAGAAGCAAAATCAACTAAATGCTCAGAAGCTTGAGAAGGATTAATAAAATGAGAGGATAGAGAAGGGTTAGAATTTTTCATCTCAGTGCTTGGCTCGGTCAGCTCATCAGACTAGCAAAATAGCTAGAGTGTGGTCATTTTGCTCTTCAACCTTACTCCCAGCTTCCAATCCAGTTCCTGGCCCAGCCTGAACACCTAAAACATCACTACACGAGCCTTTCTCGGCCTCACAGTCAGAAATCAAAGAAGAAGAATTTAAAACAGGAGAATGTCCAATGAAAGCATGTAAATTATCCAATGGAGGACTAGGAGGACCAACTCCATGAACATATAATGGATTATCATACGAGGGAAGATCAAAACCATGCAATGGATTACTATACTGCGTATCCACTGCTTTTACACCAAAAATATTATCCTCGCATGGGTGTTTCATCGTCTCATACATGTTAAAATTTTCTTTTTCATCACCCACCTCTATAGAAATAGTACCTTGTTTCATGCTAATTGTGGTATTAGCAGTCCTCAAGAAAGGCCTTCCCAAAATGAGGGTGGAGTCATGAGACGATGAACCATCCATATCCAACACATAAAAATCTGCAGGAATTAATAAACCCTCAACTTGCACCAATAAGTCCTCTATTATCCCATCTAGTTTCCTAATAGTTTTATCAGCTAAACAAAGAATTACAGGAGTATGATGCAATGTCTTTAAACCTAAGGACCTATGCATAGATTTTGACATAACATTAATAGCTGCACCTAGGTCTAAAAGAGCTGCATCTATAGTGACTCTGCCTATTATGCAAGGAATAGTAAACGACCCTGGATCAAGACATTTCACAGGAATTTGAGGTCTAAATAATGCAGATACATTATAACTAATTTGAACCCTATCTTTTGCCTAAATTTTCTTTTAGTTGTACACAAATCTTTAAGGCACTTTGCGTACTTAGGCACTTTCTTAATTAAATCAAGCAAGGGCATGTTAACGTCTACTTTGCTAAACAAATCTAAAATCTCCTTATCATTTTTATTTTCATGCTTTTTCTCACACAGAAGATAAGAGTTAGGAAAAGGGAGATCATGAAAATTTACCTCATCAGATCTGGTGTACCCGCTGCCAGCGGGTAACACAGTAAATGTGCTTTTTTTCTTCTCTGCATGTTAAGCCGTGGGCATGGGTTATGACGCTGAAGCTGATATCCTTGCTAATCTTCTTTTGTATGGCCTAAAAAGCATCCAAAAGCAATTGTGAAAGTCCCAAAGATGATCAATCAAATGCACAAGAATTAAAACTATAGAATTATCACAATTTAAATATTAAAACCAAAGAATTAGCAAGATTGCAATTTAGTCCCTAATTACCCGAAAATAATGTCTACGCAAGCTATATGGCTCAATAAATTCTATAAAATCATGCCAAATAACATCAAATAGTAGGGTAAATATGGGTGTTATCAAAGATGCTTTCAATTTTAGGGCTTCTATTCTCTGTACCTATATCAAAAACATTATTCTTATGGGTAAAAAGAGGGAATATTCATTTCTAAGGAATGGGCAAGGGGTGTTTGTTTTTGGATTTCGGGTTGTTTTATTTTCTTTTCAGGAGAAGGACTAGTGAGCGCGGGTGGATAGTGATTTTCTATTCTTCCAACTTTCTTGAGTTCCTCCTCTTCTTGAAGTTTAAACCGGATGGTTTTCTTTTTACACTCGGGAAGAGGCGGAACGACTGGAAGTTCGGTGCCCTTTTGTTCTATATCTTTTCCTATCGAAGTTTCAACACCTTCAAAACAAGACACAATAGCTTTCCCAGCATTAGTAAGCACAGAGAAAGACAAAGGGGAAGAATTTTGCGGAACGGAAAGCCGTCCATCTGTTTCTATATTACTAGGTGTTTTACTATTATGATCATAAGGGGATAAGGAAAAGGATACACACTTTTCTAGTTTGGTCTTCTTGCTAGAGATTTCTCTTGGAGGAATTTCCGTTGGTTCCTCGTCTACAAGGGTTAGCTTTTCCACAGCCCTTACAGTAGGGACTTGTAGTTGGTCCTTACAAATTTTCAGGAGTTGGACGGATGATTCCTCCGCTTTCTCATTTGTTTTTGTTGTCTATTCTTCTATTAGGAGGATCCATTCTTCCCATGGTACCCTAAGGTTCTCTAGTTGCTTATTGGTCTCTGCTCGTTCTTCTGCAAACGCAACTTTCATGGCCTTGAACCCATGGATGAACACATCCTTGAGTTTTTCTAGGTCATTTGCGAATGGGAGCGATGGGGTTTGGCTAAGGGGTTTAATTGGGCTTGATGGTCCCCCAAGGAAATTAAGGCTCCCATGGGGATTGCTTATCCTCCAATTATAATTTGGTTGATGATGTAATCCTTTAATGAATTCGCTGAGACTACATGTTTGATGTTCAGAACTTTGCTGGTGTACTGTCGAAACTTTTTCATGATAATTGGGGTAGTCATCAGCCCCTTATTCATAGATAGGGTGGAGATATCTATACATCAAATTTTATTATCTTGAAAAGAAAACTTTTTACAACCTAAGTATTTTTATTTTGAGGGAAAAATAAAGGACAAGAAAACCTCAAAATAGCACAGGGCCAAACCCAAGGGCAACAATTTGATTACTCAACTTAATTCGAATCACTCCGAATCGAGGTTCCAACCGGTCAACAGGATTGTGATTAAATAAAAACCTCAAAATAGCACAGGGCCAAACCCAAGGGTCGAATCTCTCGTGTAATCTTCGCCTTGTTCCTACAATTGGTTAATATTCAAAGTAAGCAGGTATTCGTAGAATGAATAGGGAGTGAATGGTTTAAAGGGTCAAAGATAATATGAAGCAGGATCCCAAGAAGAATAGAACTAGGCAATCATGGCCAATATGAAGTTATTCGAGTTTAATTAATTCATTCTAAAATTCATGCTATTCATGATAGTCATGCATTACGAAAGCCTATCTAATGATAATGTCATCCCCGACCGGGAATATCAATAACATGTATCAAGAGATTTTTTGATGTATTTAATTATCAACTACCTAACCAGGAACAATTAATTCAAATAAATACTATCGCAATTAGAAGATGCTTACAATCAAGAACCCAATAAATAAATACGTATCTGAATCTCAAAAATTAGAAATCCCAAGTGCTCTATCATATAATCAATGATTACCGACCCGATATGAAGGATCTAGTATACTAAATACATGCCCATTCATGGTAGAATCTAATAAACTAATGACATGTGACCAAGGAGCAAAACACAATCTATAAATTGAAAAGGATGAAATACAAAAGATGAATGAATTACCAAACCCTAATGACGAGCCATCGGCTCATGCCTACGCTAGTTCTTCTTGGAAACCCAAGAACTTAGCCGCTCATATTCTCCCTACACTTTAAACTATACAATATGTGAGAATCACTGAATCGCTTTTCAACCTTGTGAGAGGCCTATTTATATTGCTCCGGGGCCTCCAATTTGATTAGGAATAGGATGGAAAAAACTATTAATTGGTATGGAATTTAATATTTGAATTCGAACTAATGAAAGCATATCCAACTCCTTAGATGACTGGGATCCTTCTTAAATTCATCCATAAGGTTGCTACCCACGTCATTAACCTTGCCATGTTGCACAACTCGCTGTGGCTAACAAGTTGGCTCGCCACAGCAAGCTGTTGGGTTACTTGCTGTGGCGAGTTGTTCTACTCGCTGCAGCGAGTGGTCATCCATTCTTGATTTGCTCTCTTTCTAGGCCTTGCTATGAGTTCCTGCTTTGGATCTGGTTCCTATACTTGGAGTATATCTTCCTATTGATCTCTGTTAAGCATGCAGCACTCAACAAACATCAAACGCACCTATCTAATATTCCATGGGTTTTGTGGATATTCACGAATATTAATAGATAGTGCATTTTATGGCCACTTAATCACATTTTTTGCTCTACTTCTTATGTCAAAATATTCAACCTTTTTGGTGCAAAATCACATGTTTTTTTATCTATAATTTGTGCTATTTAACTCGTTAAAGTTAGGTTGATTTTGGGTGCAATCAGTGATACCTAGGCATACTGGGAAACAGTAAACTCTTGTCAATCACTTGTGATACCCATGCATACTGGGAAACAAGAAAATCTTGTCAACCATCTATGATACCAAGGCATACTAAGAAACAAGAAAATCTTGTCAATCACTTGTGATGTCGAGGCATATTGGGAAACAAGAAAATCTTGCCAATCACCTATGATGCCTAGGCATACTTGGAAACAAGAAAACTTGCCAATCACCTATGATGCCCAGGCATACTGGGAAACAAGAAAATTTTGTCAATCACCTGTGATGCCCAGGTATATTGGGAAATAGAAAAATCTTGTCAATCACCTATGACACCCAGGCATACTAGGAAGTAGGAAAAACCTGTTAATCACCTGTGATGCCCAAGCATACTGGGAAATGAGAAATGTCTTATTAATCACCTATTACCCAAGCATACTAGGAAGCAAAACAATCTTTTTAATCACCTGTTAAACCCGAGATTGGCTAGGAAGCAGGGTTATCCAACATTCAAGGACATTGGTTTTCTCGTGGCTGCTATAAGACCTATTGTCTACGCCAGGAGATCACTTTTCCAGCCTTTTACCATCATTTTCCACAATTTTGTTTTCTAGGGTACATAATTGAGTAGATTTTCTTAAATGTTTTAGCACCAATTAGTTGTCCCCCGGCTGAGACAAATAGGGCATCCTTTTGTTTTTACTTGTTCCCTCCGACAGAGAAGTTAAAAGTGGGCAAGTAGAAGCAGGGTCGCGACCTATAAGCTGAATCATCATAGGTCACGATCCGTATCACATGGGTCACGACCTATAAACATTTATGACTCAAATCAAGAGCTGAAGCATAGGTCACGACCCTTGTCTCACAAGTCGCGACCTATTGGCTAAGTTAGCATAGGTCGCAACCCCTAGCACAAGGCGTCATGACCTATTGGCATTTATGACCCAGGTCAGGATTGAATACAGATTTGCAAAGGGTCGCAACCTAAAGCCTACAAGTCGCGACCTATTGGCCATTAATGGCTAGAGTCAACTTTCTTTTTATATGATCCTCCGTGATCATTATAAATAGAAGGCTACAGAACTGACCAGGGGACCGCATTTCAAAAGGTTGAAGCTCTGTCGAATTTTCGAACCGCTAGTAAGAATCCTTGCACCTTTCTTCACTACCCACATACTTCTCATTTTTTAGATCTCATTTTCTTAAATCTTATTTCTGATCGATGGGATAGGAGCTAGGCCCCATGCCACTCTGAGGGTCGACCAAGATCCCCTCTACTCCTAGATCTAGGGTCCATAACCCTCAAACCCTTATTTTTCTCTGATTTAATAAGCGGGTGGCGACCTCCTAGTGTAGGGGTCGCGACCCTCTTCGACCATTTGAGCACCATTGTCTTCTGTCTTCTTCGTTCTCTATTTTTCTAGAATTTGGCATATAGGCCACGACCTGTCCTGGACCAGGTTGTGACCTCCTAGTTCATCACTGAGCTTGGAACCTGTGTCCAAGGCAGTAGGTCGCGACCCCCTTCTGGAGGCAGAAAGCCCGCCTTCTGCTTCCTCTATTTTGCTTACCTAAATTGTTATTATCATAACTTTTGTCCAACTAGTGCCACCAAGGAGGCTTTGCTTCTATAGGAGTACTAGTTTAAACGCCATCTAGGCGCACTGCCTGATGAGTATCACACACCCACTTTTGGTTGTTTTGTCTATGAATACATGATAGATAGGTACCGAGGAGCCTGTGCTTCTTTATGTACATTGCACTGAAACACCACCTAAGCCTTTGCTGGTGAGTGTTCCCCCCACACACACACACTTGTGTGCCACATGAATTACGCGGACTTTGATCCCTTTTGGAAAGCACGTAGGCCCTAGGCTCTTATCCTAGGTCAAGTCAGTCTTTTCTTTTGTTTGTGTGTTTGTAGTTTTCCTAACTCTTTTAAGGCCAAAACATTTAAAATATTAGTTTTTAGGGTAACCATCTTCGGACGGGGAAGAGGGGTGCATAACATCGTTCCCTCATCTCAAATAGACTCCCGAGCTCAAATCACTTTTAAACCTCGTGTTTACTACACTCTTGAACTATTTTTCCTTTTCAATGTTTTATGGAAAACTTGGTGGCGACTTCTCGAAGCCCGCCTAAGGTGCGGTCTTCACAAGGGCTTAGTATATATGCAAGAGGCTTCTTCACAAGGTCTTCACAAGCCCTGTCGCCTTTGGTTCCCTAGTATGAATTCTATGATTGTTGGATGATTTTTACAGTTAATTTGATATATTCGATGTTTATTTAGTTCTGTGCTTAAACTCTAATTGCTTGATCACCTCTTAGGGTAATTTGAAAGAGGCGCTTAGGTTTAGTCCGGGAACTAAATACTGTTAGATCTAGGTTAATTACTTGGATAATTGCTAGATTTTCTCGAGAGATAGACATATACCCGAGAGCTTAACGAAGTTAGAAATTAGCTTTGCTTGAATGAATGCAACTCCTTATTTTGATTTTCTACATAAACATATGGGAAGACAAATATTGAGTTAGGTCTTGTATATGATCGATAGACTATATGACGATTATAGGACTAAGACTAACATCAATGTATTAAAATTAATTGTTAAAAAGAGCCGAACAACATAGATGAAGTACTAGGATAGACCAGAACCTTAGGAGCTTTTAATATTGAATACACTTTTAATCACTTGCTTTTATTCAATTTATTTACATGCATAAATCATTCAAAACTGCCCTTTTGGTTACTTTACATTTTTTTTCATAAAGTCTTGGTTGATTGAAAAGTATTAAAATTCTTTCAATCCCTATGAGTTCGACCCTGCTTACGCTATATACAAATTTGTGTTATGTGAAAGTAGGAAAATATTTATATTAATTTGATTGCGTTCGACATGTATCATTTGGTCAACTGAGTTACACAAAAGTATAGGAGGAGAGACGTTGAAGAAAATAGGATGGATGCTCTGGAGAACTCTCACCGGAGAAGAGACGAATTTGCTAAAACGTAGCAATAAAAAGATGAATCAAGAAGATTATTGATCGCACCCAAAATCAACCTAACTTTAAGGTGTTAAATAGACAAATTATAGATAAAAACATGTGATTTGCACCAAAAATGTTGAATATTTTGACATAAGAAGTAGAGCCAAAATGTGATAAAATGCCCATAAAATGCACTATTTATTGATATTCTTGAATATCCGTAAAACCCATGGAATATTGGATAGGTGCGTTTGATGTTTATTGAGTGCTGCAGGCTTAATAGGGATCAATAGGAAGATATACTCCAAGTACAAGAATCGGAACCCAAGCAAGAACTCGTAGCAAGTCCCTAGAAAGAGGTCAAGTCAAGAGAAAAACGGAGCATTCGCCAAGGTAAGCAATTTCACTCACCGCACCAAGCAGAATTCCACTCGCCACAGCGAGTAACCATCAACTCGCTGTGGCGGGCCAAATCCTTCGCTGCAGCGAGTAGCACAGCACATGTGGCAGATGACGTGGACAACAACTTAAATGAATGAAAATATAAGGGGGTCCAGCCATATAAGGAGTTGGAGATGCATTCAAATTGGTTTGAATTCAAAAGTCAAACCACGTGTCAATTATCACTTATCTCCATACCAATCTAAATCAAACTGGGACTCCGATCGGAGCATTATAAATAGACGTTTCATCAAGTTGTAATTCATTTAATGATTCCCACATATTAGTATAGTTTAGAGCGTAGAGAGAATATGAGCGGCTAAGTTCTTCTTGGGTTTCTAAGAAGAACTAGTGTAGGCATGAGCCAATGGCTCTTCATTAGAGTTTGTTGATTCATTCATCTTTTGTATTTCATCCTTTTTTATTTATGAATTGTGTTTTGCTTCATAATGGCATGCCATTAGTTTATTAGATTCTTCAATGAATGGGCATGTACTTAGTATACTAAATCCTTCATATTTGGTCGGTAATCATTGATTATGTGGTTAAGGCACTTGGGATTTCTTGTTTTTAAATTCGAATGCATATTTATTTATTGGGTTCTTAATCCTATGCATCTTCTACTTGCGATTATATTTGTTTGAATTAATTGTTTCTGGTTAGGCAGTTGACCATTAAGTATATTATAAAATCTCTTGATGCATGTTATTGATGTTCCCGGTCGAGGATAACATTATCATTAGATAGGCTTTCGTAATGCATGACTATCATGAATAGGATGAATTTCAGAATGAATGAATTTAACCTTAATAACTTTATATTGGCCATGATTGCCTAGTTCTATTCTTCTTGGGATACTGTCTCATATCATTTTATACCCATCGACTCCCTACTCATTCTGCGAATATTTGTTTGCTTGAGATGCTAACCAATTGCAGGTTAATATGAAAATTCTGCGAGAGATTCGACCCTTGGGTTACACCCTGTGCTACCTGAGGTTTTTTTATTTGATGACATTCGACCCTTGGGTTACATCTGTTGAAACCTCAATTCGAAGTAATTTGAATTCCTGAAAAAGTGACGATCAATTATATTGAGACTAACACTGAGGAGACAATGGTTGATAGTATAACAAATCCTAACACATGAAAATACGCGGGTGTCCAACTTGTGGTGCAACTTAACTCTGAAAATAATACTTCACAAGTGGTGATAGCAAAAGAAAATGGAGCATCCTACAAGGAATTTCTAATGAAGTTTGGTGATCAAACCAAGCAGAATATTCAAAATCATGGGAATCATGTAGACTATGAGATCATGGAAGAAGATTTGGATGATCTGGAAGAGGAAAACATAGAAGATGAAAAAGATGAAGATCCTCTAAATCCAATTATCCTTACTACGAAAGAAGAAAGGAAAGAGTCGGCTAAACCATGGCAGAATTTCCTAATCATCAAATTGATGGGTAAATGGATTGACTTCAAATTCTTACAAGCTAGATTTCAAAGGATGTGGAATCCTACATGCTCTACAAAAAGGCCCATGGATGATTGCGGATCAATATCTAAGTAGTGCAAAGATGGAGGCCCGATTTTGACCCTTTTGAAGATAAATTCAATAGACTTGCAGTGTGGGTTCGGATACCAGGGTTGCCCTTTGAGTATTATAACCAAATATTTCTAGGGTGGCTCGGTAATAAAATTGGGCGAACACTCAATGTGGACACGAATGCTTTGAGAAGGCAGGAGGAAGAATTTGTGGTGGAAAGTGGTAGATTCACGAGAATATGTGTTGAAGTTGACTTGAGCAAGAATCTAATTTCAAAGTTCACCTTGTGAAAGAAGGTTCGACGCATAGAGTATGAAGGAATTCACTTGATTTGCTTCCACTGCGGTACATACGACCACAATGTGGAAGGCTGTCCTATCACCAAAGCTAAAGGGAAGGGAATTGTGACTGAAGATGGGAATGTTCAACCAGTTGTAGAGAAGCAACAAATTGTAAACACAACAACTGCAGGGGAATATGCCTATGGTCCATGGATGTTGGTTCAGAAAAACAACCGTCGCATGTTGGCACAATGGGAAATTCAACCAGAACCTAAGAATAAGAACAAAGCTCCGGCGAGTGTTCCCAAAACAGCAACAAATTTGGGTAATCAACAAAAAGCAAAATCGGTGGAACAAAAAGCGGGCATAAAGGGGGAAAAGGAGAAGCAAAATTTTGCCAAAAAAGAACCACGGCAAGGGTCCTATGATCACACTCCGATATCGACAGTAAAAGTTGTTGAAAATCAACCCAAAGTCACGCCTAAAGTCGTGCAAGGCACCACCGGATCTCGATTTGATGTGTTAACAAATTCTACAGCAATGAATGAGATAGAGTTGGCACCTATTTTAATAAGGGAAGAGAAATCGAAGGATCTAAACGTACTGAAACAAAAAAGTAAAAGCATTGATACAAATGGAAATACTGGATTGGGAACGAAAAAAAAGTGAGGGAGCGTTGCTAATAAATCCTTGCTTGGCATTAAAATCAAGTCGAGTAGGCCACACAAGGAAGATAACAAATAGCTGACCCACGTGATGGCCTCTCTAAATAAAGAGACAGAAGGGATAAATGGGCTAAAAGCTGGGCCTTCCTTTGAAGCTACTAGGCCAATATTTAAGCCCATTGAAGTCCAATCTTCTCTTCCTAATGGGATTAGCACGGATGAGGCTTCAAGTTCAGTTGGGCCTATAAGTTCTCTACCTCTTAACATGAGCATGGATCCTTTTGAACAAAGGGCAAAAGTGGACCTGAATAAAAATCCTCATGATATGAAGGACACGCTCCAAGCCATGAAAATCATGGAGAAGCAATTAGCTGCAGGCGACAACTGGCTAATGGCTTTAGGAGCCACACGTGTTTACACAAAGAATTTGTGAGCATATTCTTGACTTTGTCATTTTTTGGTTTATCATGAATATTTTTTCTTGGAATTGCAGGGGGCGGGTGGTTCAACCTTCCCCAAATGAATTCAAGATATTATGAAAATTTATGAAGTGGGTTTCCTTGTCTTGCTTGAGACACGCATTAGTGGCAGGAAAGCTGATATTGTCCTATAGAATTGAAGCTGAAGGCTTTGCGGGGGGTATTTGAATGATGTGGGATGAGAACAAATTTATAGTTAATTGAAAAACCCATAAACAATTCATTCATTGTAAAATTCAGTTTAAGAATTTTAACAGTTTTTCTATGCTATTGCTATATATGCTAATCCTTGCCATATGAAAAGAATTTTGAGCTATGGAATGAATTAGAGTACGTGGCTCAAGCTAAGAAGCACGCGCGGACACACCTGTTCTATGGCGTGTCGACGTGTCGGACACGTGTCCGTATGTCCGACACGCTGACACACTTGTGACACGCCTGTGACACTCTGTCTCTACTTTTCTTTTCAAGATGTACATATATATATATAATATATATAATATGTATATATATATACACTCTGTTAATATATATGACATCATGAATATTGTAATTTTTGAAGCTTTTATCAATATTTTATGTCCTTTTGAAATTAAAATATGTATATATATATAAAATTTATATATAAATATATGCCGTGTCGTGTCCTGTAATTTTAAGAATTGGCGTGTCGAGGTGTCCGTGTCCGTGTCGTGTCGAGTGTTCATGTTAGTGTCTGTGCTTCATAGGGCTCAAGGAATGCATGATCCATGGCTGGCTTTTAGTGACTTTAACAGTTACAGAGCCCCATCAGATAAACAAGCTAAGGAAGTAATTATATTAACTGGCATTCTGTGAAATATTTTATTGAGTGCATTTTGAATTGCAGGCTCTTGGACTTGGGTTTTATTGGTCCAAAATTCACTTGGGAAAGACAATATCAAAGAAAGAATAAAATGGATGTTTGCTAATTCGGAGTGGAGAAATTATTTTGATGAAGCAACAATTACTCATCTCCCAAATTATAAATCTGATCATAGACCTCTTCTTTTAAAGTGGAATGTTTTTACTCATGATAACTCTTGTCTTAACTATCCCTTTTGCTTTCAGGTTTCTTGACTAACAGAAGGAAGCTTTCATAAAGTAGTATATTCTAATTGGAATACAACTTCCTCTTGGCAAGAAAATGTGAATAATTTTACTGAAGCAGCTAAGGCGTGGAATTGTTATACTTTTATAAATGTGTTCTGAAAAAGAAGGAGAATTTTTAACAGGTTACAAGGAATTGACAGAAAGCTGGAAGAGGGACCAAATCAGTTTCTGCTGAATCTTAAGAAAGAGTTGTGGGCAGAATATGAAAAAATAATCCTTCAAGAGGAACTTATTTGGTTTAAAAAATCTAGGTGTAAATGGCTTACCTTCGGAGATCGTAACACTGGGTATTTTCATACTACAGTTGTGACAAGGCGAAGGAGAAATAAGATTCTAAAATTTAAAGATAGCCATGACATGTGGATTGAAGATGGTACAGGTCTTAAGAATCATGCTATTGATTTTTTCAAAAACCTGTATAATCAAGATGAAATGGTTACTCCTCTTGATGTTAGAAATATGTTTCCACCTCTAAACAGCAACTCCTGGGACTAGATCCAAGCAAATGTCGCCAAGGAGAAAATAAAAAGAGCAATTTTTGGTATTGGGGCATTTAAAGTCCCAGGCCCTGACGGTCTTCATGCAGTTTTCTACCATAGCCAGTGGAATACTATAGGGTCGTCAGTGTGTAGATTAATTAAAGAAGATTTTGCTAATCCTAATAGCATTAAAGAGATCAATCAAGTGCTTCTTGTGCTCATTCCTAGAGTTGATAATCCTGAATACATGACTCATTTTCACCCAATCAGTATGTTTAATGTAATTTTCATTAATATTACCAAGACCATTGCTTTTAGACTTAAGGTGGCGATGCCGAAAATTATCTCACCTGCTCAGTGTAGTTTTATTCCAAGAAGACATAGTTTTGACAATATTATCATTGTGCAAGAAGTAATCCAAACTATGAAGAAACAAAGAGGAAATAAGGCTTTATGGCAATAAAAGTTGATCTTGAGAAAGCCTATGATCGGCTTAGCTGGGATTTTTTTGTAAGACACTCTCAAGGATGTTGGTTTTAATTTTCATTTTATTAACCTAATCATGTCATGTGTCTCTTCGTGCAGTATGCAGGTTTTGTGGAATGGGGAGAAGACTGATTCTTTCAATATCTCTCAAGGAGTGCGTCAAGGAGACCAATTATCGCCATACCTTTTTGTTTTATACATGGAAAGACTTGCTCATGTTATTGAGGAATTAGTGTGGAAGAAGCATTGGAAGCCCATAAATTTCAGTAGATGGGGTCTATGGACACCCAATTCGGTCCGACTCTGAGAACAACTTTCTCCTGGCAAGAGGTCACGACCCAAAAGTACTAGAGTCGTGACGTCTTGAGAAAAAAAGAACACCTGGGTTACGACCTAACTCGTATTGGTCGTGACCCCCGAGGGCGACTAGGGTTCCAAAAATTAAGGCAACTTAGGTCGCGACCCACCGTCACTTGGGTTGCAACCCCCGTTTGACCTCAATCGAATCTCCAGTGATTTGGATATGATTTGATCCCCCAATCTCTAGGGATATTTCTTTCCTAAAATAAGACATACCCTGAACTATAAATTTGAGACAAAACCAGAGAAGAGGGGGACCTGAAGGCAGAGGTTGAATGTACTCCATATAGTCTAAGACTCTCAAATTTTGGAACTCTCAGAAAAGGTACAACAGGCTGCTAGAATAGAATTTATTATACTTTTGATTGTGAGTTATTAGGAATAATTCTGCATTTAAACTGTGCTTTTGTTGCTCTACTCTTATTGTTTTTGGGTGTTGGGTCGTGACCATTGTGTATGTAGGTCGCGACTCCCATGCTTAGTTCTCTTGTATTTACGTTGTAATTACCTCTGGGAACTGGACAAGGTCGCGACCCAGTCGCGACCTAAGTGCTATAATCCCAACATTTTCTGTTTTGCTTCTGTTTATGACTCTGTATATCTACTAGGGTCGTGACATGAAACTAATAGGTTGCGACCTAGGTGTCATAAGACCCTATATTCTCTTTCTACGTCGTTGGCCTTGTCTCCAGGTTGATGGGTCGCTACTCCCTGTGCTGTCATCTCCTCTGAAAGAGGCAGGAGTGGGATCATGGGTCGCGACTTCTTCTGCTTTAGGTCGCGACCCCCTCTGTGGTTGCGATGCTTTCAGCTGTTTCTTTGTACCTATTTAATTTATGCACTCATTTCACTCGCCGAGGAACATAATGTTCCGTCAGGTCTACAAAAGGGCCGTATGGATCCTTGATCTCACGAACCTTGCTTTGTTTGATTGCTTGGTAGATAGGAGGCCACCTAGGTGTATACCCGGTGAACCTCACTTCACATGAGAGCCCACCTGAGTATTGAGGCTTGGTGAATCTCCCTTTGCACACACACACTTGCAAGCCACTAAGAACTACATGACTCTGATCCCTTTGCCAAAGGGTACGTAGGCGCCAAGACCTCATCTTGGTTCAAGCCAATTGTTTGATGGAATCTTGGTAAGGCTAAATACATCTAAGTTTAGGGTTTATGGGTAACCATCGTAAGGTGGGAGACGAGGGTTGTCTAACACCTTCCCCTCGATGTAAGCAGTCTCCCGAGCCCATGTTTTATCTTTTAAAGCTTTTCAAAAGCCCTTTCCAAGTTTAAGGTCAAGAAACTTGGTGGCAACTCTGTCAAAAGAGGCGGTCATTATAGGGTCCTCCAATAACGCATCTATTCTTTGCAGATGATTGTATTCTCTTCTCTGAAGCATCTAGAGAGTAGGCTAGAATGATTAATTAGTATCTCAACATGTTCTATGCTAGCTCTGGTCAACGGGTGAATCGAGATAAAAACTAGAATTTTCTTCTCTAGAAATGCTAATCACATCCAAAGAAGTGAAATATGTAGTGATATGGGTTTCAGCATCACCAACGATATAGGGAAATATCTAGGTGTACCCATGTCCCATAAAAGAGTGACTAAGAGAACCTATCACTATTTATGTAATACCCGGAAATTTTCTAATTAACGTTAAGGTCCTAATTTAATTTTTTATTTTAATTTGGAAGGAAAAGGAGAAAATTTAAAGTAAATAAAATTTTATTTGGACCAAAAATTAGGACCTAACGAGAAAAATTGGGTGTAAGGTTATTAACCCCAAAATTCATTTTAACTATAAATGGTATTGTATTTAATATATATATATATATATATAAATATACAGATTTATAAAAAAAATAAATAAATATAGGTATGTGGCTGGAAGGGGGGTCACACACGTGACCCCCTCATAATTAAAGTTGGTCCCCAAAAATTTTGCCCAGGGGAGAGAGAGAGCCCGAGAGTGTGAGCGGCAGAAAAAAAAAAGAGAAAGAGAAGAGAGATTGAGGACCACGACGCTAAGGGCCAACAGAAGAGGAGAAGACGACCGGAACGCGCGCGGGAAGCAGCCGGGAAGTGCGCCGCCGTTCGTTGGGATCAGGACCGTCGACGGCGACGCTGGACGCCGGAGGAAGGTGGTCCGGCGCGGTTCACGGTGGAGAGAGGGGAATAACGACGGAAATTGCGTTTTCGCCGAAATCTTCGCCGGAATCCGCCGTTTCGAAGCCGGGGAAGGTGACCGGGAGTTTTTTCTACCCCATTCCATCATCCTATCCGATTGAATCGAGGTAAAAAGTCCCGAATCTCTCAAACCCCAAATTTATCTATTTTAGGGATTTTTGGAAAATTCCTAATTGGTATGAATAAATTACTTTGGGTCCTAATTTGAAGCTATTGGGTTGTTTAGAGGTATTTGGAAGTGTGTGTGATGGAAAATTGATTATGGAGGTTACCCAATTTGAAAACCATAGAAGTATGGAATTTAAAGTGAGATAAAGTGTAGTATAAATTAATTTGGGATTGATTGGTGTGTTGGATTGGTGTCATATAATAGTAGGAATTGTTGGAATATACGAGGGATTGAAGCCGAGTAATTCTGTCTCAATCGGAAACTAATTCGGTAATAAAAGAGACACCTCTCAATCCAATCTAGAATATGGAGCTAAGATATGAGTAGGAATTTAGATTAGACCGTGGTGGATGCTTGGGATTGATTTAAATAGTAAAATGCCCTTATTTGGTAAAAATCCCAATTTTCAAATATATTAGGCCACATGTGTTCGTATGTGAATATAAGTTGAAAGAGTGGTTGGGTAATTAACAACCATAGAAAATTTGAGGCTATGATTAACATAGGCCATCAATTGGATATGGGAAATTGTGGAAAGTCACATACGAACAATTGTAGGTGAAAATGAGTATTCAAAGAAAGGGATAAAGAGATGAGATTAAGTGTGAGACACTTGGAAACAATATTAAAGAGAGGAAGAAGGTTAAGACCAAGGACTTGGTTCTTGGCAAAGTTTAATGTATTAATTTGGCATGAGCATAGCATATGCATATAATTTGCATATAGTAAAGATGATAATGATGTAAATATGTTTGTTAGGTAACCACGAATTGTCTGGAGCAGGAGTGACTCCAGGACCAGAAACAGGAAGCCGTCCAGGTGAGGGGTTTCCCATCCTTGCCCTACAGGGTTGAATGAGGATGTGAATACGTGGTTTGCTTACTTGCTTGTTTGTAAGAATTGTTAGGAAATAACATGCTATTGTTGTTCCTAAACCGTTATTTGTAAAAATATTTGTATATATGTGATTGATTAAAGTTGAAGTGGTACTGGAGGGTATCCATGTGATGACATGGGATACGCCAAACAGTACAAGTAAAAAGGGGTCGGATATTGATTTCGTTCAATTTTTGGTTTGTCCTAATAATTAGAAACCCACTAAGGAAATGAAACTGACTTATTTATACACGTCGACGTGATTTGTGGTAAATGAACTTAGGAAATACCTTAGAGCTAGGTTATCATCTAATCAAGGGTTGGGTACTAAACAAAGAGTAGAAAATCTCATAATTGATTAGAAATTCTTAGTGGAGTTCACACTGCTGAGGTAAAAATACTTTAGAATAGAAATGGGTAGTCCGTGTTGCAAACCCCAATGAAAGTAAGAGAGTGAAATATGACGTCAGACATTTGCCCGTTGTGGCTATTGCCCTAGCTTGGCACTAGGGTGGCGCATTACATATTCATGTTTGCCCGTTGTGGCTATTGCCCTAGCTTGGCACTAGGGTGGTGCATTACATATTCATGGTTGCCCGTTGTGGCTATTGCCCTAGCTTGGCACTAGGGTGGCGCATTACATATTCATGTTTGCCCGTTGTGGCTATTGCCCTAGCTTGGCACTAGGGTGGTGCATTACATCTTCATGGTTGCCCGTCGTGGCTATTGCCCTAGCCTGGCACTAGGGTGGTGCATAGCATTTAAAGGATTTGCCGTTGAGGCTATTGCCCTAGCGTGGCACTAGGGTCGATTGTATGATTTATAGTTTTTCATATGAAATGTTTCATGTTATTGGTTGCTTATGAGTAGCATGTTTGAGAAGCATGATTCCTAGGTTTATCTGTGACGTAACGTTATATTAATGTTGCCTGATCATTATATAACATCTGACAAACTGGTATTTCGTGCGCATGTGGTTGTGAGTGGTTCCCTTTCCCCAGCTGTAGTGGTACCCGCCGCTACACCGAGGATGGGAAGCTTCTCACTGAGTCTGTTGGACTCACACCCTCTGTTTAAATGTTACAGATACAGGAATCGGGCAGGCTTCGACGTCCGGACAGTGATACGGACATCTATCCACTTGCACCGCATTCGTTCGCGTGGGTGGACATCTTTTGATTATTTAGCCTTCATTATTTTGAGTTGTATATATTCTAAAGTTGTAAAGGCGATGTAAATATTTGCAGCTTTTGAATTATGTTATATCTAGACATGTCGGCTTCACATGTGCTTACTGATAGGATTCTGGGTGTTGGGAAGGTCTTGACATACTTATATATATATATATCTGCGTATGTGGATAGGATAGATCACACATAATGGTGTGTGATCAATATGTATATGCTATATATATACGTGTGAATTGGTATATGCTGGATGAAAAATACAAATATCTGCATGTGAATAGGATAGATTACACGTATTGAGACGTGTAATCACTATGTATACTTAACTGTGTGTGTGAGTGTACATGTGTGATTATGACAGGTTATATATATATTGTGTGTGAATAGGATAGATCATTCCTTTGGGGTTTGATCACTATGTATATATATATTTATGTGTGAATGTCTTGAGTGTATGGATGTAGATATATATATATACGTGAAATGGGCTGAAGCGGCATTGAGCGCCGTGGATTGCAGGTTATCTAGGCCACCAATGATGGTGTGGCCACTATATACACTATGTGAATATTGTATGATGATTGCGTATAAGGGTAGATAATTTATGAATATAAGTAAGGCTTACGGGTTTAGAGGCTAAATTCTATCCCCGTGCCGGTCACGGATCCCTGTAATTGGGATCGTGACAATTTACTTGAAAAGATGCATAAGCGTCTTCACTCCTGGAAGATTAATGCACTTTCTATGGCAGGTCATATCACTCTCTCGCAACCAATACTCATAGCCATTCCAAGTTATGCTATGTAGACAGTCATTCTCCCGAAAAGTGTTTGCAACGAAGTGGGAAAAAGCTCTAGAGAGTTCATTTGGGGTTCTACAACTGAAAACAGGAAAATTCAAACTATCAATTGGGAAAGTCTTTGCTTGCCCAAAACATGTGGTGGTGATAAGTCCCTATTTTATATAATATTTTCTATCATATTTTATGGTTCTTATTATATTTTATTGGACTTAAATACATTTATTATGATAAATTTGATTAAAGAGTAATTGCATAAAAATAATATTAAAAAGGGTTAAATTATTACATTTTTGTAATTACTTTTTAATTACATAATTTTGAGATGAATTAATTTATATTGGACTTATTTTTATATTGTAGGTTGGTCCAAAAAATTGAAAGAAAACAAATAAAAATGAGACCCAAGACCCAAGCCCAATATTCAAGACCCATGAGCCCATTACTAAATCCAAGACCCATCCTTCACTAATTCAAACCACCATCTAACTCCATAAAATCCCTAATTTCTTTTTGCTAGCGTCGGCCACAAACAAAGGAGGGAGAGGCAGGATCACACCTCACTTCCTTCCATTCCATCCACACTCCAACATCATCTCTTCCTCTCCCATTTTTTTCTTTTCTTTTCTTTTGTTCACGCCTCATTCATCTTCACCACACCATTCCACCTTAGCTTCTTTCACAGTCTTCCAATTTCTTTGCTCTGCTTCGACGCCTCAGCCACACACACTTCCAATTTTTTCATTCTTCATCATCTCGTCTTCTCCTTTCTTCCATTCACCCCTTCCATTCCATCATCATACTCTCATTCCATTCCACCTTCTCATCACATTTCCACCTTCTTAATCATGGTTGAAGTGGAGAAATCTTCCACATCTCTCTCAATGTGTGGCTAGAGGTTGTACTTCTTGGAGGTGAAGTCTATGGCTTGAGTTCTAATGCTTCAAAGGGGAGTTTATTATCTTAATACTTATTTTTAAATTGTATATTTGATTTCCTAGTTTTAGAATTTATCTTTATGAAATTTAGGAATTTAGATTTTTGATAAATTATCTATCTGTATGAGACATTATGGTTTAGATTGGATATTGCAACTTTATTCTCCATTTATGCATATGGTGATGTTTAATTTTATTATGATAGCCTCCGATAGTAGGATTCATGATTAATTTATGCATCTATGTTTGTGATGGTATTCCAAGCAATATAAGAAAGTGGGTGCGAACCAATTGAACATATGATGGTGATTAATGTTGTTATGATAGCCTCTGGTAGTAGGAATCATAACATGTTAATTCATATAAGTTTGTGACGATCGTCCAAACAACATGAATAAAAGAGGAACAAGTTTCTTTTGCCCAATTTTAATCATACATTAAGTGGTTTTGAACTATGTCTTTTGAATTGGTTGCTAGCTATATTAGTAGGAGTAATGACTAAGAAAGAACACAAGACTGATGTGGTAACTTGGGGTTTTTCCTTAAGACTTAACGAAGAATTAATTCTTATATCAATTTGAACTAGGATAGCTATATAATTCCATTTCCAAGAGTATTTTTAATATTAATTTCAACTTATTTTAAATTAGACCACTCAAGAAAATATAAAAAAAAATTAATTTAGGTTCTCTTTAGTTGCATTTAATTGCATACTCATTTAGTTGATAGATAATAAAAAATCCAACGCATACATCACTTTAATTTTTAAATTGCATGTTTTTGACACTTAGTTTAGCTTAGGATCTTAAATAAAGTCTCCTTGAGTGAATACGATCCGGATTGTGCTGCTATATTGCATTACTTCGGTTAAGTTGATCAACGTTGCGACGGATTGCGATCAGGTGGTCTGGGAATGAAGAAACTTGAGTGCGTTAATCATGCTTATTTAATGAAAGTTGGTTGGGGCCTCATTAATAAAAAAAGATGAATTATGGGTAAGAGTTCTTCGTGCTAAATATAAATGTGGCACTGAACTTTTTCCCATTGTTAAACGTCGGAGGAATTGTTCCAATTTGTGGCAAGGAATAAAAAAGACACGGCATCATGTGGAAAATAATTCCTATTGGAGGATTGGAGATGGGAACTATGTTGAGTTTTGGAAGAATAAGTGGGTTCCGAATTGGTGCCACTCAACACTCTTGCCTGCAGAAGCTTGACGCTCGAGGAGGAAAACATGAAGGTTGAAGAGTTTGTCACCGCAAGTGGCGACTAGGATTGGAATAAAATTTCAACTCTCCTTCCTGACTATATCTGCAGAGACATTGCTGGCATTCCCCCACCTAACCCGAGTGTTGGTGGTGATAGTGTTCTGTGGAAGCTCTCTAAGGACAGTGATTTTTCCGTCAAGATGGTGTATCAAACTCTCACTGGAGAGCAAAGAAGAAGGAGTGCTAGCGTTTGAAATAAAATTTGGATTTGTCCTTGCATGCAAAGGATTCGTTCTTTTTTTTTTTTGGCTTATGACTCATGAGAAATTACTGACTAATGTTTTTGGTTACATCGAGGGCTCACTAGTGATAGCCGGTGTCCTCATTGCGGTGAACATGAGGAAACAATGATGCATGCTGTGAGATTGCCCAACAATCAAGAACCTGTGGCACCGGCTTCTTAAATCTCAGTATTGGAATGATTTCTTTTCCTTTGACATCCAAAGTTGGGTGATGTGGAACTGGAACCATGAAGCCGGAAACATAGATAACTTGGACTGGAAAACGTTTGCCATAACTTGTTGGAAAGCCTGGAGGCAAAGGACTGAGGTATGGTTTAACAATATTGAGTGTAACCATAATGACATTTATTTCTCTATTCTTTGTAGCGGCAAAGATCACAAGGACACCATGCGTTACAACTTGGAAGGAAGGACTAAAAGAAGTCGCAAGGAGATGATGATCAAATGGCACCCTCCAAATGAAGATTACGTCAAGTATAATGTTGATGGCTCGGTGTACACCGGAAGTAATGCTGCATGTGGAGGCACGATAAGGAATGCGGCCGGTGACTTCATAGTGGGATTTAGCGGGAACCTTGGTGTACTGCACTATTACCTCGGCAGAGCTTTTTGCCATTCGGGAAGGATTGAAGTTAGCTTGGGAGATGGGAATCCGCAAAGTCATCATTGAAGCCGATTCAAAAGTTGCTCTGGATTTGATAACCAAGAGTGTTTATGCTTGCCACCCATACTTTTCTATATATATATATATATATAGTTTCTACGATGTTAGTTTATGAATAGGCGAAATTATGATCTTGATTTATGGTGAGAAAGTCGTTGAAGGAGATATGGTTTAGAAGATTGATGAACTCTTGTCAATAATGTGGCTTTAAAGATAAAGCAGTCCAAGAAAAGTAATGTAATTTTTATGAGCCATTAATAATTGTCTCAAGTACATATGCTCCCTAATGTAGTTGGTATAGTTGTTGTATGGTGTTAATTATGAGAATTGCAAGGGATGATTCTTCAATGAAGTCCAAGTCATTTTGTTTTTTTTAGGCAGCTATTACAATAAAATAGCGGATTAGCCATTAAAAAAATTCATGGCTAAAACGTATGAATCCGTGGCTAAATTATTTAGCCACGGAAGAGTCCGAGACTATAATATGTGTTATTTAGCCATGAATTGGCCACATAATTGAAGAGTCCATGAATAATATTTTTGTCTATTGATCTGTATCTATATATGATATTTAGAAGATGAGACATATGTGAATATCATAATAGATAATAAATGTTGCAATTAATATTGTCAAGAGATTGGTTTTAGATGTGCGATTTTGAATCAGAGAACTATATATATGGACAAATATTGCTATGCGTTTGGTAATTGTTTTATGACTTCTTGTTTTATATTTATATTATCATCGGAGAATTGTTTTTTACAGAGTAATTTATTTTATACTCATTTACAATTTCTTTTCTTCTTCTTAAAACCTTATCTTATCATTGTGCTTGTTTGATCTTTAAAATTTGTTCACACAAAAACGAAAATCTTTGAAAATTATGCTATAAGCTTGGTTTTAAGAGAAAAGTGAGAGGCAACAACAAAATGTAGCTGATGGCAAAAAAAAAAAACAACAAATGTAGCATATTCATATTTTATATTCCAATTTCCATAACATCTCTAAATGGGTTAATTAACAAGAAATTAAACCAATTGACACTATATAATCTCTAGTACAAGATAGCAATCCATCATCTTGTGTAAAATTATATTGTTGGATTGTTCATGATCCTTAAAACATTGGATTTATTGAAATTAGGAGTAAACAATAGAGTTTGATTATTAAATTTCTTTTATATTTGCATTACATTCAAAATACAGTGTTTTAAGTCCCAACTACGATTAATTAGGTTTTCAATAGTATATGTAACTGTCATTTTTGGTTCAGACAATTTTACTTTGTAAATAAGGACCGCAAGGGGTCATAACCTCAAGGGACTTATCCTTAGGTGAGGACCTCGGTGCCTACGTACCCTTAGGAAGGGATCAAAGTCCACGTAGTTCGTCATGGTGACGTCTATAGGAGCCGTTGGGCTAGTTGGTTACCAGTATTGGGCCGTGTGCGCCTAAGACGTGCGTAAGGTACTCCGGGCGGACGAGCCATTCGTAGGAGGCTGCCTTAGGTTGTGAGAGAGCAGAGGTCTCTTAGAGCATTCGGGCGCTCTGCTTGTGGGGATCTCCGGGATAGAGATGTGCCGAGTGCTGACCGAAAAGTCACCGGAGCTTGGTGCTACCGTGGACCAAGCTTCGGGGTCATGAGGTGTAAGTTTGGGCAAGAATATGCCTGGATGTATTCAGAGTGTTTGCCTCTGGCTTAAATACTTGTGTGTGTTCTCCTGATGTTCTGATCATTAAGTCCCCCGAGTGAGGGTGTTTTTATACTAAGTGTGGGGAGGACGTGTTCGACCCATGTTCTCGCAGGACATGGGTCGTCCAACGATGTTTGGGAGCTCCCCACGTCTCTTGGGCGGGAGCCCTCGGGGAGAGACGTGGGTACCGGCCACGTAGGGGGCGACAAGTAGTGCCATGTGTCGTTGGTGTAGGTTGTCATGGAGCTTCTGGAAGCTTATTGCCATGTGTCCCTAGGCGGAATGTTCTGTAGTTACAGTATAAAAGCAACAATGTTGGTTTAAGCCATGAAGATCGTGAGGAAGTCGATGAAGGAGATAAACTATGGGTTAGAAAATTGATGGATTCTTGCCCGCAGTTGCTTTACAAAGAAAAGTAGTGTAAAAAAATTAAAGTAATATGAGATTCATAATAGTATCTGTAGTGGTAATAAGAACTATATGGGATGTACACTCACCTTTTGGACTAAACTGAGGTGAAGTTACTTGAGTGTTTGTAATGAAATTCTCCAATAAAAATAATATACTTACCCAAAAGTATTTGTATGACCAATCATAGTGGAGAAAAAATATAAAACGTTTAAAACGTGCATGACCAATAATTAAAGAAATTAAAGAGAGTATAAATAAATCCAGCCTATAATTGGTTGAACTCCATAATAAACACCTAATTAACTTTACCTTATGGGTCATTTGGTTCACTAATTTGGGATGAGAAAATGGTAATGGGGTTCCATTCCCATATTTGGTTGGCAATTAAGAATGAGATTCTCATTCCCAATCATCAAATAGTGTGTTGAATTATATTCCCATTCTCATGTTTGGGGCTTCCATGGGGTTATTACGGTGGAAATCGACAATTTTGCCCCTAGGTTAAATAGTGTGGTAATGATTTTTAATGAAAGGTATAATTGTTATTTTACTTAACTGTCATTCTATTCCATTTTCAATTTTATTTCATACCAAATATGGTCATATTATTCCCTTTATCATTCTCTTTCTCACTCTCTTTCTTATTCTTAATCCTATTCCTTCAAAATAAATCTACCAATCAAATCGTGCAGTCAATTTTTTTTCTTCACCTTTTTTTTTCTTTTATAGCAGTTGCGTTTCCAATTGTGGGGCAGGAAAAATGTCCCCATACGACAAGCCTTTGGATTTTACCAACATAATCAAGGATAAATTGGGGGGGGTGTGTTTGATATAAGGACAACTATACATGCATTTGAAAATTGTATGGTTTAAATTACGAATTATTAAACTACAAAACCAAAATACAATTCTAATAAAATTATAAGGACAACATAAAAGGTCAGATTTCAAATATATATATATGTGTGTGTGTGTGATCAAGGTAATCAAGATCGAGATTTTAAGTAGGATCGGCAGAGGCATAAGATAGATCGAATCGTAAGATCGAATCGAGGATCGTAAGATCCTATCAATTTTAAAAAATAATTAATCTATATATTTAATAATATATATTTTAAATAAATATATAAAATTATCACAATTTCATGATATTTTCATAAATTAGTTCATAAGTCACCAAAGTGACGGTATCTATACATCAATTCAACAAACAAAATATCAAAATTCATAGTCATAAATATCTAGGACTAAAGTTGCGTTTTGGGCCTCTGTTTTTTTTTAAATTAACATATACGATCTTATGATCTTTTTTTACGATTTTACGATCCTTTCTTACGATCTTACGATCAAGATCGCGATCCTATCTCGATCTTGGAATTTTTCGATCCTAAGCACGATCCAGATCGAAATTACGATACAAGATCGCGATCTTAAACGATCTTACGATCTAGATCGCGATCTTGATTACCATGTGTGTGATAATAGAGGTTTTCATGGTAGTGTCGTAGGGGTAAAATTGTGATTTAGGACTTAGAATGGTCTATCATTGAGCCCGGCCTTAAGAATCATCCCCAACCTTGTGGAAGAGCTTAAGGATAGTATTTGAGGGAATTATCTGTCCCTGCTCGTTGTAGCGAGCAGAACGCCCAAAATGGGTTTTTGCTACTGGTTTACTTACTATAGCTAGCAGACAACTCGCTATAGCAATAGACTTGCTTGTTATAGCCAGCAGGACAAGCTTCCTCTCTGTTCTGCTTGCTATAGGGAGAAAACATGCAGAAGGGGCTTGAAAATGCTTCAACTAGCCCCCCAAGTCTTTAAAATTATGAAATGGACCTCGAGTTTCTTACCCCATCAGCCTACAAAACTGATTCCTAAGCCTTCCTTCTTCATTTCCTCGTCATTTTCTTCTTCTCATCTTCTCTTCCTCTCATGCACTCTCCTAGGGCAAGAAGAAAAGTGGAGAAACCTCCACTCCTCCTCCATTATCTTGCTTCCTCCCACCATTTGCAAGTCTCCTCGAGCTTCCTCCACCAATTTAGAGCATGAAGATGCTTGGGCAACCTCCACAAATCTCCAAATTCGGATTCCATAAAGGCATGCACACAAACCATGATCCAATCACTCATTTCTTGTTTTTCTTGTTATAAGTGAGTTTCATACCTATATTATATCATCTTAGGACTCCTTTGGAACCTAGAGAACACCCCAACAATGATTTACATGGAAGATTTCAACCTAGGATTCATAATGGACGAATTTTTTGAACATTTTAGAAATTTTTTTATTTATTTGAATTTGTTGATATGTATGGACTCCAAATGCTTTGTTAAGATGTTCTTGCCATTTGACGGAGTACCAAATGGGTAAACATGAATTTTGTAAATTTTTCATACTCTAGGTTGTTGTGGGAAATCTCCATGGAATGGTTGTTGGGTATACAAGCATAGGAGCTTGTTTCCAATCAAAGATGTGTTTCCAAAGTAGGATAAGATTCAATGAGGACCATAGGCTAAGTAAAAGAATTTAAGGGTTGGATAGGTGTAAGAAGCCATAAGCAAATTATGAAATTTGTATGAACTTTGATATTGATTGAAATGATTGTGTGTAATAGGAACTTAAACACTTCCAAAACCTTGGGCACAAATTGCGAAAACAATTTTCAATGAGTAAACTTCACTTAAATTTTTTTCAAACATCAAAGTGCCCAAGAGATTTAATCTATGTGACCAACATCCCTACTAAGTGATTTGTTTGTCTGTATTCGTTGAAGTTTTGTCACTATTTGTATAAATGTTGTGTTGTGCAAGAAATGATAAGGATGACAAGTGATTTTTTTTTTTTAGGGTCAAGCGTCATGAAACCGTATTGGAATTGGTGGTACTAAGATAGGGTAGGCCTAGGAACAATATTGGGTCTGGGCCGCCAGGCATTACCCCAACAATTTTAAGGCTATGAGTACTATCATAATGGATGGCTCTCAATTGGTTTGATTAAGAGGTACAACTCTAGGGGCTCATGGTTTCCTTATAGGAAGGTCTTGTTTGGAAGAAGGGATTTCATAAAGAGGAAGAATGAAAACCTATAGAATCCTGTATTGCATGGGTCAAGTAGAAAGTAAGAATCCTACATCTAAGAAGGGGATAACATAGGCGGTTGATGGGTCTAGAACATGTCGGACAGGTTGTAACATCCTGAAAATTCAAAACCCAATTTTTGACTGAATTTCCTGTTTGACATTTATGTTTTGTGATTGATTGTGTTTGACTGTGCTGAATATGCTTGTAAATAGGGTAAGAAACCCTAGTTAGAGAAAGAGAGACTTAAAAATTTAGGAAAAATACCAAAGAAAGCCCTAACCCAAAACCATAGGGACTAAATTGAAAGATAAACTTAGTTTTAACCCTTTTGTTTTAATAAATTAAAATGAGTAGAGAAGGCCTATTTGACCCAAGAAAAGTAGCCTAGGACACTCTAGAGACACCCTAGGACTTAAATAAGGGCACCCAACCTCAAGAAAAGTCCTGAATTGTCATATTTTCTCCAGTAGAAATTCAGGGACTAAAACGATAGAAATGAAAAATTTCAAATAAGGCACCCTAGCTTACTTAGAGCTCAAGGAAGCCCAATTCAGCCACCCAAAAGCATTCAAACCTGCCCTATTAAGTACCAGCTATGTGCCTTAATAGAGAATTTAAGAATTTCAGTAAGTTACACTTTTTAAAATCAAAATAAAAGGAATTAAAAGCCCAATTAAATCATTAAGTGTCACTCTAACATAGTAACCAAAAATGTCACGACCCCCATTTAGAGGACCGTGACCGGCACGGGCACAGGGAATATCCCTCTGCCTGTAAGCCTTATCACCTGATTGACAGAATATCTATTATTGAAAATACATTCACATGCAATATAATACCATGGCTACACCGAAATGGTAGCCTATCCTAGGCAAGCAAATCCACGGCCAGTGCTGCTTCAGGATATAGATATAGGAAAACACACATAATATATATAACCTGTGTACTGGCTACACATCCGAAGATGTTGTCTATCCTATTCACATGCAACAGATATATGTATATATATATTTTGGGAACAAGCTTTCCCTGTACCGCAGTATAACTAACCCTGATCTTTAAGGTGTGTGAAGCTGACAGTTCTAGATTTAGTAATACAATCTAATTGGGTACGTCTACCCTTTACTTTATGATACAATCATGAACTAAATTAAATTACAATTACAATTTATCCACCCGCATGAACAAGTTGTGGGTCTTGGAAAGTTTTGCTTGTCCCTCGTTCCACCGAGACTTCTTCCACCTGTACTTAACCTGTCTCTGTGTAGTAAAAATGAGATGTGAATCTTAACCACGTGACTCAGTGAGAACGCTCCCATCCCCGGCGCAAGGCGGGTACCATAGCACTGGGAATGGGAGTCATACAAAACCACATGCAAAAACAACTGGTTACTGTTAATTAGCATACATTCTTGGTGATCACGCAACAACAGATATTCCACCCAACCACTCACATGCATTTAACAGATATAAGCACGCAGCAGTTTATTCCACATCATCAATCAACAAGTAAACATGTAACATATAGTGCCGGCTTTTACTTACCGGTCTTTTCACGTTCAGCATGTTTCAATCAAACAAGACGGTGTGGTGACGTAATCCTATACGTCACTACTACGCTGCATAATCAGCAATCATATGCAAACATAGACTATTTGTACATACACACAGATACTATAACATAAATCTACTTAATTTTCCCCACTCTGGGGTATCTACTAGCCACTATGTGGCTTTTCTACTTTGAACCCGTGCACTCGGGTTTCTGGCTACCAGGTGGCAAAATATACTTAACCCATTCACTTGAGTACTGGTCACCCGTGACAATTCTATTAATCAAACACAATCAACTTCTATCTATCAAGCAACTGACCATAGCCACCAAGTGGCACGTCCTGACCCCTTGCTGCGGGGCAATAGCTTGAGCCCACTCGTCCATTACCCAACCAGGTCACAATGGCGGGCACGACATGACGTCTCAAAGCATGGCCACTGATACACCCTGTACCAACTCAGCAGAGTGACTTCTCTTTTATTAGGTTAGGCTCACGGTTCACCCGTAGGTTCCTCTCGTGCCTCGTTACCTTAGCCTCACATATTAATAGGATTCTTTGTATCTTTCCCGAAGGATCAACAATTCCTCTCCTTGTTAATATGGACGAGTATCCTTAACAGGATATAACTCATATACCCGTCCAGATGCACTCTCTGAGCCTCAAGCTATCGTCATAGAAATTTAAATCCTTTCTGACCCTATTACCAGGATAGGGCAATGACCATCGTCATGGTGATTATAAAATTGAGGTCTCAAGTGCTATCTGACGTTGTTCTAGTCGATGTTTCACATCGCTAGCATAACCAAATCCGAAACCCACCAACAAGTCCCTTGGCACGATTTTATTTTAAGTCACCGTCGTGACGAGTTTTGAAAATAAAAGCTTAGTCCTTCCGTACAAGAACTCTTGCCAGCGTCGTGGAAAAGATTTAATAAAATACTCATCATGTCTTCAGAGTGTATGAGTTGGATTTGTAACACACCAATCATAGCAAACAATTACACTCTACTCCTATGTCTTCCTATCCAAGCTACTTTCCACAACCTATTTTCTGATTCTTTTATTCTTTTAGCATTCTATACCTCTAGCTAACACATATCAGACAAATAGAGAATATACATACTCATGTAATTCACATAAGCATACAACCCTAGGAGCAGAGATGAAAGAGCCCTCATATTGGCCAACCTTCCATGCAATTCTCTCCTGTAACTTTAGTCTCCTCGGAGTTCCTGTTGCACTCTTTTGCGTGTCGTTATTCCTATAAGGACAGCATTTACTTCATTAAGGTTATTACTGTCACAACCCCCGTTTAGAGGACCGTGACCGGCACAGACACAGGGAATATCCCTATGCCTGTAAGCCTTATCACCTAATTGACAGAATATCTATTATTGAAAATACATCCACATGCAGTATAATACCATGGCTACACCGAAATGGTGGCCTATCCTAGGCAAGCAAATCCACGGCTAGTGCCGCTTCAGGATATAGATATAGGAAAACAAACATAATATATAACCTGTGTACTGGCTACACATACGAAGATGCTGCCTTTCCTATTCACATGCAACAAATATATGTATATATATATTTTTGGAAACAAGTTTTCCCTGCATCGTAATTTAACAGATCCTGATCTTTAAGGTGTGTGAAGCTGATAGTTCTAGATTTAGTGATACAATATAGTTGGGTACGTCTACCCTTTACTTTATGATACAATAATAAAGTAAATTAAATTACAATTGCATTTTATTCACCCACATGAACAAGTTGTGGGTCTTGGAAAAGTGTTGCTCAACCCTCGTCCCACCGAGACTTCTTCCACCTGTACTTAACCAGTCTCTGTGTAGTAAAAATGAGGTGTGAGTCTTGACCACGCGACTCAGTGAGGACTCTCCCATCCCTAGCGTAAGGTGGGTACCATAGCGCTGGGTTTGGGAGTCATACACAACCACATGCAAAAACAACTAGTTACTGTTGTTAGCATACATTCTTGGTGATCACACAACAACCGAAATTTCACCCAAACACTCACATGCATTTAATAATTGTAAACATGCAGCAGTTTATTCCACGTCATCAATCAAAAATTAAACACGTAACATATAGTGCCGGCTTTTACTTACCGATCTTCTTACGTTCAGCATATCTGAATCAAACAAGATGTTGTGATGACGTAATCCTGTACGTCACCACTCCGCTGCACCATCAGCAATAATATGCAAACACAGACAATTCTTTAAGTACACGCAGATACTATAACATACATCTACTTAACTTCCCCCACTCTTGGGTATTTACTAGCCACTACATGGCTTTTCTACCTCGAACCCGTGCACTCGGGTTGTTGGCCACCACGTGGCAAAGCATACTTAACCCATTCACTTGGGTACTGGTCACCTCGTGACAATTCTGTTAATCAAACAATACTTAACCCCTTCACTTGGGTACTAGTCACCTTGTGACAATTCTATTAATCAAACACAATCAACTTCTATCTATCAAACAACTGATATGTAGCCACCACGTGGCACGTCCTGACCCCTTGCTGCGGGGCAATAGCTTGAGCCCACTCGTCCATTACCCAACCAGGCCACATGGCGGGCACGACACGACGTCTCGAAGCATGGCCATTGACACACCCTGGACCAACTCCACAGGATGATTTCTCTTTTACTAGGCTAGACTCACGGTTCACCCGTAGGTTCCTCCCGTGTCTCCTTACCTTAGTCTCACATATTAATAGGATTCTTTGTATCTTTCCCGAATGATCAACAATTCTTCTCCTTATTAATATGTACAAGTATTCTCAACAAGATATAACTCATATACCCATCCATATGCACTCTCTGAGCCTCAAGCTATCGTTATAGCAATATAAATCCTTTCTGACCCTATTGCCAGGATAGGGCAATGACCATCGTCATGGTGATTATAAAACTGAGGTCTCAAGTGCTATCTGACGTTGTTCTAGTCGATGTCTCACATCGCTAGCATAACCAAATCCGAAACCCACCAATAACTCCCTTTGCATGATTTTAATTTAAGTCACCGTCGCGACGGGTTTTCAAAATAAAGTTTAGCCCTTCCGTACAAGGACTCTTGCCACCGTCGTGGAAAAGATTTAATAAAATACTCATCATGCCTCCGGAGTGTATGAGTTGGATTTGTAACACACCAATCATAACAAACAATTTTACTCTACTCCTATGTCTTCCTATCCAAGCTACTTTCCACAACCTATTTTCTAGTTCTTTCATTCTTTTAGCATTCTATACCTCTAGCTAACACATGCCAGACAAGCAGAGAATATGCATACTCATGTAATCCACATAAGCATACAACCCTAGGAGCAGAGATGAAAGAGCCCTCACCTTGGTCACTTTATTTAACATTCCCTTTGGGCACTCTTGTCTCCAAGGAAGTACTTGAATCCAATCACATACAACCAATTCAATCCATATCAATTTTCATACATCAACTTCTGTTTCACCACATAAGTCCTATCACATATAATCCTTTCCACCATATTCTAATTTCATAATTACATAGCAACTTAAAACTACATTCAAGGCTAACCCAAAACCCCTTATCAAGCTAAGGTCAACATTTAGAGTTCTTTTTAAGTTAAAAAACAATTTATGCTTAAGTAAACAAGTCTTGCCACTTGCTCACTCTCCAAGCTCCTTCAATGAAGGATTTTGTCAAATATGGAAACTCCACATTTTCACCATGGGTCCACACATAAAAAAAACCCAACCATTGGGCAATCTCTCATTTCATTTAAAAAGTGTAAGCAATTCATTTGGAACCCAAACAAACCAACAATTTTTTATCTAGTATTTTGTTTGATCTTTGAAATGACACTTAAAAGTTGGTTAAACTCATTTAAGTTGAAGGAAAAGGAACCATTCAAATTAAGGAAGAAATAACAACTTTTCAAAAACTAGAAACTTGGTAGTGTGTAAAACAGAACCGCTAACTTTCGAGAAACTTCCCAGAAAATCTAACCGTTGGAATTTTTAGTAAAAATACAACTTAGAAAGCTTAGGATGTTTTCTTTAGAAAGCTTAGGATGTTTTCTTTCATATGGTTTTGGAATCACTCAAATCCATTCAGTAACGAATTCAGAAAACACATTTAAACAAAGCAAGATCAGATTCAAAACAGCATGCAACATTTGGCAAGCTTCATTGAAATGGGCATATCTCCTTCCATACTTAACTAAATTATTTGATTCTTCTTTCTAAATCAAGCTTAGAGATAAAATATTCTAATTATCAATTCATTACATAAAGGGTTTGAGCCATTTAAGAGCAGTAATTTAAAAACAGTAGCCAATCATACAAAAATTCTGCATCAGTTTAGAAAACTGAACCGCTGACTTTCGAGGCCATTTCCAGAAGATCTAACCGTTGGAATATTTTAGAAAAATACAATTTAGAAATATTAGGATGTTAGCTTTCATAGGGATTTGGAATCATGCAAATACATCAAGCAACGAATTCAGAAAACACGTTTAAACAGAGCAAGGTCAGATTGAAAAACTCAGTTTTTGACAAAAACATGTTCCACGAATTTCTTGTGTCTTATACCATCAAAGATTGTTGTTTTTAGAAGAACATGATGAACAAAATCAAACCCTAAACTCAAATCTCTAACCCAGCAAAATCTCAGCACAACTAACAATTAAAACATCCAATAGAAATGTTCATAACATCAAGAATGCAAAGTTTGAGCCTTCATTGTTCATAAAATCAAGAAATGGTGAGGATGAGAAAAATTATAGATGGAGGAGATTACTAAACCTACCTCAAGAGAGTAAAACAAGATGAAGAGAAGGTTGGGGGCAGCTTCCTAATCTTTGCTCCGGCTCGCCGGATTTGCTCCCTCATCCAAGCCCTAGCTCCCCCTCTCTCTCTTCTCCCTCTCTCTCCTTTCCTTTCTTTTTCTTTTCTGATTGTGTTTGTGAGTGGCGTGGAAGGGGTGTAAGTGGGGAGAAACAAGTTTTCTCTTCACTTTAGTCCCTCCATCCTCCAACTCTATGTTTTCCTTCGTTTTAGTCCCCGGTTCCTTTTAACTTTCATATTTTATATATATATATATATATTAAGTTTTAAATTCCTAGCCCCAGAATAAATCCTTCTTTAATCCTCAAAATTTTTTTTTTTTTAAATAACTCATTCTTAAATCCTCAAAATTTTCCTGGGTATTACAATTACTTAGCTTAACTTGTTATTTATCTCTCCATTACACTCACATGTAGTCCATGGTTACCACATAGTCAAGCTCTTGGTCTTATCGGACTTCCCTATCCCGACTTATGTGTATCCTTCCTCGGACACTTGACTTACTCGCATATAACACTCTACTTGAGTGTTTCACATACTTGGATTTGAGTATTAGACCTCTATCTAACTTGTATTCACATCTAAGGAAGCTTATCTAGCTTGGTTGGAAGGAATCCTAATTTTCGAAAGGTCTAAGCATTTTGATTCAACTTGTGTTCCTACTTGGGTTCTAAGAAATCTAGTTTCTAAATCTCAATCTACCTCTAATTTATCCTACTTAAGGTTTCCTAATAATTATGAAGGAAGAATGTTGAAATTTTAGAAATTGGATTTCATTGTTCCGCAAGCTTCCATCCTTGAGAAACAAGAAAGTACCTAAAGAGGTTTGGAGCCCTCAACATCACCCTTAAAGTGTATTTGGGAAAACCGAGCAGGGCCCCGGCACGTTAACGTAATCGTTCAACCTTAGTAACCACGGGCCAGCTCTTCACGGGTCTTGTTCAGCTAATATTTCAACCATATAATTTTAATAATACCAATCCAAGCCTATTTACTCAAATCCAAGCTCAATTCCTATGCTATCAACAATTTCTCCAAATTAGGAATAATTATAATTTTGACCCCAAATCCTTCCAAATTCGATTTCGGCTAAATCCGATGTTATAGCCACGGTCCTTACCCCAACTAAGTGTTCAACAACACTTTCTAGGTCTCAATCTACCCTTGAAACAACTCAATCGAAGGTGAATCGAAGAAATCCCTAAAAATGGAGAAATTGAGGGTTTTGAATGAAATTGGGGTTACCAACCTTAATCCGATTTGTGGGAGGTGTGGAAGATGTTGTAACCGAGCTCCGGTAACTTTTCCCGGCATCGACTAGCTCTTCTCCGACGAGTTTCTGGCAGATTCCTACTGAACCTCCTCTCTCTCTCTACCTCTTGGCTCTTTCTCTCTCTTGTTCCTCTCTCTCTGTTTTTTCTTCTTTCCCTACTCGATCTCTCTTATCTTTCTTTCTCTTTCTTTTTTTTCTTTCTTTTCTTCTTTAGTCTGTAGCTCTCTCTCACGATTCCTCTCTCTTTCTCTTTTCTCTTTCTTTTATTTTTTTGTTTCTTTTAAAGCAACGGCACCCCCAATTTTAAATAAATAAAATAAGTAAATAAATAAATAGATAAATAAATAACTAATAGGAGTAATTAGGATGAAAATAAAAATAAGATAGGTAAGAATTAAAATAATTATTAATTAAACTAAAATAACAAATATGTATTTTTAATTTAATGCCTTTCCCTATTTAATTTAGGTTTCCAATTTCTTAAGTACTAAATTAATCCCAAAAATTATTTTTTACTTCTTTTCTTTCCCTTTTATTTTATTTTAAATTTCGAGTATTACAATCCTCGAAAAAAAAATTCCTTTCCGGTTTCTTTTAACTTTCATACTTTCCTATATTCCTTGTAAAGTTTTAATTCCTAGCCCCGAAATAAATCATTCTTTAATCCTCAAAATTATAAATAAATCATTCTTTAATCCTCAAAATTTTTCAGGGTATTACAGAAAATATCCACTTAAATGGCTAAAATAACCACTCAAATGTAACCCCAACTACTGCCAACACACCTAGGCAGCCACACACCTAAGAGACAATTAGAATTGTAGCTTGGGAACCTAAATTGTACATGTCACAATTCAATTAAGGAAGCCACATAACCCACTCTACCTAATTAGAGCTAAACCGAGCCTAAGGATTAAATGGCCAGCCAAACACGCCCTAATACTCCTCTTACTTAGCTTATTAAGTGTCTAAGTAAGAACTAAGGAATGCTGAGAGCTGGACACCTCACCAGGCATGCAAATCCCATCATTTCCATCACGCATGCCTTTAACTCACTATAAATAGAGGAACCGAGAGAAAGGAAGGCACCAGCTGCAATTTAATCTGAAAATTTGAGAGAGAAGTGAGAGTGAGTTTCAGAGAGAGGCAAGGCAAGAGAGAGAGACTGGGAGCTCGAATCCAGCAGCTGGAAAGCAAGCAGAATGCCAAAAAATTCAGATACACACACAAGGAATCCACCATTCTTCAAGCTTGACCCAAAATTTTCAAAGGCTCAAACCCTTCTTCCTTCTCTGGAAATCCAAGGTAACATATGTTTACCCTTCCTTCTACTTCATAGAGTCAAAAGCATCCATCTAGAGTGATGGTATATGGCTTTATTACCAATTTCCCTTTGCTACATTTCTGAGCCCTGTTTTGGGCAGTGTTGCTTTGACAGAACATAACTCTCTCGATTCTTAACCAAATTAGGCAAGTAAGGTGTCAAAAGAAAGCTAAGAGAATGTATTTTAATAAACCCTAAATTCATATATCATCCAAGGCTTTCGTACTTCTGATCATGGCCTTGGAAGTCACTGTAAAAGACAGAACCCCTGTTTTACCAAGTATTGAAGTTGTGTTTCTGTTTCTGTGATTTCTGGCATGATATGTTTCGAATAAGTTTAGGGCAACTAAGTGATTGATAAATGAACTAGAAAACACCAGAAATCATGGCTAATTACCTAATTTGATTGTTGAATCAGTAGTGAAAACCTTCAATTTAGAAATTGTAAAAATGGACTTAAATGGGAATCTGTTTTGGGTTTTTCTTGTTGTCCAATTTCTGAAACTTTCTCCTCTGATGTCTATGCTGTCATATGTTGGTTATTGAAGCTCTACATGCACTAAAGACACTGGATTTACTGGAATGGAATCTGTTAGAATGGGTTAAATAGTTCAAATGGCTAAAATGGACCTTTGATGTTTCTGTTTTCGATTTGCTTGTTGCTAAACTGCTGGGAATCTCTTTTCTAATATACATACTATTGTATGTTGCTTAAGAAATCTCTGAATGCATTAAGGCACTAGTAATTGAAGAAGTGAAACCTGTAAAATGGGAAGGTAGCTCAATTGGTATAACTAGGAACTTAATAGCTTCTGTTTTAAGTAAATTTCTATCAAAGGAACCTAAGGCTTGGTTTCCTGGTTCTTGTAGTGAGTCCAAGATATAAAAATAAATAGTAAAAAGGGGCTGAGTATCCAGTGAGTTCAGTTTTTGTGAAACTGAGTAAAATGTCAAAATTATGAAGAATTGACTTAGGGTAGTAGAAGAAGGTTCTGAACTTAAAAGGAACTTCTGAATTCTGGAGGATTGGGTAAGTAGGAGGCAGTAAAGAAATTGAAGGGATAGTGAGAAATTGGTAAACTCAGGGAACACTTACAAAACAGAAAAGGCAAGATTGGAACCCTAATGTGCTAAGATTTGGGAGTTTCAACTATAAAAGTTGGGTACTCTAGTGTTTGGGTGGATAGGGTAGCTACCCCACCCTCTAGCCTCCCAAATAAATGTTTTCAAAAAGTGGAATAACCCAAGAAGGACTTAAATCAGACTCAGTGCACCTAAACCCTTTAATTGTAAAGAATGCCAAAGAAAGTAGCAATTTACTGCATAAAACCTACTTCTATACTGATATGACTGTACAAACTTGCTGTGCAAGTCATAAATGACCTTACCTTGGTTAGGGGAAGCTTTTTAAGGCTTAACAGAAGCCAGAGCAGAAAAGGAGTAGTGATAGGGACTAAACTGCATAAATTTAACTATTTCCTTACCATTAGGGTAAATTGAGTACTCTGTGTCCAAATTGCTGTGGCTGACTATTTCTGTGTATTCTATGAAGTGTATGAACTCTTTTTAGAAGCTTGGGAGAACCCAGAAGGGTTTCTAATGGTGTTTTTGCACTTAAGGGACTTTTCTTGAAAATTTTTAAAATATAGGGTTTTGTTCCAAAAATGTGATCTCAGAACTGTTTCTGGTTGTCAAAGTGTATGAACAACTTACATCTGACCTTGTGAGGCTTGCTGTAACTTTGTTTGAGCTTGCATAAGTCCTGAAATGAAATTGAGTCTTAATAGGGACCATTTTGAAAGAACAACTAGAGAAAATCCCAAAATTCTTATTTTGACTCAGTTTCTGGTGCATTTCTGTTGAAAACTTTGTGGATGTGTTTAGTGGATGTTAAGGGTCCAATTTGTGTTTTTGGATGTGATGAAATTGTTAAAATTGCCTTCTAATTTAATAATTTGAGGAAGGAGATTGTTTTGATAAAATTGAGGCAATTAGGGGTCAAAATGTGATTTTATTAATTAAGAAGCAAGTTTAAATTGTTAATTAAACATTGTATATGCTTTTGATGAAATTTCATAGTATTTGGATGCCTGTATAAGGAGTTATGTAGGTTGCTTGCTATACAAGTAATATTTGACTTTGTGGTTGACTTTGAGTTGACTAAATGCAAAAGTTGACCTGTTTTAAGCAATTTATTTAAGTGTCTAGCATCCAATTCTGGAACTGAGATTTAGCATGCATTTGTGAATTAATATCCCTAGGAGAGGCAGATATTTTAGCATGCATCTGTGAAAAATTAATATGAGAGGCAATTTATGAAATATTGATATGCCCTGGAGAGGCAAATGATTTACAACTGAATAAACATTACCTGTGAAAATTTTGTTATATATATATGACCTGTATGGAAAGGACACACTAGGCTGGCTAGGAATACATTCGGGACGTAGCTGTCTAGCAACTAGTGAGAAAATAATCCAGTCCGGGACTGGTGATCCTAAGGTTCTAACTTGTGCGCACACGGGGGAACGCCCTGGAATGTTAGGTAATTGTCTGTGCCTTATATGGCGGACTTTACTTATATTGGTAAGTCAGTTTTGTCATGTTTCATTAGATTGATTTTGATGGTAAGGTAATGGTTTAGATCAGTTGTATAGGTCCTGGAGAGATCTAGTCTTTGGCATGAGTGACCAAAGAGATGTGATGGTAAAATGAGCATTCTTTTAAAAGAAAATGAGTATTTTATATCTCTGCTCAATATGATGGTATGACTTTGCTATGTTTAAGCACTTTTAGTATGAATATATATCATGAATCCATGTGTGGAAATATCTTGTAATTGAGAATAATAGTTAAGAACTGCACTTATTTGTTGTATGAATCTGACAAATGTGAAGGAAGTTTTCCTGTACTCTTCGTAATGCGGCTGAACCTCTAATTAGTTTTATAAAACTGGTAATCTACGTTACTGGGATTATATATCTCATTACGTTAGTGTGTTCAGATACCCAGGTACCTCCTGCTACTTGAGATAGAAATGGAGCTACTGGAAGTGCCATTCTTGGGCCACTTCCAAATACTGAAGGCTGTCAACATTCTCTTCTTGTTCCCCTCAGAGGATGTAATCATCCCTGGGACCTAGAAGGGATGTCTGATGGATAGCTAGCAGAGGAGCTGACATTTTGGCTGTGGGTTATGAGTCACACTTCTTACTTAGGACTATGGCCTACGTGCCGGACTAACTATTTAGGCCTGCGTACCACTAACTACTAAACTTGTGTATGTATATATGAATGCATGTTGTAGATTTAGAATATATATATATATGCTAGGCAATGCATGGAGGTTAGTACCTCACTTTATCTGAATTAGAATATCTGTATATATGCTAAAAATGATTTTAGGAGAGCGCGAGAGTAACAAACACGTAACTTCTAGTTTCTTAGGTTTAAATAACCAACTGAGAGTAAACGATCCTTGGGATAGAGCTTAACTTTTAATACTCCCAGAAGAATAGAAAAGAAAAAAATTGGACCGGGATTTTAGAGTTAAGTTAAATAACCTAATTCTACAATAAAAATCAATTAAGAAACTAGGACGTTACACAGGTTATGACCCAGTAGTTAAACCACATGACAAAACAACCTTAAGGGTGCTTTGTAGGGGCGAAGATCGGTCTATGGGATCGGCAAAGTTAAGACGTGAGTGTTAGTCCCTGGTGTGTGGTCAAGGGGTACAAAAAAAGGTTATCGTGTAGGCGTGAGATGAGGGAAAGGTGTGTGAGCGCAAGTGCATGGATTGGGTGAGAACCTTTGGAGTGTGCAAGCCAAAGCACATGACAAGGTTATGCTACAATTAGGGGAGGTCGGAACCTAATAAGGTGACATGCTTATAAGGAGGGGCATGTGGCCGTGAGGCGTATACCATGCTTCAATTTTTTGAGAGGTCGAGTCGTGGGGGTGATTCCCATTTGATTTGAGGTGTAAGTGCATCGTTAAAGGAAATCGTCATTACAGTTTGCACGATCATGTGTTTCAAGGAGAAACGTATGATCTAAACAAGTTAAGGGATTTAGTGAACAAGATTGGGGTAGAAGCCAATGGTAATTGATCGACTGAGAGAGGTTAGCATATCACTATGCATCCTTGTCTAGAGAATCTTAGAGTGGTTAAGATTCGTAGTCTTTGTGGAATGTCGAGCGAGGCCTTGGGTTATTGTGGGCCAAGTTATGATAATCATTCCTTATAAGGAGTGCCTTAGGAGGGATATTGGTTTGTATTGGTAGGTCGGGATTTGATGAGTCCTGTTGTCATAGCGGGCATAGATACACGTAGCAGTCGGGTATGTGGATTGTAGTTGGGATTCATTAGGATTACCAATTAAGATTAATTGGGTAGTTGTTTCTAGTTAGGTGGGAGCAAGGATGCATGGAGGTTAAAGAGTTTTATTGGGGGTTTCCTTGGAATGGTTGAGGTAACCATTAATAGGAAAGTAAAATTGAGAGGAAAGTTAACAAGGAGTCTTAGGCATAAGGGGGTAGGTACTAGAAAGGTCATGTGTCCTAAACGTAGGATTTCCTTAATGTTAAATAGAGAATTGGAAAAGGTGAGTTAAGAATTTAGTTCGAGTCCATAATTGGGAAATGACAATGGGGAGGAGTGAGGTAAGGAGTGATGTAGTCATTCCAAGAACTAGTAGTTCCAATAAGATAGTTTGAACGACCATATAGGGTGCATATGAAGCAAAGTGAGTTACCTAAATGCGAACATAGAAGAACTTCTGCAAATCGCATTAGACTCTCTTGGGAGAGGTCATATAGGCCATGTCAATGCAGGTAGCACACTGGCAGGCCCGTGTAACCGTCCCTTAGGGGGAGTGATTTAAACCTTATTACACTAGCACGGTTGAAATACCTCCTTGAGTAGTGTTAGATAACAGAACCAATTTCCTGAGCTCAAGAATGAGTTGAGAGAATAAAAGTGGGAAGTCATTGGAAAACTTAAGAAAGTCTAAATTGCAAAGAAAGGACCTGATGGGTGGTAGGAAATGGGTTAGAACTCAATTCTAACTCTTAATCTAGGTTCCTAGGTAGACGGAGTCACTAGAGGCGGGCATGGAGTTCGCATAATTGACTTTTCCTTTGATTCTAACTGAAGGAGAAATGTCCAAAATATCCCACCTAATTACCTTTTCTCTCTTTACTTTCACACCTACTAAGGTACAATTTAATTATAAAGTAAGGACATTTTAGTCTTTTAACAATACTTTACTTTACAAACTTTACATAATATTTTTACTTACCAAACACATCTTTTATTCTTACATCTCTTTACTTTACATTACTCAACTTTATATCCCTTCCCTTTACATCTGTCTCTACCTATCGAACATAGCCCTAGAATGTGGAGAGCAAAGAGTTGAAAGAGTCTGTGGACAAAGGCGTAGAAGGCGTGAGGGTCTCGTATTGGAAAGAAGGCATTGTCGAAGAAATATTGTCTCATTTCCTCCCGTCATCTCCAAAGATTCCATTATAATGCTTTTTTGCCAACAAAACCATTATTATGTTAATTAGAGTGTGCTTAATCCTCAAAACATTATATTGATTTGATGAATTTTTTAATCATCAAATGAATTGCGATACTACTTTTAATTTTTTACTTTTGGTAGATTTTAGAGCACCAACTTCAAGTTTCTTCCAATGGCATCATCTGTATCATCTTCCTCATCTTTAACCATCATGATGCTAGCTACATATAGACAAAACTATACTTATATTTGCTTTTGGGAAAGAGACTTATGAGACTAGTTTGTGAATATTGGTCTATCTGTCTTACCCAATTTGTATATTTTAGAAAGTGGTTTTGAGTCCCGTTAGTAGTTTTAACTTTGAGAAAACAGTAGGCTGAATAGTGGTTTTAACTTCGAAAAAAACTGTGGGCTGTATAGTGATTTTAACTTTAAGATAAATAGTATTTTATTGGGTATAGAGTAGGCTGTTTGTTTGGCTGGACAAAGATTACCTTGCACCCAACCACAAATTTTTATGTCCTAGAGAATAAGTTGTTTGTTCATTTTTAAAGATGCTTATTTAAAAATTTGAAATTTTTATGTGTCGGCAATAGTTAGTTTGTTCTCTTATAAATATTTGATCCAATGAAAAAGAAATATCTAGGTTATCTTTATGTATAATTAGTGGGTTTTGGGTTTTGTTTGGCCCTCTTCAAAATATAATTATATATTTAATGTGTTCTTATATATTAAATTAGGTTAAAAGTTAATTAAGGATATTGTTTACATATAAGGTAACTTTGCCTTAAGCATATATGGTGCTATCAATCTAGCAAGAATATCATATTCTTTGACCAAACACTAGAAGAAATTGGGATTGGTTAATACTTTCAAAACATATACATCAAATAATATTTTAGACATTACAAATTTGGACATGAATTGATGATGACATGCTATTTAAATTATATAGTTTACATTTTGCAACGGGAAAAAAAATAGTAACTAATACGTAGTTAAATTGGAACTTTTTATTGTGTAAATTTTTTACGAAAATATTCTGTAACTAATCAATTTGGCTATGGAATAACGTTAGCTACGGATATTTTCGTAACTATTCCATAGAAACATTTTTTAACAATTTAGCTGCGGATTAGCTACAGAAACAATCCGTAGCTAAATGGAGGTTCACTACATTATTTTCGTTATCATAACTAAATTTGTGGTTTATTTGATTTCATGGATGTTTACAAAAAAGATTCAATTTCCCCCCCATTTTTTTATTAAATTTCATTTTTAAATGATTTAATGCAGTAAATATGTGTTATATATATATATATATATATAAATTTATTTTCCATTGCTTTAAATATGAGCAAACTTTCCTTCAAATAATTAACAAATTATTATTTTCCTTTTAAACCCAAAGAATAGTTTCCTTTTACTATTTTTATAATTTTCTCAAATTTTATAGGTAGGATATTTTTCTCAAATTTTCATCATATATCATTTCCTTGTTTATTACCTCTTTCTATAACTGTAATGTTTCAAGTTTTAGGTTGTATTATTTATATCAGGCAATAATTACAAGTGAAATGCACACTACCCTAAATTTTTGAAATAAATTCATTTAGCCTAAATACCAATTAGATTCCATTATGGTTCTCAAAAAAAAATTAGATTCCATTATTTAATTTGAACTATGAAATCTTTCTTTCCTTGTTTGTTTCCTCAAATAATTAGTTAATGATTATTTTCTTTTAAGAGTTCAAATTATATATTTATCTTTTTCTTTTAAAATTTAGACCAATATCATTTCATTGTTTAACAATTTTTTATATAATATATTATTTGAAATTTTATTTGAATGAAGATCTTTTGTACACCTTTATTATTTTACCTTTGGTAAATTAGTGATTTGATTTGAGAAGAATGATTTCAAGCTTTCTGTAATGACTCAAAAATTCATAAAATGATTTAAAAGCTTTAATTACGAGATTTTTTGGGTTAGATAGTAGAAAAGAATAATACATAAAATTGTCCGTTTCTTAAAATTGGCGTAAAATTACTGAAGTACCCTACTTCTTCAACTCCAGTATGAAGCTTCAAGTTCCTCCATTGTGTTGTGTCTTTTACCCATGGTTGCTTGTCTATTAAGCAAGCATTACTCACACATTTCCCTTCTTTCTTCTAGTTCCTCCTTAGAGTTGATAAGCATTCTCAAATTTTGAAAGGTAAAGTACCTTTCGTACCTCCAACGTTTGAGCCTTTGATCAAATATACCCCTAATATTTGATTGCAGTCAATTTTATCCCTAACGTTTTATTTTTCGAAAAATCGCACCCTATTCACTAACACCTTTAAAATGAATAACGGTTGTAGCTTACGTGGTACGATATCTACAAGAAATCATAGCTTTGGTGGTGACAAAAGTCGCCACTAAAAGTTTTCAGTGGTGACAACATGGTCGCCATTGACTGTCTCGCAACTATAGGGCTATTGTGGTGATAGAAATAGGTTACCACTAAAACGCTTTTCGATGGCAACAATGAGCGCTACCTACGAATGAAATTTTCTGCCACTAAAGATCGAACCCAATGAGGCAATAATTAAGAGACACAGACTCTTTATCATCTGTGCATTTAAGACGCAGTTTTGAATGTGAAAAATTATGGACTGATATTACTGTGTAAGCTAATGTTTTTAGGACTTTTCGTTTATAATTATATTCATGTTGGAAATATTTTTTCTATGAAATTCTTTTCCTATTAATTTGTAATATGTAATCTTACTTATTCACTGAATATTAATTATATATATATATTATAGATCATCATTTTAAAATTACCTTGTGAAATATGGTTTGTGCATATATCCTTAAAGCTTTACCCTAGGTATATAATTGTATATAGATTGTCAACTTAACCACGCACCAATGCTCATTACCAAAAGTCTATTTAGAATAATGATCACACCCAAAATCAACCTAACTTTAGTGAGCTAAATAGCATAAATTATAGATAAAAACATATGATTTTGCACCAAAAAGGTTGAATAATTTGACATAAGGAATAGAACCAAAAAGTGATAAAATGCCCATAAAATGCACTATTTATTGATATTCTAGATTATCCGCAAAATCCGTGGAATATTGGATAGGTGCGTTTGATGTTTGTTAAGTGCTACAGGCTTAACAGGGATCAATGGGAAGATATATTTCAAGTAGCAAGACCGAAATGAAAGCTAGAACTCGTAGCAAGACCCAAGAAGAAAATAGAACAAGAAAAGAGCGGAGCTAGTGTATAGAGCTCGCTGTAGCGTGCAAAGTAGTCAGCTGACCATGGCGAGCTATATTACTCGCCACAACGAGAGGGTAGATGATGTGGCAGTAACCTTATGAGCAAATTAGCAAATTTTAAAGGACTTCTAGATAAATATAGAGTTGGAGATGCTTTTAAATTGGTTTGAATTTAAATATTAAATCCCATATCAATTAATACTTATCTCCATCCTATTCCTACTTAGATTGGAGGTCCTAGAGGCATTAGAAATAGACGTCTCACAAGGTGGCAAAGGCATCCAACAATTCAGTGATTCCCACATATTAGTATAGGTTTGAGAGAGAATATGAGCGGCTAAGTTCTTCTTGAGTTTTCAAGAAGAACTAACGTAGGCATGAGCCGATAGCTCTTCATTAGCGTTTATTAATTTCATTATGCTTTTGTATTTATCCTTTCCGAGTTTATGACTGTATTTGCTATGTTTTGTATGTCATTATCTTGCTACATTCAACCATAAACGAACGTATATAAATATTCTACATTCTTCATAATGAATTACTGAAGACTTGATTTATACGAAAAGGTACTTAGGTCTTCTAGTTTCCAGAATTCAATACAATTCTATTTTTTAGGTTCTTGATTGCTTGTATCTCTTATTGCGATAATATTAGATTAAATTGATTGAGCCGGTCGGGCATTAGTTTGTTTAATAATATCATAGAATCTCTTTATGCATGTTATTGATGTTCCCGGTCAAGGATAACATGAATATTTAGATAGACTTTCGTAATACGTGACTTTCATGAATAGGATAAATTTCGAATGAATTAATCATAACTGAATATTTTCTGATTGGCTATGATTGCTGAGTTCTATTCTTCTTGGGATCCTGTTTTATAATATTCTACACCCATCAACTCCCTACTCATTTGGCAAATACATAATTTCTTGAAATACTAACCAATTACGGGTTTATACGAAGATTCCGCGAGAGATTCGACCCTTTGGTTGCACCTTGTGCTACTTGAGGTTTTTATTTTATCACAACCGTGACGACCGGTTTAAACCTCAGTTTCAAGAAATTCGAATTCGTGAAAAGTGAGCGATCAAATTGGCGTCGTTGCCGAGGAATCTTCGGATTGATTTGGAAGTTAGTTACATCTTCAACAAACAGGTATTTGTTTTTATTTGAATCTCTTTTTCAAATCTTTTATCTTCTTCCTCCTACACTTCTTCCTGTTTCTATCTTTTTCCTTATTTTTAGAATTTTTTTTATTTTTCTTTTATTTTTCTGCTTTTGTTCGCCACAGCGAGCCAATCTAGCTCGCCACAGTGTGCTACCATCTGCTCGCCACCACACTCACCACAGCGAGTGTGGCAACATAAAAAGAGCCATCCTCTAGTTTATGACCCGAGCATCTAAAGGAGACATATTTTCTTTATATCGCTAGAGATCGAACAAACCTTAATAACCAAACTTAGGAGAGAGAAAAGAAGGGAAGAAATTCCCGCCATAACCATGGGTGATCATGGGGATGGAATTTTTGACGAAAGGGTCACCCTTAAAGATCCAAATAAAGCTAACTCCTCCTATGACATATCTCAAAACGTAGTCTCAATATTTTTAGAATGATTTTGAACGAAAGGGACCATTGCTAAACTCCCTGCCAAAATTTCATGGATTGGCAGATGATAATCCCTATCTACACTTAAAAATTCTACACATGCACTGCACAACACTTAAACCCTTAGGCACCAAGTTGGAAGATGTCATGTGGAAGTTGTTCTGAATTGTGAAGACCGCGCCTTCGGCGGGCTTCGAGGAGTCGTCACCAAGCTTTCCATAAAACTTGGAAAAGGAAAAATTGTTTCAAAAGTTTAATAAAGATGAGTTTAAAAAGAATTTAGATTTGGGAGTCTGCTTGAGATGAGGGGAAGGTGTTAGGCCTTAAAGAGTTGAGTTGTACACAAAAACATAGAAGAAAAGAAGAATGAACTTGACCTAGGATAAGAGCCTAGGGCCTATGTACCCTCAAAGAGGGATCAAAGTCCACGTAGTTCATGAAGGCACACATGTGTGTGTGTGTGGAACGCTCATCAAGAAAAAGCTCAGATGGAATCCCAGTGCAATGTCCCTAAAGAAGCAAAGGCTCCTCGGCACCTATCTACCATGCATTTACATTCAAACAACTAGAAAGACAAGAAAGCTGTGTGTGTGATGCTCATCAGGTAGCGCGCCCAGATGGAGTGTAAACTAGTGCTCCTATAGAAACAAAGGCTCCTTGGTGGAACTAGGGTTACACATATCAAGATAAAAGAATTTTAATAAGAAGATATAGAGGAGGGCGAAAACACATAGCAAGCTTTTCTGCCTCTGAAAAGGGGGGTTGCGACATATTACAAGATAGGTCGGGACCCACGAACTCGAACTCGGGTTCCGAGGTCGGGGATAAGCCAAGGGGTCGCGACCCATTACGGGATAGGTCGCGACCTAGGCATCAGTCCTCGAAATATACAAGCAGAGAAGGAACAACAGACAAATGATGCTCACAATTTGAAAAGGGTCGCGACCCTTACACCAGGAGGTCGCGACCCCTACACACGACCTACTTACAAAATTAGAGAAAAAAAAGGTTGGGGGTTCTGGCCCTTAGATCTAGGATGTCAAGCGGATCTTGGTCGACCCTCAGAGTGGCACGACGCCTGGCTGCTATCCCATGGATCAAAATTAAGGAAGAAAAATAGATCTAGAAAGAGGTAAAGAGTATGTAGATGGGTAATAAGTATTCAAGGGTCTTACTAGTGATTCAACAATTTGGCTGAGCTCCGACCTTTAAAAATTCGATCCTCTTAACTGTGGTGGAGCATCCTATTTATAGTGATATTGAAGGATCATATATAAGGAAATTCGGATCTGAGACATAAATGTCTATAGGTGGCGACCTATAGTGACATAGGTCGCAACCTCTAGCAGATCCGGATTTGATCCGGATCTGGGTCATTAATGTCATTAGATCGCAACCTATTAGGGCACAAGTTGCAACCTAAAGCTGACTCAGCAAAATAGGTCGCAACCCGCCCTAATTTTTCCACTTTTGGTGATTGGAAAAAATGGGGTGTCCAAAGAGTCCCCCTTTGCTCTTTTTGTTTTATGAATAGCCTCTTTGGGACTTTGGTTAAGAAAATATAGCAAAGATAAAATGGAAACCATGTTTTGTCACATATTAAAACATTTTTCAACACAAACCCAGAGCATAAAAAGACAAGTTTCACACAGAAACATAAAAGTGCAAGTTTTCAAACAAAAGTTTATACCAATCAAAAGAAGAAATCAAACTAAAGAAATCCTAAAGGGCACTAAAGGGACTGCCACAACGGCGCAGATCTAATCATCATCCTCCCCCTCATCGTCTTCCTTGTCCCCGTCCTCCTGGGCTGGATGGAATGGTGGCAGGTTATCTACCTTAGTCGTGAGCATGAAGTGTCGCAGTATGGCCCTCATTCCGGCTTGGAGCTCTCTCACATCATAATACTCGTTCGTTGATCTGACCTCCATGACCTCTATCCTCTAAGTCAGTCCAGCAATGGCTATATCTTTGGCCCGACCCTCATCTTTGATCTGGGTTAAGAGATGCTGCAACTGTGGATCAGGGACTCTCGTTCCCTTTGGGGGTACCTGCTGTTGCTAAGGCTGTGAAGGAAGTTGGATGTTCTCGATATTGTGGAATATATATGGTCTCCATATCAATATGCACCTGTGGAGATGGCAGAGGTGACGACCAAAAATCCACCATGTCCTCGTCCTCCTCTATATAATAGGAGGTAGGAGCCTCACTATAATCCATCCCTCGGGGTGGCACACCATGCTTCTGACAGAAAGCAGTGAGAAACTAAGGAAAACTGATGCTGCGGGGCGTATACTTGGGCCTTGGATTTAGGTTGTAATCCTTGACGTTGGCGTGGAAGGCTTGGTTCATGATGGTAGGGAAACAGATGGGCTCCCTTTGCATGATTAAGTATATAAGGAGATTCAGCTTCTTCTTGAGGGAGCCACTGTGTTTTCCCGGCATGATGTTGGAAGTTATGAAGTTCTGCCATTTCTTCGTCATCTTGTGGGTGCCATTCCGAATGAGGGAAGACTTGTATTCCCATTTACCCTACCTCGGATAAGTAAGGGCCTCCTCAAAGGCCTCCTTGTAATAAGGGCGACACTTGGCCATGATGTCAGCGAACGCGCAGTTTGGCTCCATCCTTAAGCTAAATGTCTCTGCAGTGTTAGGTGGTAGTGGAACCTCTCTCAGAATGAACGTTGAGCAATTGGTTCCGACGTATGCTATGTGATAGTCGTGAACAAGGGGCTCCACTCTCTTATGAGTAACCTCCACTAGACCGTCGTGGCCGTAGTGGGCAATCCCCTCTGTGAAGGACGACCTGGCTTGCATATTCTCCATGGTGCGCTTTAGATTCATAAGCCGCTTCCTGATGACATCCTGCAATCTCTGAGGGTCTACCGCCGACCCAGGGGCGGGCTGCTGACTTGGGGCAGGCAGTTGAGATGAGGGGCGGAGGGGCGGAGGGACAGTCAGTGCAAGGCCTCTTGCTACTGCAGTCCATGATCCTAAAAAGGGGAGAAGAAGTCAGATCCAGAAAGGAAAAAATCTACCCATATGCAAAATATCCCCCATGTCTAAAAGTTGGAAAGAGGAAAGATGGAGAAGTAGAGGAAATATAGAGGATCACGACCTATGCAGGAACAGGACGCGACCTGCTAGAGATAAGTCGCGACCTAGAAGTCAAGGGGTCGCGACCTATAGCGTGAGGGGCAGAAAAATTAGAGGGGGCCATACCTACTGATGCTGCGGGTGAAGGGAGGCTCTGAATCGGTGGGAATGATGCTTGTGATGCAAGCTTCCAATTGATCGGAGTGGATTTGAGAGTAGAGGGGTGAGAGGGAATATGTGTGGAGAGAAACTTGAGGGGTCGTGAGAGGGGTTGTGACCTTCTGCACACAACTAGTGCTTAAAAAGAACATTTGGGTTAATAGGTCGTAACCTACTAGTGACAAGTCGCGACCTATCGGCATTTAATTATCGTTTAGGTACGCAAAACGGTCATCTGCCACATGGCATAGGTCACGACCTGACTCAAAGGGGTTGCGACCTGAGTTGATCAAGCCATTTTGACCAGCCAATGGTTGGCTGACACATCCAAGGTTGCGACCTATTCCCATATGGGTCATAACCTATGGCTTATTAATGACCCACGCATTTTCAAGAGAGGCGCAACGGTTATTTATGGTGTATCAGTCGTGACCTATTTCTCCGCAAGTTGCGACCTATATGGGATAGGTCACGACCTATGCTGGAGGGGTCGCGACCTATCTTTCCTTATATGCTTGGATTAGCTTTAGACTTACTAGGGGTAGTTATTGTAACTTTGGGCATCGTAGATTATCTTACTGCGGCGCTATTCGTGGGTAAGAGCCCCCAAAAAAGTTATGGGTGATAGTCATTCGAGCAATTCATGAGCATTGAGAAAAGGTCATCGTGGAGGCTCTTGGCGGGTTCGAGTCCCGAGATAAGTTATGGGTGATAGTCTTTCAAGCACTTCATGGCAATTCATGAGCACCGAAGACAGGTTACTGCGAGGGCTCTTGGCGGGCAGGAGTCCCTAGATAAGTTATGGATGATAGTCATTTGGGCACTTCATGGAAATTCATGAGAACTAAAGATAGGTGACCGCAAGGGCTCATGGCGGGCAGGAGTCCCTAGACAAGTTATGGGTGATAGCCATTCGAGCACCTCATGGCAATTCATGAGCACCGAAGACAGGTCACCTCAAGGGCTCTTAGCGAGCAGGTGTCCCTAGACAAGTTTGGGTGATAGTCATTGGAGCACTTCATGGCAATTCTTGAGCACCGAAGACAGCTCACCGCAAGGGCTCTTGGCGGCCATTAGTCCCTAGAAAAGTTGTGGGTAATAGTCATTAGAGCACTTTATGGCAATTCATGAGCACAGAAGACAGGTCACCGTGGAGGCTCTTGGCGGGCAGGAGTCACCAGACAAGTTATGAGTTATAGACCCTTAAACATCATAGACTGTCCTATGAAGGGGATTCTTGCCAAGCATGTGCCCCTAAAATCATGTACCATATGAAAAATATTACCTTGATAAGGAATCAGCCTAGGCGATTGACCTTCTCATGAGTCGCTCGAGATTCCGCAACCTGCTTAAGACAATGATTTGCTTATTTGACATCTAAGTCGATTAGTTAGCTGAAAGCAAAGAAATGAATCAAATAATAGATGCGCAAGTTTTTAACTGCTATATTAAATCAACCAAGATCAAATTGGCTTTGACGGCTTCGACACAACGAAGGAGTACTCCATCTAGTCTTCTCTTATACAAGACATCCCCACTATTGAAGAAGTTGGTGGCCAGGCGCCGAAGGGTTCTTTTTTGGTTCTCACTTGCTTCTTATGGATATTCTTGCTTCTCCAAGTAAGTCTTGATGTCATAAAACCACAGGAGGCCATCTGGCTCAGGCTCTACTACTGCACAATGGATCTCAGCATCCTGGCATTTGAGTTTTGATGGGTTGGAGTTAGACTCCATAATCGAGTTCGATCATTACTGCTAGTGTGGCAAGTGCATCAGAAAACAGGTTCTTGCATCTAGGTAGATGATGAAAGTCAATGAATGTGAACTGGCCACTTAATTCAGTAAGGAATTTCTGATATAGAACCAATTTAGAGTCTTTGGTTTGCCATTCTCCTTTTACTTGGTAAATTAGCAGCGCTGAATCTCCAAAGACTTCTAACTCTCTGATTCCAATTTTCAGGGCAGCTTGCAGCCCACAGATACAAGCTTCATACTCAGCCATGTTGTTGGTGCACTTGAAGTTGAGTTTGACTACGATGGGGAATTGTTTACCATTTGGGGAGATTATGAAGGCTCCGATCCCATTCCCGAAAAAATTCACCACTCCATCAAAATATATTTCGCAACCTTTAGAAGGAGGCTCTTCCTCTACGGCATTCAGTCCTTCGTCAGAAAATTGATAATCCAGAGTATGCTCCTCATTCAATGGATTGATGGCCAAGTAGTCTACTATGGCACTCCCTTTGACTGATTTTTGTGTGACGTGTTTGACGTATTATTCTGCCAGAACCAACTGCCATTTGGAGACTCGTCCTGATACATGAGGACTTTCGAAGATATATTTAATGGGATCCATGCGGGATATGAGGAAGGTCTCATAATACAGCATGTAGTGCCTTAGCTGACGTACGATCCACATCAGGGCGCAACAATTTTTCTCTATTAAAGAGTATCAAGATTCTTTGGGATCAAACTTCTTACTCAAATAGTATACCGCTTGCTCCTTTCCTAACACGGGGTCATGTTGTCCAAGGATGGCTCCCATTGATTCATCAAGCACTGTTAAGTACAGCAGAAGTGGTCTCCTTGGTATTGGTGGTACCAACACCGGTGGATTAATCAAATATTCTTTGATAGTGTCGAAGGCTTGTTAACATTCTTCATTCCATTCAGTGGATTGATTCTTTTTTAGAAGCTTGAACAAAGGGGTGCAAGTCATCGTCAGGTTTCGTATGAAGCGAGCAATGTAGTTCACCTTGCCCAGGAAGCTTTTAACTTGTTGTTCAGTAGTAGGTGGCGGCATGTCTCGAATAGCCATGATCTCGTCTGGGTCCACTTCGATCCCCTTTGGACTAACAATGAAACCTAGGAATTTTCCAGATTGAGAGCCAAATATACACTTCCTTGACGTGGCTCTCATTCTCAGCTGACTTGGCCACAATGTCATCCACGTATACTTCAACCTATTTGATGATCATGTAATGGAACAAGACCACCATCGCTCGCTGGTATGTAGCCCTAGCATTCTTCAGCCCAAAAGGCATGACTTTATAGCAATATGTTCCTCACTGCGTAATGAGGTCTCTGTATTGTCCATTAGGACATCTATATGAGGAAGCTACCAGCTGTATTGTCCACTAGGACATCTATATGAGGAAGCTACCAACTATAATGTCCACTAGGACATCTATATGAGGAAGTGGGAATTCGTCCTTGGGGGAGGCCTTGTTGAGGTCTCTGTAGTCCACACACATGCAGACCTTCCCATCTTTCTTTGGGATAGGGACTATATTTGCCATACACTCGGGGTAGACAAATACTTCCAAGAAACTGGCATCCCATTGCTTTTGAACTTCTTCCTTGATCTTGAGGGACATCTCAGGCTTCATGCGCCTCAATTTCTTTTTCTTGGTTTCCATATGAGGAAAGATGGGTATCTTGTGGGATGCAATTTCATGGTCTAAGCCAGGAATGTCTTAGTACGACCATGCGAATATATCCATATACTCCTTCAATAGTATAATCAAATTCTCCCTTTCGGGGTTGTTGATAATCTTCACTTCCTTTTTGTCATGTTTACTCCCCAGATTTATGGCTTTGATTACCTTTTGGTGAGGTAGCATCCCTCTTTCATCAGATTTGACCATTTTGGTAAATGCAGGAGGAATTTCCTTGTCATCAGAGGCATACTCATATTGCATATGTTCAACACCCAGGGATTCATAAAAACCGGGGATCACTGCATTGGGCGGGATCTCTAAGAATTCTAATTCCCTGAGGGCAAGATAAAAGTGAAAATTAAAAGACAGAGGAAGGGAAGAAGGAGAAGCAAACAAGTACTGAAATTTGGTAAAATGCAAGTCTACTTTTATTGAAAGATTGAAAGATAACAACGTATAAGTTGATAAATGCATTATTCTTTGATCTAAACCTAGAGCTCGGCTTTAGACCAATCACAATTCAAACTTTACTTAGAACTACAAATTGACAAGACCCAGTCAGCCTCCCAGTTGTGTAAGCTAGTCCCTTCATCTAAGCACCAAATGAGGTGGTCTCCGCTGTTGGCTGCTTCCTCATTTATTGCAAAGACATGATTGTCTTCTTTTGCTACTTTGGCAGGCACGAACAGCTGAGATAGGCTTAGGCGCTTCTTGTGGCTACTCACGTTACGTCTTGACCTAGTATAGCCAAGGCTGCATTAGTTTTCTCGCTCTTTTGGTTCAATGCATCTTGGCATAAGGACCCAGTATGCGCCCTTGTTGATACCCCTGCTTGGTCATGATCCTCACAGCTACGATGTTAATTTGAAAGGTGTCTTTGGGCAATTCCTCAAGCTCAAGCCCTTAAAAAGAGAACTCCAGAGATTCCTCAGCACTATCAATAAAAGGCGCCGGAGATAGGTGGCTAATCAACATACTTTCTTCATCCTTGATAGTGATAATCCTCCGTTCTTGCATGAACTTAATCTTCTGATGGAGGGTGGAAGGGACTGCCTTGGCGTCATCAATCCAAGGCCTGCCGAGCAGCATGGTGTAAGCCGCATCTACTTCCATAAGTTGAAAGGAGATGTCGAAAGTGAATGGCCCAATTTTTATAGGGAGGGTAACTCCACCCATGGCCTTTCTCCACATTCCATCAAAGGCACGAACTATCATATTGCTTGCATCGATGCAAGTTGACTCGACTGGCAGTTGTTGGAAAGTGGCGACAATAGCAAATTGAGGGCAGATCCCCCATCTACAACGACCTTCGCTATTCTGAAGCCATAGCATTTGACAATGATGTTTGATAGGATTGATGCATGTTTGATAGCGTCTACCAAATTCACCATGTTCTCTAGCGTGATCTCCACAGGGACGTGAGCATTAGCCAGAACTTTCAAGAGGGCTTTCCGGTGTATCTCCGAATTGAGCATGAGAGATAGCATTGAAATCTTGGAAGGAGTTTTCTTTAGCTGCTCCACAATGTCGTAGTCACTTTTCTTGACTACGCTCAGAAATTCTTTCCCTAACTCAGGTTCGACCTCAGTGGTGTCCTCCTTTGCAGGATGCTCAGGGGCACCATTTTCCTTGGCAGCCTCATAGGTTTCTTTTTCTTTTGATACTTCAGGGGTGTTCGCCACTTTAAGCGCTTCAGGGGGATTTCTTGCATATATACATCCACTTCTCGTGAGCCCTTGACTTTGGGTAATATTAGCATTAGTGAAAGTCTTACTAATTTCCACCTTCTTTCCCCCAATATCCACATTGGCTTCATACCTCCACATGATTGCCTTGTTAGAAACATGAGGCATTGGGCCTGGTGGGTAAATAGTTGTTTGCGTGTGCGAAGAGCTTGATTTGCCTGGTTTGCTAATAGTAAAAAGCGAAGAAAGCTTGGATGGCTGTGTAGCTTGTAGGGGAGCCTTTGTGCCAGGAAAATTAATTGTGAAAGGTATTACCTTTCTTGTCATCTCATTAAACTTTTCTTCATTAGTGGTAGCGCAAGTGTGAACTTCCTTCACGATCTTCTTTATGGTGACAACACCAAGGTGAATATATTGTTGGACCAACTGTCTCCATTGTGTACACGTGTTAGTGGTATATGCCCATCACATTGGTGCACATGAGGGACATGGCCGACAGCTACTATGGCTATGTAAATTTCTTGCGGAGTAAAGGAAGTTTGGGTGATGTCCTCGAACGAGAACTCATCTTCTTCTATAGCATTTTCTCTATGTTCAGGAAAAGGGTTCTTAGTAATATTTGGCGAATTGATCCACCCTGCATCGATCATTTGTAGCACATGGTTCTTGAATTGGTCACAGGTATCGGTGGAGTGCCCCTTGGTACCTTGGTGATACACACAGGATAACTCTGGCTTGAACAACGCTAGATAGGGTGGGTCCAATACCCTTCCAAACCTAGCACACATCATTTTCTATCCTTTCAAGTATTCAAAGAGTTCTGCTTTGGTGAGTCCAAGCTCAGGCAATTCCTTGTTTCTTCTGTTATTTCCTCTATTGTTGTTATTGTTCCCTTGAGGTTGATTTTGTTGTGAACTTCCTTGATTCCCCACAAGGTTGACAGAGAAAGTCTGAGGAGCGCTTTGTAGAAGGTTCATGCTCTCCTCCTTCTTGTTTCCATAATTGGAAGAGTAGTTCTTATTTGGTGGCAGCGCCTCTTTGCTTTTAGCGTCAATATCCTCAACTATTGTGACAAGATCGACAAAATCATGATGCGGCAATATGGCCAAAATATCATAGGCAGGGTCATTCAATGCCTTTACAAAGTAATGGCATGTTTCCCTCTTGTTCATGGGGGTTGAACTTCGACAGACGCCTCTCTCCACTTGGAGGCATATTCACAAAATGTCTCACTTGGCTTTCTTTTGAGGGCGAACATAATCTCCCCGGTCATCTTACTGTGGATGTTGTGTTTAAAATGGTTGCGGAAAGCCCTTATCATGGTAGGCCAAGATTTCATTACCTCATTTTCCTGTCTCATAAACCATTTGTAGGCTACTCCCATCAAGCTGTTGAGGAAATGAGTCAGGAGGAAGGCAGACTATGAGCTATAAGTGCCATTCTTGCGTAATACCCCTTGAAATGGTGGTCTGGATTGGTGGTCCCATCATACTTCCCAAAATGTGAGATTTTAAATTTGGTTGGCGCCTGAATTTTAGGGAAGCTGAAAAGAGTGACATCGTCCTCATCCCCTGACTGGGCGGCCATCTTCAGGGCTCAGCTTACCTCTTTGGCAATTTGTTGCCACATTCCTTCGGCAGTCTCCTCCTCTTGAGTTTGTTTTCCTTTTTGTGCTTTTAAGGCGGCCAATATAGCAGCAGGGTTGATAGAAATGCCTTTGTCTTTTTTTGGCAGCTTTTATGATGGTATTTACTCATCATAATCCTCTTCATTGTCCACAGGGACTGTGGGTATGACATGGGGTGTCTTCTTCTCTTTGGCGGTCTTGTTTGAAGGTTCAGCTTGATCCAAATTATTCTTGGTCAAGAATGCCATAATCTGATCAATCTTGTCATTTAGGGTGGCCACTTGAACATTAGTGGTGTTGAGACCTTTCTCCATTTCAGCTATCTTGGCATCAAACTCGACAGCTTGGGATTCCATGCGAGCTTTTTTGGCACGAGTATAGTATTGAAGGATGGGTTGCACAATCTTGGTCACATACCTATAAAAAGAATGTTTTCATTAATTTTAAATTCTTCAATTGATTATTTTATTAATGCCAGTAATTATGTGTCTCAACCTCCCTTCAACCTCTCCATAGGTTAGAGCATCCAATGGGAAGTGAAGGTTGATAACTTGCTATGGAAACAAAGTTTCTCATGCAATTATCGTGACCAATGAGCCTTTGATTTGGGAAGTGTACACTGAGGGAGTCAAACAAAGAGATACTTTTATTTATGTGAAAGCATTCTTACAAAGCCATGCTTCCACTAACATTTATTCCTAAGGAAGCAATATATTTTTTTCTTATATTTTGAATTACATGAGTAATCCTACTACTACTTCTTGGTGGTTTCCTTCAGTGCTTTGTCATCCGAATATAGTTTTTCGAAATCCGCCCAACAACACATCTCACAATAATCATGAAGTGCATTGTAGGCTTGGCACACCTCGTCTGAACCTTTCTTATGGTTTTCTTCTTTTCCATTCTTCACAGCTATGCGTCTTAATCCAGCTATTTCCATTTTGAGGATTTGGTTTTCCTCTCTCAGTAGCTTTAGCTCTTCCTTTTTTAGAGCATTTCTTCTAGCCTCTAGCTGGGCATGAGAGCTCTCCGGTCCATTGTCACATTGGTCTTAGGCGCCATATTAGTGACATTAATAATATAATCTCTTGAATAAGTTAAAATGAAAGCAATAAATAATAATAATAATAATAATAATAATAATAATAATAATAAAACAATGGATAACAAAAATAGTCATTTTATAGATTTTTTTGAAATGGCACTCGAAACTTCCTAATTTCCGTTCATAAATGCAGGATTCAATGGTGGAAACTAGTTGACAAAAATGTGTTGCGAAAGCCAAAAGCTCATCGCACACCTGTCCTAGCTTTTTAACCACCCACAGCTACATCCTCTACATTGGGTTCTAGCGATTGATCAAGATTCAACCGAAGATCAGCAGCTCCTCCAATCGAATGCCTTTGCCACCTTGTGAGACGTCTTTTTATGATACCTCTGGGACCTCCAATATGAGTAGGAATAGGAAGAAGATAAGTATTAATTGGTATGGGATTTAATATTTAAATTCAAACCAATTTAAAAGCATCTCCAACTCCTTATTTATCTAGAAGTCCTTTAAAATTGGCTCATAAGGTTGCTGCCACGTCATCTTCCCTCTCTATGCTACACACTCACTGTGGAAAGTAATATAGCTTGCCATGGCGAGCTGGCTGCTTTGCTCGTTGTGGCGAGCTTTTCTGCTCGCTACAGCAAGCTCTATACACTAGCTTCACGCCTTTCTTGTTCTATTTTCTTCTTGGGTCTTGCTACGAATTCTAGCTTTCATTCCGGTCCTTGTACTTGGAATATATCTTCCCCTTTATCCCTGTTAAGCCTGCAGCACTCAACAAACATCAAATGCACCTATTAAATATCCCACAAATTTTGCAAATAATCAAGAATATCAATAAATAATGCATTTTATGGGCATTTTATAACATTTTTGGCTCTACTGCTTATGTCGAATTATTCAACCTTTTTGGTGCAAAATCATATGTTTTTATTTATAACTAATGTTATTTAGCACACTAAATTTAGGTTGATTTTGGGTGCAATCACTTGTACCGATTCGCGAGCGAGTTAAATCTTGTTGTATGCGAATTCTTTCAGAAAGGCTGGGACCATGTTATGCCAAGATCTTAGGTCTTCCCTATTGAGGTGCATGTACCATTCATATGTAACCAAGTGAGGTTGTGGTGGAAGAATGCGAGCAAGAAATTCTCATCTCGTTCCCAACTTCCCATGGTCAGATAATAAGCTTTAAGGTAGATTTCTGGGTTGATAGTCCCTTCATACTTGATGAAGTTAGCAATTCAGAATCTCGTTGGGACTTTCACTTGAGGGAACATGTTACGGTCTTCAAAATCCCACCCTTATTGCGGTAATATTTTGGTTTAGTTCCTCGATCTCCATTTCCCATTCAAGCGCTAATTTGTCTAAGCCATCCATTGTTTGATTATCCTCGTGCACGGTTCCTTCTCGTATGTAGGAGGCAAGTACGTGCTTTAAACAATTGGCAAAGGCTGACAAGCTTCCATATTGAAACGTGGTGACTTCCCTCTAAAAACAAATATTTTAAATTAGAAAATGCTTATGCATAGAGGTGATTCCTTCTGGCATTTGACTTTAGTTTTGACATTCAGATCCCCTCGACTCCCTAAGCCTTACCGAGAAATTGCAGTTGACAACTAGGGGTAATCACTCTAGTGCCATGGCATTTTCTCATTTGAGCATTGATTGACTTGCTCCAATAAAGTGGAGTCTAAAGTGTGGAATTTGTTCTTGAGACTTCCTTCTCGCACACTCTGACAGACGTCCTTTTTGTATGTTGGTGAAGAACTGATAATGACAGTTATTTGCCAAAAGGGATATTAAGTATCCATGATTGATGCAAATTAATAATTGCATTTGAATTCATTGGGTCTTTCCCTGTACTTTCATAAACTAAAATGTTGAATGGGGCACAGGTTGATACCATGTTACAAAAGCATGAAGCTCATTATGCATGTGTCGAGGCCTTTTGGTGAATAGACGACCAATCACCCAACGAAGCTCGACGACTTGTGCTCCCTTAAGACCTGTCGAGTCCTCTTTTTAGGAAATGTTGTAAGAGTCGAAATCTTTCTCTTGGAGCCCTTTACGTGGACCTATAGGTGAATCGAATTCGTGGGTGGTTACTTAAGACAAAGATTTCCCGGTGCAAGCACCCGGATTAAAAACGGATGATGACATCTTAATGCAGGTATCAAATGTACTTAGACAATGATTCCCCAGTCCAGGCACTAGGATTCAAGACAGGTATAATAGTCACCTAGAACCAAAATGGTGGATGATATGAATGAGAATGATGGTTTCTCGGAACAGGCGTTGTCTTTAAAGATATACACGAGCCAAAATGGTAGTCTCTCCCCAGCGCAGGCACTAGGGTGCGAGGGAAAAGTAGTGGCCTCTCAAACAAGTACTAGGATCCATGATCTATAGTGACGATCCTCCAATGTAAGCAGTAGAGATTGAATTAAGGTTTGTGGCCATCATGAGATGTAGGAATTGTCGATTCCCAGTTTGGGCACTAGAGTTCGAGATGAATTTGACTTAGGGTGGGGTGATTACGGTTCACCAGTGTAGGCATTGATTACTCCCCAATGTAAGTCCTAAGATGGTGATTCCTCAATGCAGGCACTGGTGTTTTGAGATAACTATGGGCTTAGAAAGAAAATTCCCCAATACAGGCATTGGGTCCAAGACATGGCATAGGACAATGATTTCCTAAAGCAGATGCTGGGGTTTGGTCATGTGTGAAGAGGGTTATTCCCTAGTGCAGGCACTCGGGTTCATAACAAATATAGAAGGAGTGGATCCTTAACCACATATAGCAAGTTAAGCCTTGGAGTTTAGGATAAGCCAAAGAGTGCATCAGCACCACAAATCAACATCCACCAGTAATCGCACCTCTTACAACTCAACTTGTTCTTTGGGCTATATGATCCTCATATGCCATCTCAAATGCAATTATAACTTGTGTATGCAACACGGATGCAACAACACATAAAGACATGAAACAAAATACACGTGGTTAGCCTTCTCTTAATTGATTTGATCAAGTTTCAATGGTTGATTAGATTACACCTTGATTTTAATTTTACTTAAATGCAACAATTCATGCTATGCAAAGGGGGTTTTGCTCCTTGTGACATAAAGGCCGGTTCTTAGGGTTAAAAAATGGCTGCCCTATGATAGGTTGTCACTAGGGTCTATTATTATCCAGGGTTATATTAAGTTCTAGATCCTAGAAGAGGCTCCTAGATAAGGATGGCAATTTTCCCCGCCCCGTGGGGATCCTCGCAGGGATTCCCTGCACGGGGCCCCATATGCAGGGATTTTTCTCCTATGGGGATGGGGAAAACATTTATCCCTGATGTTATTCGGGGACGGGGAGTATGTCCCCTGCCACGCAGGGTTCCTGTCCCCGAGGATATATATGTAATTTTATATAGTACTATTATTTTATTATATTAATATTTATATAATTATATATTTTATTAATTTTAATATTTTAATATACCTAAAACTTTAACCTAATTCACTCTCACAATATCACTCACTCTTTCACAGTCTAGATCTCATTGCCTCCAAGTCCAACTTTCCTCTCACAGTCCGATCTCATCCCCTCCAACTCCAACTTTCCTATCAGATCTCATTGCCTCATAGTCTCATACTCTCCTCTCACATACTCACACTCATAGCTGCCCTCTTTTATTTTCTCGACTTTGCGACAGCGTAGATCTATTCTCTGTTTCATAAGGTTTCGCCTCTCTATCTCTATCTCTCTATTTTCTGTGTGGGTTTAGGCCAAATCCGAACGCACTGTAATTTCAGGTTTTGGGGTATATATGTTTCATCAATTTAAATACTTATACTGATTTCATCTTCTTATCAAGCTTTGAGATCCATCTATTTATATACCTATACTGAAAAGTAGTACTACCATTAGAACATTAAATTGTTTCATCAGTTCCGAATGCACTGATCTTCTTATCAAGCTTTGACATCCATCTATTTATATACCTATATTGATTCGGCTTGTTTTTTTTAAGTCTTTACTCGTAGTGCTTACATTTAAGGACTTATGTCAAAAAGAGCAACTAACCCCTGTTTAGAACTATAAATTAATTAAAGTGTATAGCATTTTTATCCAAACTTCTAAACTCGTATCCTAAATCTTAGGTCCCAAATTCTCTTCTTTATGTTTATTCTTTTGTTGTTGAAGTTTATGGGATAATATTTATTTTGCAGGCTTCAGAAGAAGATATATGTTTGTTGATGTTTAGAGCATGGAAACTTTAGTTCAAGTGTATCTATGTTGTGTTGTAAACTTTAATTTAATTTTGTTGAAAAACTTGCTTAATCTTTGTTGTTAGACTTTTTAATGAACTTTGGTAAAACTATGTGGGCTAAAGTACTATTTTGGTCCTCAATATTTGCATGAAGTTTAATGTTGGTCCTCAATGTTTCAAAAGTTTAATGTTCGTCCTCAAAGTTTTTTTTTTTGGTCGATTTTGGTCCTCGAGCATAACACCGTTAACTTTTGCCGTTAAATTATGACGTGGCTTGCTTATGTGGCACACCCTCTCTCCTACGTGTCATATTTTAATGACATGGCATGACACATCACTGTCACGTCACCCTAAATGATGATGATAATGATGATGATGAAAGAGAGAAGATGATGATGTGGCAATGTGGGGTGATGTGGCAGTGATGTATCATGCCACGTCATTAAAAATCTGACACGTAAGAGAGAGGGTGTGCCACATAAGCATGCCACGTCATCATTTAATGGCAAAAGTTAACGGTGTTATGCTCGAGGACCAAAATCGACCAAAAAAAAACATTGTGGACCATCATTAAACTTTTGAAACATTGAGGACCAACATTAAACTTCATGCAAACATTGAGGACCAAAATAGTACTTTAGCCAAATATGTGTTTGTTGATGTTTTTATCTAATTTTATAGGTTACTTTTTATTAAAATTAAGTTAACTCATATTTTTATATTTTTTTATATTTTTTTTTTATATTTTAATATATTCCAGGGTCCCTGCGGGGACACGCAGGGAAGGAGGGGACGGGGTTGGGGGGAAAATCCTCCCCACGGTGGGGAACGGGGACAAGGATGGGGAGACTCTGGGGTGGCGGGGCAGGGACGAGGAGGGCACTCCCTGCCCCAGCACGTAGCGGGTGCCATCTCTACTCCTAGATTGCATCCACCTTTAGAAGGTAGAAAGCCCATCATGAGTGAGAACCCTGCCAAGGCAGATGCGAGTGCGGATTGCCCCTCAATATTGGGTAACAATCTAGACAGGATTGAGTGATCTACCTCCATAGGCGAAAGCCTAACGGGGAAGTCACTCAAACCCCTACTAATAACTAATGAGGTAGGCCTCGGGTATAGAGGCAATTGAGTTTCAATGATAAATGCATGAAGTGAGTGTGTGAGTTGGAGCCTTAAGGACTACCCTCGCTGTAACATCTTGAAAAATTTGAAACCCAACTTTGACAAAAAGCCTTACTGTTGACTTTTTCTGTAATGTGTTGACTTTTCTGAAATATGTTGACTTTTTGAAAATTTGAGTGCCTGAATGTGTTTGCAATTGTTTTTGCTTGTAAATAGGTTTAGAAACCCTAACTAGAGGCCAAAAGCCCCAAAAATCAGAAGAAAAAGTGCCAAAGGAATCCTATCCCTAACCCTAGGGACTAAATTGAATGAAAACCTAAGTTTTTAGCCTCTTTTCTTTAGTGAGTTAAAAGTTGTAGGAAGGACCTATTTGACCCTAGAAAAATACCCTAGGACATTCTAGAGATACCCTAAGACTTAGTTAAGGGACCCCACCCTCAAGAAAATTCCTAAAAGGACACATTTTCTCCAGTAAAAATTCAGGACTAAAAAGAAAGAAATGAAAAATTGCAATTAAAGCCCTCTAGCTTACTTAAAGCTCAAAAAAGTTCAATTTGACCAACCAGAGGCACCCTAAATTACCCTACCAAGTACCAGCCACGAAGCTTAATGAAAAATCAATATAATTAGACAAGTTACATATTTTAAAAAGGGAGATAAATAACACATTTATGTCAATTTAATCCCTTTTAATGCTTTTATGGACTTGTAACTGAATTTACCATTTTAAAAGCTGATTAAATACCCAATTAAGGTAGTTACAGCATCCAGGAACTTGAGGAAACTGAATACAAGGTCAAAATAACTAGAATTGAGGCTAGAAAATCGAAATTATCAAGGACACAACTTAATTAAATGACCACTTAAGCCATTTCAACTAAACTAAGTCTACCCGAGGCCTAAGTACCTAATTACCCATCCAAACAGCCCCTAAGTATGCCAGCACACCTCAATTAGGTGTCTTAATGCCAATTCGTAAGCCCCAGCCGTGTAACACCTCACCCTACTCATCATTGCAGCTTCACATGCTTGGAGCCTTCAAATAAGAGTGAAATCGAGAAGGAGAGACACACCAGCTAAAAAACTGAAAGAGAGAAGCTGAGAGCTAGGGAGTTGAGGGTTCAGGAAAGAAGTTGAAGCAGTGGAGGAGCTTGATATCTGAAGGTGGCAGCTGGAGGAAGAGAAAGAAGCAGAAATTTATACACACACATACACACATACACACTCAGAATTTGTTGTTCTTCACCAAGCTTACCCACTCAATTCAGAAGCTGAAATCCGTGTTCTTCCTCTAAAGAATCAAGGTAACGTAGGGTTACCCTTCCTTCTTTATCTCTGAATCAAGAGCATCCATCAATGGTGGTGGTATGAGCCTCTATGACCCTTCTTCTTGCTGCTGCCACAGAAAGCTCTGTTTTGGGCAGTGATGCTTTTAGAGGGCATAACTTCTTCATCTCTTAACCAAATTTAGCGTGTGAGTAGTCAAAAGAAAGCTAAGAGAATGAACTATAAAAGACCCTTAATGCATTTATCATCAGAGGCTTCCGTACAGGGTTTCAGAGCCTCGAAAACCTACTGAAATTCTGCTAAAATCTTGTTTTCTGATGTGAAAATGTGTGCTTGCTGATTTTTGTGTTTTTGGTGGTTTGAGTTTGGAATTGGATCAAGTTGATTAAGTAATGGATATTAGGACTTAGTGGTGTTAGAAATTTGTTCTGGTCACTTATGAAACTCCTGGTTCAGTGGTGAGGGTTTATAGTTACAAGGCTGGAAGTCTCTTTTTACTAAAACTGATTTTGTTTCTTTTCTCTTACTGCCATCTGCTGCAAAATTTCTGTTTCACTACTATTAACCTGCAAAATGCTAGCTGGTAATTCTTTTAAGGCTCTTGGAAAGGCTAATTTCTAGTATGAAAGTGATGGAATGATTTTCTATTTTAAAATAAGAAAGTCATGAGCTTGTGATGACCTTTCTAAACTGAAATTTGCTAGTGAGCTCTTCAAACTGCTGCTGGTTGATGTGTGTATCTCCAACGTGATCTTTCTAGTTTTTCCATAGTAGCTAAATACTTGGGATTTACCTATCCAGTGCCTAACTTTTGATTTAGAAACTTATAAAATGTAAAAATGGGCAAACATATGATTTTGTTGGAATTGCTAGATGAATTTTGGACTGTGAATTTTGTGCTGATGCTGGGATTTTGTTTCTAAGAACTTATTGAACCTTGCACCTCTCCTACACACTGAGATTTTACTTTTAGATTTATTAAAGTAACTTAGACCTTGAAATTGGTGAGGGAACAAGTTTGTAAGGTTCTGAGAAGTCTTGCTTTGCTGTCAAAATGTGATTTCTGAGTTGGGGAGGTTTAGGACACTGGGCAATGAGGAAACTAAGGTTGAAAGAAAGAGTGGTTGGGTCAAAACATCCTTAGAGTAAGAGGTAGGCAAGATAAGCATGAAAAAGGGCAAATAGTGGGCTATCCAACTCTAAAATTTGGATACTCAGGTTCTTAGAGGTTAGGCCCATCCTCCCACCCTCTAAACCTCCTAAGTACACCCACAGAATAGAAAAAAGAGTTAAGTGTCATTAGTTTTGGCCTATAGAACATCAAAGTGTTAAAAAGAGAAAAAGAGGCAAAAGAGGGAAATTTCTGCAAAAATGATAGTTCCGTACTGATGTGGCTAGACAATTTCTGCAAAAATGGACTTAACTTGATTAGGAAATGCTAATTAGGGCTGGACAGAGGTCAAAACAGAAAAGAGTTAGAAACAGGGACTGAAATGAACTAATTTCACAATTTTTGCCCCTTTGTTAAAATCTGTGTAAACTGAGTGGTTTAAGGGTAGGTTCTGTCCTTCCTGGTTTCATGGGATAGTATGGTCCTATGTGCTAGCATGGAAGTGGTTAGAGTGGCCTCTAACCCTACTTAAACACCAAACTTGATTTTCTTAAGAAATTTTCAAAAGAATGCATTTTGCTGCAAAAGTATGATCTTTGTGTGGATTCTTTCTGTGTAAACTTCATCAGCAAGTCACAAATAGTCCTTAGGCACTTGCTGACCTTGGTTTTAGCTTGAAACAACCCAGAACAGTATTTAGGCCTTCACAGGGACCAATTTGCAAGAAAAACTTGACAAAAGCTAGAAATTCCTACTTGCACCTAATTCTTGGCTGGAATCCGTTAGGATGCTTCCAGATGTGTGTAGCAGGTCCTAAATTACTATTTTGGTGGAGCATTTACGTCAAAAGGTTTGAAAAATATCTTGATTTTCTTTATTTCAACGAAAAGTACCCTTTTTAAACGATCTATGAAATTACTGGTCCAAATGCAAGTTTCTTTCTTGGAAAACTGGCTGAGACTGTTAAGTATGCGTTAATGATGCTTGTGGTACAATGTTATGACCTTTGGATGTTTGTATGCACAGTTATGCCTGTTACTTACTGTGTTAGTCATATTTGACGTTGGCTTTGACTTTGTTTGACTTTTAAGTTGACCATTTATTGAATTGACTATTTTTATCAGACTATTTGACTGTGTGGCATGTAAAACCTGAAATTGAATTTAGCATGCATCTGTGAACTAAATATGCCTTGGAGGGCAGGTATTTTGGCATGCATCTGTGTTTGACTGCATATACCCTTGGAGGGGAAAACTGTAAATATGCCTTGGAGGGCAGGAATTTGTATTTAATTGCATATGCCCTTGGAAGGGTAAAATGGTAAATATGTCATGGAGAGGCAATTGAATGACAACTGAGTAAACATTACCTGCGGATAAAAACCTATGTTATATTATCTGATCTTTATGAAAAGGACACACTAGGTTTGCTAGGGATACGTCCGGGACGTAGGTGCCTAGAACTAGTGAGGAGATAATCCAGTCCGGGACTAGTGATCCTAAGGTTCTAACTTTGTGCGCACACCGGGGGATGCCCTGGAATGTTGGGTAATTCTTGTTAGCCTTATATGTGCGGACTTTTCCATATTGGTAAATGTTAAGTCGTTTATTATTCTATTCATTATATCGTTTTTATTGATGGTAATGATTTAACTAGTTGTACAGGTCGTGGAGAGACTTGATGTTTGGCGTGGCTGATAAATGCATGTAGTGGTAAACTTGTATACTTTTGAAAGAAAATGATTGTTTTATCTGTTAAGGCTTTTCAGCATGATCATATATTCTGAACTGTGTAAGTGGAAAGATCTTGTGATTGATGTTTAGTGATTGATAACTGCTTTAAAGTATGAAGGAAGTTTTCCCTGCATTCTTAGTAATGCAGCTGAACCACTAATTAGTTATTTATAAAACTGGTAATCTACGTTACTGGATTTTATATCTCACTACGTTAGTGTGTTTAGATGCTCAGGTACATACTACTGCTGGAGATTGAGGTAGAGCTCCTGGAGGTCCCCCTTCTGGGTTACTTCCAAATCCTGAAGGCGGTCAACATCCTTTTCTTTTTCCCTTCGGTTGAGAATGCCCCGAGGACTTAGAAAGGGTGTGATGGTCAAGTAGCAGGGAGTTGACTCTATTTTGGCAGTGACCCATATGTCACTCTATTTTGGATTTTAGTACTAACTATTCTAGGCCTACGTGCCACTGACTACGATACTTATGTCTGTATATATGTATGAATTGTATGCAGTAGGCTAGCCTTTGAACTGCTTAGGATATGTATGGAGGATTAGCACCTCGTTTTCACCTGACTCTATTTGTATGTTGAATTTTGGGAGTGCGCGAGAGAGCAACAAACATGTAACTTCTAGTTTCTTAGGTTAATTAACCAACCGAGAGTACGCGATCCTTGGGGTATCAATTGAATTTTATTACTTCCACGTAAAAAGAAAAAGAAAAAGAAATTAGACCGGGATTTTAGAAGTTAAGTGAAATAACCTAATTCCATAAATAAAATCAATAAAGAAACTAGGACGTTACACTCGCTCATCCACAAAGTGGATTCACTGCAAGACAAGGAAGCAAATATAAACAGACATGTTATTTACCCTAATTCAAACAAGAATAAGATGTTAGGCCAAATAAATTTAAGATTTAAGATTTGAAAATGAAAGGGGTTTGTCTCTCATTGGTTCCCTAGCGGAGTTGCCAACATTAAAGATCGCCTCTTTTGACAGAGTCGCCACCATGTTTCTTAGCCTTAAAAATGGAAAAGGTTTTCAAAAATAAATTCAAAAATGGTAGAAACATAGGTTCAGGAGCCTGCTTACGTCAAGGGGAATGTGTTAGGTACCCCCATCGCCCATCTTACGATGGTTACCTCATAACCCTAAATTTAAATGTATTTGTCCCTAATAAGATCCTACTGAACAACAAAAGTTGACTCAAATCATGATGCCTACATACCCTTTCAGAGAAAGGATCAAAGCTAGACTTAGTTCTTAGTGGCATGCAAGTGTCTATGTGAAGGGAGGTACTCCAAGCTCGATGCCCAGGTGGACTCCCATGTGAGGTGAGGTTCGCCAAGCATGTACTCAAACTGCCTCCTATCTACCATACATTCAAACAAGACGAGGTTCACCAGATTGTGAATCCAGGTGGCCCCGGTGCAGACATGACAGAACTTGATATTCCTCAGTTAATGAAGTGAATAGCACAAATTACAGAAATGAAAGGAAATAAGAATGCATTAGTGTAATAAAGGGGGTCCCGACCTATGTCAACATCAGTCGTGACCTTGTACTCAGGATCCAACATTAACAGAAGCAAATCCAACCCTGGGTTGTGACTTACAACACAGGGGTCGCGACCTAGAATGTCACATCAAAAGGAAGATAAAAAAAAACAAATGAACGAAATAGAGAAGAACGACTCTACAGCAGGGGTTAAAATCTAGGGTTTCAGATAAAGGGTCGCAACCTATAGGCTTGAAAGTCGTGACCCCCATCATTTCCATAACAAAGAAACACAAGAAGAATCATAAAATGTAGGCCAAGGTGTCGCGACCCCTTAAGGTCAGGCCGCAGAAACATGAACAGAAATTGAATCCAGTCCCCTACCTAAGCCATGGAACTTTAGTAAGAGCGATTTTAACTTCTGATTGTATCAAAAGGCCTTAAGCTCTCTATCTGCTCTTTCTTCCTCTCTTTCTTCATCCCCGTTCTCTTTGTTTCAAGGCCCTATTTTTAGGCCTCAGCAGGCTTCTAAATTGGGAAGCAAGACCACCATCATGGATTTTTCGTCATTCTATCACCAGGATCTAGCGATTTAACTTCAGAGCGGGATTTTTGGAAAACTTTCTAGACTAGGTCACGACCTAGACGACGTGGGGTCGTGACCCACTTTGGCCTAGCTTAGTGCATCGCAACCCATGTTTTTCTTGGGTCGCGACCCACATGCCCTAAGTCTCATAATCCTCGTGCCGATGGGGCAAGGGTTGCATCTCCCTTGTGCGGGTCAGGACCTTAAACCCTAAACCACCTGTGGGGCTCACGAACAAGTTTTTAGGACTGGACAAAATCGGGTGTCCACAGTAAGTTTAGGTCTCTACCTCCATTTTTTATTTTGTAATCCATTTTTTTATTCTTGAAGATTTTGTGAAAATCACTTGACTTTCATGACAATGGAGGATTCAAACTTGCATTCTTTGTGTTTTCAACATTTCTATTGGATGTATTTCATGATTCATGTGCTGAATTTGTCGGTTACAAGATTTGAAAGTTAGGGTTCATCATGTTCTTGAATTTTTCTTCAAATATGGCTTGTTTGATGTTGTTTGAGCATGATTGGGTGTTGTTTTGATTTTACAAATAATGTCTATGCTTATAAAACCAAAGCCCAACGTTTATATCATGATTTTATGGCTTGGGACACCCAAAATTGAAGCAAGGAAGCTTATAATAGGAAAAATTGTAGTTCTCGGGTGTCTGTTCGCTGCAGCAAGCAAAAATGGTCTTTCTGTTCGTTGCAGCGAGCAAGACTTGTTCGCTACAGTGAGTCTTGCTTCAAATGGGCATAACTTTCTCATTTGATGTTCGTTTTTTGCAAACTTTTTATCATTTTCTTTGTTTTTCCTTCCTTTACGCAATAGAACTAATTTGACAAGCAAATGATTTAAATTGAAACCGTGGTGGTTGGATTTCCACATCTCACCAAGTTCATAGTTTTGGAAAAGCTACTATTTCCTCTTCAAATTGAATTGTTTCTTTTCCTACCATGAAAATGAGTTCAATCCTTGTTTGTAACTTCTTTTTAAGGATCAAATATTTCTTTTAAAGTAAATGAACTACCTCCTTCTATTTCGAACTAATCTTATATTTTTTAGATGCTTTAAAGTTAGAACCTAGCACACATTTCGAAAGGAGTCATTCTTTTCAAGTAAGGTGTCATACTATCCTTCAACTTTTACAAATGAGTTTAAATTTTATGTAACTCCTCCCCAAGGCTCAAAAAACAATCAAAGTAAAGGATTTATATGATGAACTTAAGGTAAATGAATATTTAAAGTTTAAAGAAATGGGAATTAGAGAATAAAGGAAATGGAGTAGTTCTAGTACAATCCTAGAGGGAGTGAAACCTATGTTTGAGGGACCAGTGGTTGGTATGAGATGACCATTGATTATTACTCCACGGTTAGTGGTTTAAATAAATTGTTTTCAAAAATCCATGGTGATAGCACCTTCTAAGTTAGTGAACACTCATGGCCAATTTTAGGGTCACGTACTTAGAATTAAGCGTGATCATGGCTTAGACTTCATTACCTTAGCGATTGTACTGGTGATTAGTGTACCGAGGAAATGATTCACCCAAGAAGGTGTTGATTCCACAGTCTCATGGCCCGAACAAGAAAGGGAAACGGTCATCGGGATATGGTGGTCCGGGTTATTAGGATAAAATAACCAAACCCTATAATTCAGGGAGGGTGTGATCTATCTTTTGATGAAGGTAGTGATCTCGTTAGATGAACCAATATAGAAGGGAGTCACTCGAGATACGATAGCTCGGATCATTAGGATACAACGGTAACGTTCTATTTGGGTAATGGCCACGTCCAGGATACGATGGTCAGGGCCTTTGGGATACATTGGTCCAGCTAGTACTTGGATCCAGCTGTGGGACGCCTCAGATTGCACTATAGTTGTGGCAAGCTACCATAGAGAGATTTGTTTTCATTTATGTATGTTGTCGGGGTATAAGGAGTTGTTCACTAGACGGCGCTCCCGGCGAATCTTGTTTTCTCTTTGATTTGACATTGATGTCTTATTAAGTGTTTCTCTTAATTCTATAATGTCCCACCCGAAATACCAACTAAAATGATAAACTTAGTATTTACTAAGCATCGGTGACTCAAAAATGCGGAAAAATTTAAATTTTCTTTCATCTAGAGTTATTACTGAGTAACCCCTTTAGTTTTGGTTACTAGTTTAAAACATCTACGTTAAACAAAACTAACTAAAAATACAGTATTTAGATTCTTATAACTGAAGTTTCGTCATTCTTTACTCAATACTAATCCTATTTACAACAAATATATAAATAGATCGAAGCCTTACATAGGCTTTACAATAAATAAAAACTGCTCCTTGCAGCATCAATCATGAACGCCAACTGCAGCGCTCAACCAATCAATCTTCCTTAAGCTTTGTAATACCTGAATATGGTAGCTTCATGAGATAAAAATCCCAATAGGTTAAGTAGATACAAATTTATAAAACATTTCTGCTACTATACTCAGGGCTACGCCAAAATACCTTAACCAGAACTCATAACATAGTAAGCATTAACTTTCATAAAACGTATGAGCTTTGGGAGCGTCGCCCATTAAATACTCGCACATACCCTATTCATTCGTTTCTCGTGTTCCGCAGTAGGATTCATTGTGTCTTTCCCGAAGGAGCAACAATTCGTCTCCTTTACTATTCACATTTATAGGATTCATTATGTCTTTCCCGAGGGATCAACAATTCGTCTCCTTTATCATTCACACTCACTGGATTCATTGTGTCTTTCCCGAAGGGTCAACAATTCATCTCCCTTATAGTTCACATTCTTAGGGTTCATTGTGTCTTTCCCGAAGGATCAACAATTCATCTCCCTTTTCCTTTTCATGCATAGGATTCGTTGTGTCTTTCCCGAAGGATCAACAACTTATCTCGTTGATCTGCTATTCACATGTACATATATTGAAAAGAATTCGTCCCAGTCATGGTTCACCTAATTTTAAGCATGTCGCTCTTTAGTGGCCACATAGGGCATACTAGCTTAAAATTCGGTAACCATCACGGTGTTTTTTGTAAATTCATTCTTAATCGAATGGATGTTTTACCATCCCAAACTATGGCACAACTGTGGAAATGCCAACAGCCGTCCCATACCGACAATTGGTGAATCGATCATAGACCTATTATTTACCAATTCATGTACATTGAATACTATGTGACACATATAAATCATAATCAACTTACTATGCTCATTATGCCAAGAAATGCAACTTAATGCTCTCATCATGGCAATGCATAATTTTAAAAGTGTTGAGGGTATTAAGAGTCCTACCTCGTTTCCAAGCTACTCTAACTTTCAGGCATGAGTTCCCACAACTCAGAACCTCTTTCCAGCCACTTTAAGTAGAATTCCATATTCTACCTTTTAGAACACACACAGATCCTAAAAATTACCGAAATGTCAAACTTAATTACTATGACAATCAAGTTTAGCAGCTAAGTATACAATGAACCTAATTACTTTAATTCTTACCAAGCACAAGCATGCATTACAATTCTCACATGGCGATTTCCATAGTTAACACTAAGTGTCATTCCAAAAAGAAAACACATTCATAATTTTGGCTAAAGACGGCCCTTATCATTTCCATTCTATTTCTTTGCATTTAATCATAGCAATCACCATATAAATGACAATGAAGTAAACATCCAATAATTCAGCTTTAGATTAACTAACAACTTTACCTAAAGGAAGAACTAGTTTCGGGTTCATCTCCAAAAATGTCCCTAACTTGTTCATTATATGATTTGCTACTAGTTTCCACTTCTAGATAATCATCTAAGATAACTTAAGTGGGTATATTGGATTTTAATCATTCTTTATGAATTAATTATTTACGTACTCTCTTTAACCACTTCTTAGTTCTATTAATTGATTCTAGATTTCATTAAGCTAATCCTAGTAACTAAACAAATATAATTCCAATCTTAGTCATGCTTGGTAGCTCTAGAGACACCTAAACCGAGAACAAGTCCCTAGATTTTATAGTCATTGATTTCCTAAGTGATAAATTTCATATAATCTTTTACTAGTTATGCTTAGCCAACCAATTCATGAAGTTGTATGAACCTAAATCCTCAATTTCCTAAGTCAATAATGAAACTTCAACAACACAAGTTCAGAATAGTTATAATGAAAATCATACCAAAAATCTCAGTTTTTCTCTATATCAAAACACAATTATACCAGCCGATGAAGCACCCATCAAACATCACCCCCAAAAATTAATCTACTATTTTTTGGAAACTCCTAAATATCCCCTTTACCACATATAAAAAGAACAATAGCCCAGAAAATCGAAAAAGATAGATATGAAATTATCAACACATAAAACCGAAAACAGAGTCTGATGCAGAACAGTCCTCTTTCGAGGGAGATATCTCAAGATCTAATCGTTAAACCCTGCATGCAGAGGACAATCTGGAAAGCTTAGGATCTCAGATTTCTATAGGCTTTGAATCACTCCGATCGGCCCAATAACGAAATAGAAAAACACAAATGAATGAACAAACGTCAGATCCACGACAGCAGAAAAGCTCAGCAAACATGTTCAACGATTTTGAGACTTAAACTATCACTTAGATAGATGCTCAGCAAGGCATGATTCATCTCAATGAAAGGGAAGGGCAAGCACGTTACCTTGCAACAGATTCCTTCCAGAAATTCATAGAAAAGAAGAAGAACACAATCCCTTTGTCTCGGATTAAAAGAACAATCCGTGTTCTTTGATTCTTACCTTCTGATTTCCTGCCCCAAATTCGATCCCCCTCTCTCAGCTATATCCTCTCCTTCTGTCTCTCTCTCTCACTCTCGCGTCTCCAGCTCTCTCTTTTCCTCACTCTCTCTTTCACGATGAGAAAGAGAAAAGGATATGTAAGTGTGTGAGGTGGTGTATTGGAGATTGTGAAGATGGGTACATTTTAGATGAATGGTTAAGATTTAGTCTTAAGGGATAAGCTTTTAATTTCCAATTTCTTTTTTTTTTCTATAAACTACACCAATTCTTAATTATATTTTAATTTGACTACTTTAATTTATTAATTCTTAATTTTTCTTCCAAATTATAAAATTCATGGTTTAGATTTAATTTAGTACTCTCACTAAAATCTCATTCTAGTAATTTTATCTAAATGAAATATCACTTGTTAATTATTTATTATAAGTTCACTATTTTAAATACCTAAATTTACTTTATTATTCTTTTACTTTACTCTAATTAAGTCGCCTAAATATTTTTACTTAAACGTCCTTGGGAGTGGGATGTTACAAATTCCATATATGGGTAAGATGGATCATTTAACATGATGATGCATGATTTGCATTGAAATTTTCTGTCTCTTATCCGTACAATCGTGGTAAGCGTAGCGCATATGTTATATTACATCCAATAGTTAAAGTTTTCATGTTTTATAAAGAATAAGAATTCAATGGATTTTCGTAATAGTACGGTGGTACATGCCAATAGTTTACAACTTAGATTGCTAAACCTACTAGATTTATTCTCATATAGTTGTTGGCATGTATCAGATGAGTAGGTGGCTGACTGGGATTAGAGCTTGATGTATTTGGAGGTGGGCTCCATTTTGACATGCATATTAGAAATTTTGGCATATAGAGACTTTTTGGACTATATGATTGACTAAGCATTAATCATTGATATGATTATTTTGAGAGAACTTGAGTGGCATGATTGTTGCCTCCGATTTCTCATTATTGACTAACTTATATCATATTGCCACATACTATACATATATGTCAAAGAAAGGTGTTGCGTGCATGTGAATGATTTAATGTGGCACATATACCATTTTAGCCCAGTGTTTTTAAGAATTGAAGAAGATTTTTAGAATCAAAGTTTTTTCTAACTAATTTTTTTTGAAAAGCAAATTTTTTTCTAACTAAAAATAATAACTTGGTTGTTATTTTATACACACACACACACACACACACATATATATATATATAAGTTTTTAAAGAAAATATAGGTCATTGAAAATACTCTTTTTTCTTGTTATGTTCTTTTTTTTTTATGTAATGCTTAGTGATGCATGCCGAGCACAATCAAATTAATATAAGAATTTATTTTCCTACTTCCAATTAAACACAAACTTGAGTATAAAGTAAGTAGGGTCGAACCCACAGGGATTGGGAGATTTCTAGTGCTTTTCGAATAACCAAAACGTAGTGAAAGAGAGTTTAAAGTAACCAAAGGGGGGTTTTGAAGTTGGTTAAACAAAATTAAAATGATAATTAAAATGAGAGCAAGTGAAAACGAGAGTAATCAAGTCTTAAGAGTTCCAAAGGTTATGGTTAATCCTAACACTTCAATTATGTTGTATGGTACTTTTCAACAATCAAATTCAATATACTGATATTAATCTTAGTCCCTAATATCGTTGAATGGTCTGTCGATCCTATACAAGCTCTAACTCAATACTATTCTTCTCATATGTCTATGTAGAAAATCAAAATATAGAGTTGCTTTATTCGACCAAGCTAAATTTGACTTCGTTAGGCCCTTGGGTATATGTCCATCCTTCGGGCAAATCTAATCAATTATCCGATTAGTTAACCTAGATCTAACGGTATTCAATTCTAGGACTAAATGTAGATGCCTCTTTCAAGGTCACCTAAATCCTCCAAATTACCCTAAGGGTTTGTTTGGGAATTAAGAGGGGAAAGGAAGGGGAGTGATTACAGGAGAAGGGAGGGGAGGGGGAGGGAAGGCTAACCATCCATATGTCCTCCCCTTGTTTGGTTGATGATACCTCTTCCAAAATACTCCAATTTAGGGTATCTTGAATTTGTGAAGGGGAAGGATAATGGAGGATTAACGATTGATCTTCCATTATCTTCCCCTCCAATTTTCATCTTCCCAAACGAGGGGAAGATATCTTGATCATCTCCCCTCCCCTTCCCTTCTCCTCCTTAATCCTGAATCCAAACATACCCTAAGTCTTGGCCAGACAATCAGAGTTTAAGTATAAATTGAATAAATACCTAATACATTGAATTTAACTATAAAAATTGTCAAACAAACATAATATCCATGCTAAAACACCATAACCCTAGGATAAAAAAGCCTAGCCTAGCATTGCCATCGATGCAAACAAAATTCTAAAGTGAAACATCAGAGAAACCATAGAGATAAGGTAAGAAAAAGAAGAAGAAAACTCCGTTCCAAAGCGTTAACCGACTCTTCGATTGCCTCCGGATCATGAAAATCGGTCCAAGAACTTGTGTATGTTGAACCCTTGCACAACTCCATGCTTAAACTTGATTTTCGACTCTGAATGCTGAATTTCGGTCATCAGATCTCTCTTTTATAGTTGTAAAATGCAAATTTTCCAAGTTTTCGCTTTTGCCCTTCCGTCAAGGCGCTAAAGCGCCATCTTTCTGCCTTCTAAACTTTTTTTTGACGTTTTTTACTGGCGCTATAGCACCGCTGGATGGTACTATAGCGCCATCTTTCTGCTCTTACGTGGTTCTGCTGCAATTTGTGTCTGGTGTGGGGCTATAGCTTCACTGGATGGCACTATAGCACCATCTTTTTGTTTCTCCACTCCAAAATCATGTTTTTCTACATTCCAATGGCTCCTAGTTTGCTGTCATTGATTCCAACTTTGCTCTGATACCCTTTTATGTCACAAACACAGCTTCCAATGCGCAATTTGAGACCTGAAACATACGAATTTAACTCCACACTCTGAGCATAACTGAATTTGGCTAAACCAATAAGAAAACCATAAAAAAACCATGCCAATTTCTAAAAAATCATTCTATAATGCATAACAACCTTAAGTACTGTCAAAATTATACTCAATGATCAATAAATTTCCAAAATGACTCATAAAGTACCCTACATAACTCTATTTTCATAGAGTTATCACACTCCCAAACTTAAACCTTTGCTCGTCCTCGGACAAATTACAATCCAAACCATAAAAATAGATAAGCATGCCATAATTCCCATTAGGAGTTCATGAAAGACTTTCTAGGTTCCTCACCTGCTATACCCTTCACTGTGATTAATAGAAAATTTTACCTGTTTATGTTCATTAATACAAAGATTCAAGAATAGAGACAAGTTTCATGCCTACTTTTGGAGTGTGGTGTGTATAGCCAGATTTATCTCCTACGCGACTCGTTGGTCCAGTCTAACATCACCTAGGCTATCTTATCATCCCATGTATAAGGCTTCATATGCTTGTCTTTCTATCATCTCTCCACTAATGTAGTCATCACATAAATTCAGGATTGTTAGGACTTTTTAGGCTTGTAATGTGGCCAAGTTGTTGGGCTAAACAAATAAAAAAAGAATAGGATTCAACAACTTCAAGAGTTGGCCTATTTTACTTTTAAAGCACATATTTGCCATATGGGAACTTCCCATTTCCACAAGTAAAGGATTTTTTTTCGTTACCTATAGTTGGTAACTTTTCCTTCTTGTTTTCACCTTTTCCTTGTTACACAGTCACTGACTATTTTTTTTTTTGTCTTAGTTGGGCATGTGCTTTAACTAACCTGTTGAAAGGTATATATATATATATATATATATATATATATATATATATATATATTTTCTTTTTTTCTTTCGGGCTAGATAGGTAAGCTCATGCAGCTATTTTATAAATATCATGGGTTTTTCTCTTTGGGCTCTAAATTAGGGAGCTAAGGAGTAAGTGCTTACAGGTAGTCTTGAAAGGCTCAAACGCAGAAAGAACTGCCTAAGTCTTCTCCCTAATTCATGCAATGCCTAGGATTTCGCCTCCAGGTAGTATGAGACAAGTTCTAGAGTCCTATGGTTGAAATAATCATGCAACCTAAGTTATGCTATTACTTCCCTCTAAGCATGCAGTTAATTTAGCTGGCTATCTTGTGCATAGAGATTTTTTCAGAAGTATGTGCAAAACTGATCTCTATTCAAGGAACTAAGTAATGATGAATAAGAACAGGGCTTCCCATTATTTGCAAAAGAAAGGGATGTACCCATTTTCCTCATTAGATTTAAATCAACATGAAGCCAAAGGAAAAAAATAATCATGCCAACATTTAAGCTCTATTAAGTGAAAGATTTTCTGTGTGTATTATAATGAAAATACCATAGGTATTTATACAAGAGAAGAAAACCTATTCTAGGAAGTAAAAATAATTATAATAAATACAATATATCACTAATTTTGATACATCTAATCCTAGAATATTCACAACACTCCCCTTCAGGCTGGAGCATATAAATCATAGGCACCAAGCTTGTCACATAGGTATTTTATTCGAGGACCTCTAAGAGATTTGGTGAAGATATCTGCCAGCTGATCATTTGAATTGACAAATCGAGTAGCAAGACACCCTGATTGAATTTTTTCTCTAATAAAGTGACAATCGATCTCAATATGTATAGTCCTCTCATGGAATACTGGGTTTGAGGCAATGTGCATAGCTGCTTGGTTATCACAACCCCGAGAGATATCGAAGAATTCGAACTGGACGAGTGATAGTGAGATAATTGAGTTTTCCCACAAGTCTTCGATATCTCTCGGGGTTGTTTATCAACTCCCCCTGTCCTGGATAGAGTTTGACATTTGGATTCATTAGAGTCTCAACTGGTTTGCAGTTTAACATGCTTATCTCTTCTAATAAGTCAAGCGCATACTTTCGTTGTGAAATGGCCACACAAAAACTAGATTGGGCAACCTCAATTCCCAGAAAATATTTAAGCTTTCCCAAATCTTTAGTTTGGAAGTGGTTGCACAGATGTTGTTTGACTTGAGCAATGCCTAAATCATCATTGCCTGTAATAACAATGTCATCCACTTAGGCAACTAAGTATAAGCACTTGCCATTTGAAGTATGGCGAAAGAAAACTGAGTGATCAGCTTCACTTCGAGTCATTCCAAAATCTTGAACCACAGAACTAAATTGGCCAAACCAAGCTCTCGGTGACTGCTTGAGTCCATAAAGAGAACGACGAAGTCGACATACTTTCCCACACTCCCCCTGAGCAACAAAACCAGGCGGTTGCTCCATATAAACTTCTTCTTCCAAGTCTCTATTGAGGAAGGCATTCTTAATATCTAGCTGATAAAGTGGCCAATGATTAATAGCTGCAATGGGTAGGAAAACACGAACGGAAGCAATCTTGGCAACAGGAGAAAAGGTATCACTATAGTCCAATCCAAAGATTTGAGTATACCCTTTAGCCACTAAACAAACTTTTAGTCGTACAATTTTGCCATCAGGACCAACTTTAACTGCATAAACCCACCGACAACCAACTGGGGATTTTCCAGGAGGAAGTGAAACCAAGTCCCATGTACCATTAGAATGTAGGGCAGTCATCTCATCAAGCATAGTTTGCCTCCAACCCGGATGTGCAAGAGCTTCATCTGTAGTCTTAGGGATAGAAACAGAATCCAAAGAAGACACAAATGCATAATATGGAGTAGATAGACGATGATAGCTCAAGAAATTATAAACAGGGTGAGGATTACGGGTGGAACAAGTACCTTTATGAATGGCAATAGGAGGACTAGCAGGTGGCGATTGGACCGGAGTAGGGGGTGATTCAGACGAAGGCAGTGAGTCAGGAAGAGTAGCTGTAGGCTCAGGAAGGGGATGGCGATGATATGTCAGAAGAGGAAGACTAGGTATGTCCTGGGGTAAGGCCTCTGGAAAAGTAAGAGAAGGAACAGGATGGACTTCGATCACACAGGGACTTATAGGCGTAGAAGATACAAAGAATGGGGAAGACTCAAAAAAGGTCACATCAGGAGAGGTGAAACAACGTCGAGTGGTTGGACAATAACATCGGTAGCCCTTTTGGAGTCGAGCATAACCGAGAAAAACACACTTGACAGATTTTGCTGCAAGTTTATCTTTCCCTGGGGTTAAATCATTCACAAAGCAAACACAACCAAAAACACGGGGAGGAAGATGATAAAGAGTGTCGTTAGGAAACAACAAAGAATGAGGGATTTGATCATGCAAGACAGAAGAAGGCATGCGATTAATCAAGTAACATGCAGTGAGAACAGCGTCACTCCAAAAATTAGGACAACTGGTTTGATGTAAAATTCCTTGAGTGGCCATAAATGTTTGAAAAGGTGTACACAAATATCCTTTAGCATTGTCAGAACGCAAAATAGAGATAGGGGTATTAAACTGAGTTTTTATTTCAGCACAAAAGTTTTGGAAAATGTTAAATACCTCAGAACGATTTTTCATCAAATACACCCAAGTACAATGAGAATAGTCATCAATAAAAGTTACAAAATATTGAAAGCCAGACGTAGAAGACACGCGACTAGGACCCCAAACATCGGAGTGAACAAGTTGAAAAGGAGATGAAAATTTACTATTAAGACTAGTAGAAAACGAGCTACGTGTGTGTTTACCTAATTGGCACGACTCACAAAGGGAGGGCAGACGAAGTAGAAAGAGAGGCATCCATTTTGCGAAGTTTTGAAAGGCTTGGATGCCCCAAACAATTATGGATAATAGATGGAGAACAACTGGATGTGCACGCAACTAGGGATATAGGAAGTGAAAGGTGGTATCAGCCTTGTGACTCTCGTCCTATGCCAATCGTCTGCCCCGTACTCCGATCCTGAATAAAAACACATTGATTAGCAAAGGTGACGGAGTAATTGTGAGATTTAGTCAATTTACTAGCCGAAATAAGGTTGAAAGGAGATTCAGGGACATAAAGAACAAAATCAACAAATAGGGACGGAAGAATTTGTGCTTTATCAATTCCAATAGCAGCAGTTTTAGAGCCATTGGCCAGAGTTATAGATGGAAGTAAAGATGAACTAGAAAGATGGGTAAAAAGATTTTTATTACCAGAGATGTGTTCAGAAGCACCTAAGTCAAGAACCCAAGGTCCAATATCTGGGGAACGAGCAGAGCAAGTAGTAACATTACCAATTTGGTCAACCGTGGCAACCACAGAGAACTCAGAAGTAGGAGCCATGGCCATGACAATATACTGACTTGGGATGTTCAAGAGAGTCACACACCAAAGTCTGAGATAATGGCTAACTTATTATGTCACATATGGTAGGTCAGTGGTCTTATGCTAGCAAGCCATACTAGCATTCAGCACAGTAAGTGTTTAAGCTAGTATGAGAAGCTGAGAAAGGAGTTGCTCCTGTCGATGAGCGAGCAGTCGTGCGATACCCGAGTAGGGCGAATGGTACCATTTCATGCCAGTCTTTATATGTGATTGACATCTTTTCGATTATTTTCTTGATGTTCTTCTTAGCTGCTTCAACAACTCTGTTCATCTGGGGGCGATATGGTGCCGAGTTGTGACAAGTTATTCTGAATTCTTCGCAAATTTTTCAGACTTCGGACCCATTCAGATTAGACCCATTATCAGTGATTATTCTTTCTGGGATCCCGTATCTACATATGATGCTGGTTTTCAGAAACCTTACGAATGTCTTTTGTGTTATATTGGAGTAGGAGCTCGCTTCTATCCATTTGGTAAAATAATCAGTGGCCACTAGGATAAAGTGATGGCCATTGGATGCCTTGGGATTTATGGGGCCAATGATGTCAATTCCCCACATAGAGAAAGGCAAAGGGGTGTCATGTTGTGGAGTGTGGGGCAGGAGGGGCATTAACCCTATCCGCGTAAAACTTGCACTATGTATCATACAACAACAATAACAATCAAAGCCTTTTCTGATCATTATGTGGGGTCGGTCATATGGATTAAGCGTTGTCAACGTGTTCTATCTTTATACATTTCTATAGATTTGACACTGTACTCAAGCCATACAGCACGTTGCTTCCGGGCAACGAACTAGCAAACTGATTAATATGTATTATATGACAAAAAAATGATAATTATGTTATGAAATTAAAATCATGAGGACGATTTAAGAACACCAACTTCAAGCTAAGGTTCTTCCACTAGCATTATCATTATCATTTTCATCGTTTTTACGCACCATGAATCTAGCTACACAAATATACAAACTATATTCATTATGAGTAAAGAATCTGACAAGACTTGTTTGTAACTAGTATAGGTTAGTTTACAGGCCATGATTCGAGATTATTTTTTTGGATTTTGTGCCGATCATACACTTGATTTTGGATCATGATATTAATATCCTTTGTTATTCATATTTCCTGAATGAATATTCTCTTGTATAATGCCCACCTTCATCATCAATCAATGAAAAAGTATAAAGTTCGAAACTTCTAAGTAAACAAATTAATTGAAACCATGTTAATAAAAATAATCAATAACATGTTATTAATACATTGATAAAAAGAGTGTACCCTTAAAATTTCTGTATTTGTATTACATTTAGAAAATAGTGTGTCCCAAAGTCCCAACTATTAATTAGGTTTTCGATTGTATAGAAGCAACCATGCATGAGTGATTGTTTTATCATTATATATAATGATAAAAGTGGCCCTATATATATATAAGAATAACCATGCATGAGTTTAAGCAGAATATTGGTTGTTCAAAGTGATTGTTTTATATTTATTTTTTTCTTATTTTTCTTTCCCTTATTTAAATTTTTTAATAAAATAAAAATGAGATAAGAAAGATAGACTAAAAAATTTAACCTCTTAAAAAGTTTGAACTCTTTATCCATTATAATCACACACACACACACGCACACACACACACACACATATATATATAAGACAACAACGTACAAAAGATGGAGAACGTCCACACACAGACCACATCATTCCAATTACCAATGTGAATATGTATTAGACCAATCAATACCTATCTTTCATTTTTTCATGTATTTGACTTTGTCATGTTGACTCTTATTTTAGGAGCAAGTCAAAATGGGTCTCGTATTGGCATTGCTTAAGAAATCAGAGGATAACTTTGTAGCAAAACCATAACTTGCGAACAACGTGATATGATATAGATAATAAGAGGTCTATGTTCCCTTAATTATTGCCTCCTGCATTCGATCCCTGGAGGGATGGAAATGAAGCGTCATCCATTAAAAGGGTCCCAGCAATGGACCCTACAGTACCCAAAGGATTAGTCATCAGTCCCGATCTGGTGGATACCCTGGTCTAGACGGAAAAAAAAACTTAACTTGCGCAAACAACTTAGGACGTGTGGAGCACGGAGTTGGAAGATTCTGTGGACGAAGGCGTGAAGGTCTCGTATTGGAAAGAAGGCATTTTCAAAGTACTACCGACTCATTTCCTCCCTCCATCTCCTAGATTCCTTTATAATGCCTTTTTTCCCACAAAACTATTATTAGGTTAGAGTTTGCTTAATCCTCAAAACATTGGATTGATTTCATGAATTTTTTAATCATCTAAATAAATCAATTTGGTTGATCGGATGACTCAAATCAAACCAAACCAAATAAACTAGTGTTAGACACACATACACACACACACATATATATATGCGATACTACTTTTAATTTCTTACTTTTGGTAGTTTGTTGATTTGATTTCAGAGAACTAACTTCAAGTTTCTTCCAATGGCATCATCAATATCATCTTTCTCATCTTTAACCAACATGATGCTACATACAGACAAAACTATACCTATATTTGCATTGGGAAAAGTGACTTATGAGACAGGTTTGTGAATATTGGTTTATGCCTTAACCAATTTATATATTTTAGAAAGTGGTTTTGAGTCACGTTAGCCGTTTTAACTTTGAGAAAATTGTGGGCTAAATAGTGGTTTTAACTTTGAAAAAACCGTGGGCTGGATGGTGGTTTTAACTCTAAGATAAATAGTATTTTATTGGTTAGAGAGTAGACTATTTGTTTGGCTAGACAAAGATTACATTTCACCCAAAACAAATTTTTATGTCCTAGAGAATAATTTATTTGTTGTTTTTTAAAGATGTTTATTTAAAAATCTCATATTTTTATGTGTCGACAATAGGTAGCTTGTTCTCTTATAAATATTTGATCCAATGAAAAAAAATCTAGGTTTTTTCCATGTACTAACTATTGGGTTTTGGGTTTTGGGTTTTGTTTGGCCCTTTTTCAAAATATAATTATTTAATGTGTTCTTATATATTAAATTAGGTTGAAAGTTAATTAATGATATTGTTTAATTACATATAAAGTAACTTTGCCTTGAGCATATATAGTGCTATCAATCTAGCTTGAATATCATAATCTTTGACCAAACGAATTGGTCATCATTTTCAAAACATATACATCAAATAATATTTTAGACATTACAAAATTGGACATGAATTCTTGATGATTGTGACGTGCTATTTTAATTTTATAGTTTACATTTTCCAACTAAAAAAATTGGTAGCTAATGCGTAGTTAAATTGAGACTTTTTATTGTGTAAATTTGTCTACGAAAATATTCCGTAATTAATTAATTTAGCTATGGAATAACATCAGCTACAGATATTTCCGTAGCTATTACATAGCAAACTTTTTTAATAATTAGCTGCGAATTAGCTACAGAAACAATCCATAGCTAAATGGAGGTTCACTACATTATTTTTGTTATCATAACTAAAATTTTAGTTTATTTGATTTCATGGATGTTTATGGAAAAGATTCAATTTCCCCCCATTTTTTAAAATTCTTTTCTAAATGATTTAATGCAGCAAATATACCATAGTTAACCTAATGTGTTATAATATATATATATATATATATATATATATATTTCCATTGCCTTAAATATGAGAAAACTTTCTTTCAAATAATTAACAAATTATTTTTCTTTTAAATACAAAGAATATATACTTTTCGAAATTGGATCCGGTGCAATTCTCTTGTGTGCAATTACTTCAAAATGTACATTTTTACTTCATTCGTGAAGTAATTTTAGGGACCTACACTAATAAGGACCTACCATGAATGGATTAGGGACCAAATTTTTATCAATATTGGCAAATAACATCACTAAATTGCCTTGTGAGACTGCTTATCAATATTAATAACAATTTGGTCCATAATCCATTTAAGACGATGATATTTGCTAATATTGATAAAAATTTGATCTCAAATATATTCGTAGTAGGTTCTTATTAGTGTGAGTTCCTATTAGTACTTCACAAATGAAGTAAAAATATGCATTTTGAAGTAATTGCACCTTAATTGCACGAAAGTTAATTGCACCGGATCCAATTTCTTTCATTTCCTTGTTTATTATCTCTTTCTGATCTTTCACTGTAATGTTTCAAATTTTAGGTTGTATTTTATATCAAGCAATTATAAGTAAAATGCACACTACCCTTAATTTAAGAAATAAAGTTATTTAGCCTAAATACCAATGAGATTTCATTATTTAATTTGAATTGTGAAGTCTTTCTTTCCTTGTTTGTTTTCTCAATTAATGATTATTTTCTTTTAAGACTTTACAGACAAAACTAAACCTAAATTTGCTTTTGGGGGAAAGAGAGTATGAGACTAGTTTGTGAACATGTTTTCTGCCTCATCTAATTTATGGATTTTAAAAAATGGTTTTGAATCCCATTAGCAGTTTTAACTTTGAGAAAATTATGGGCTGAATAGTAATTTTAACTTTGAAAAAAAATTAGGTTGGATAGTGGTTTTAACTCTAAGATAAATAGTAGCATATTTGTTTGATTGAGCAGATATTACCATCAACCCAACCACAATTTTTTATGTACCATAGGATAAGTTATTTGTTCTTTTTTAAAATGTTTATTTGAAACAATTGAGATTGTTTTGTGTCGGTAATAGGTAGTTTGTTCTCTTATAAATATTTGATTCAATGAAAAAACAAATATCTAGGTTTTTTTAATGTACTAATTAGTGGGTTTGGGATTTTTTTTGGCCCTCTCTTCAAAATATAATTATTTAATGTGTTCTTATATATTAAGTTAGGGTGAAAGTTAAGGATATGGTTTACATATAAGGTAACTTTGCGTTGAGCATGTTCATCACTAACTTTGCGCTCTTGGAATGCTCCTAAATCCTTTGTGTATAAATAAAATGCATATTTCATGAATGTTATTTATTTATCTTTCATGAATTCGAAATAATCCAAAATCTAACATATTTATGTAGTTTCTTTTGTGTTTTTCTTATGAATTAATGAAATGAAATTGTTACGAACAAAGACAAAGTAGTACTGGCAATCCAACCATCGCACTGAGGAAGGAAATGTCGATGTTGTTCCCGTTTATCAATTTGACATTATTGTTCACAGTGAAAGATGCATTGCACGACTTCCATGTGCAGAACCTAGAATTGAGAAAGAGTAAGTATATATAGAGTATATTAGAGACTATGATAAAATTAAACTATTCATACTCATGAGTCTTTCACTTATCCAGAATTAAATTGATATATTTTCCCATATATTTCTTCATGGTAAGCACTTTTTTAGTCAGAAGTTATGTTGGGACATATGTGTCCAAGAATGTTATTTTGATCATGTGATTTCAAAAACCCGATTCAAACAAAGTCTGAGGATCCAAATTAATTGACCAATGTTTCTTATTGAAAGAATTTTATAAAGTATCTTGGTCAAAGCTAATTGAGATCTCGACTAGATAAGGAAATTATTCAAAAACGAAATATTGTGATTTAGTCATATATTGATTATGCTCTTAAAAGATTTATTATGGAATCATATCAAAGACAAATAAGAATTTTTTCTAGAATGTTTTTATCAAGTGTATTTGTCTTTAATATTTTCCATGATTGGAATATCCATGATTGATCAAATGGCTATCAAGAGATTTTTGTAATATAGCATTCATTACTTTGATCAAATGCTTTTAAATAATTTCAATATATGATTATCTCAAAGGCATAGATAAGGAAAGATTGAGAAGGTTTGCCTATTTAGGAAAGTTGACCAAAGTCACATAACGAATCCTTCCATAAAAGGGTCCTGAGATCAATGATTGATCATTGACCAGAAGCTTGCTTTGGAAACATATCAAAGATTTTATAATCAAGCATTTAAATTCTTGGTCAATTCTATTAATTCTTTTTTAGCATATGAAATGACTATGCCTTGATGAATATATTCTCACATGTTTTATATGTTAATAAATCAAAAGGAGAGTTGAAAAAGGAAAGAATTATTTATAAGGTTGATTACGCATTAAATGCTTATTGAACAATGAATCATTAACTAAATACTTTAGGAAAGAAATCAAGATGACATCATACCTTATTGAATATTTGATTTCAGATCCTAAGTATTTAAAATGAAATAAGGAAAGTTTTATTTGTATATATATTGTCCTTAAATGTTTTATTTGCTAACAATTCGAAAAAGGAAATAAGCTTTACTTTAGGAAAATTGACATTAAGCAGAATGATGTAGCATTCACAAACTTTTCATATTGAGCACTACCATGAAACCGTTCGAGCATTGACCAGAACTGAAAAAGAAAGAATCCTTGTCAATGAATATAGCATTGAAGAAGAGATTAAAGACCAACATAAATGAGGATGATTTGTTGCATCGAAGAGCTTCCCAACAGTTTAAAGACTCAAGCCTATATAAACTCAAGACTTGGTCGTTTGCACTTCAAGAGATTCATCTACAAAGCTTGAGAATTTGAGAGAGTTATGATTCAACCTCCAAAGAGCTTCATCTATGATCATCCGTCTCTTAGTAAGAAGTGTTGGAGTCTGTAATCCCATTCATTTCTCTTCTATAATCTCTTCCCTTTCTGTCTTAGAGTCTGGGGAGGAACCTAGGTCAGGAAGTTTAACTGATCAGTGGGTTACTGGTCAGGTTTTAGTTTTGGGGATTGTTTGTAATTGCAAAGGTGGTTGTAAAAGCACTTGTACTGAGCCTTCGGTAGGTTGCCTGGGTTAGGTTGTAAAAGCTCTAGTGGTTGATCCTGTGTTTAAGGGTTGCCTAGGTTAGGCAGTGAAAGTCCTTGTGACTGATCACTTGGTGTATGAATTGGTTGCCCGGTTGTAATTCTCATTTCCCAAGTTAGTGAAGCCTCTCGTGCTCGTTTAGTGTGTGTGTGAGAGAGAGAGAGACGACGTATGATATTTATTCGAACCTCTAACTATAATAAATCCTTGTGTGATTTATTTATACTTTCAACATTAACCAAACTTGTTTTTCAAATTAACTAGAACTACTTTTTTTATAAAGAAAACTTGATTTGAAAAACTAAGTGATTTCCATTAACCAAAGTTATATTAACCGAATTTTAAGAGATAAAAAATTTCTAAGTAAACCAATTCAGCCCCCCTTTCTTGATTCGTTCAAGTTATTTGTTGGCACCCACCATCACTACCGATCATAGTTAGAGTTGCATGCATCGATTTAATTTATATTCAAATTGAAAACATCTTATCCTCTCATTTGAAAGGTTATTAATGAATTAATATGTCTTGAAAGATGTGTCTTATTAAAGGTATATTATAAAATTAATGGGCCAAAATAAAAAGACATTAGTAAATAGGCATGCATGTCTTTAAAAGAAAAGTTATAATGGTTGGAAGAAGGGGAAAAAAGAACCCAACAATTGTATATGTCCCAAATAGACACCATTGCTCAAGAGACATATATAAGTTTTTAATTTAGAAAAAGGATGGGTAATTTAGGTAAAGTAAATTTGTAAACAACTCATTCTTTTATAGTAAAAAGATTATATATAATGATAAAAGTGACGCTATATATATATATGAGAATAACCATGCATGAGTTTAACCTGACATATTGGTTGTTCAAAGTGATTGTTTTATCTTTATTTCTTTTTTCTTTTTTTTCTTTCTCTTATTTAAATTTTTTTTCTAAAATAAAAATGAGATAAGAAAGATAGACTAAAAAACTTAACCTCTTAAAAAGTTTGAATTCTTTATATATTATAATCATATATATAAATATAAGACAACAACGTACAGGAGACGCAAAAGTTCACAGGCAGACCACATACATCATACCAATTCCCAATGTGAATATCTATATGTTTGGATCAATCAATACATATCTGTCAATTTTCATGTATTTGGCTTTGTCATGTAGACTTTTATTTTAGGAGCAAGTGAAAATGGGTCTCATATTAGCATTGGTTAAGAAATCAAAGGATAACTTTGTAGCAAAAGCTTAACTTGTGCAAACAACCTATATTGGGTATAAATGCAAATGAAGGGAAGGAATGCAATATACTATTTCAGATCCCATAATTTATATTGTTTGGTATACTTTACATGTAAAACACTGCTCACCATTTGACTTTTACTTTAACTTTGAACGAAGTAGAAATGTCCAAAATACCCCTCCTAATTACTCTCTCTCTTTACTTTCACATCTAGTAAGAAACACTTTAATTATAAAGTAAGGGCATTTTAGTCTTTAACAATACTTTACTTTACAAACTTTACATCATATTTTTACATGCCAAGCACATTTTTTATTTGTACATCCCTTTACTTTACATTACTGAACGTTATATCCCTTCTCTTCATATCCGTCCCTACCTACCGAACATAGCCCTAGAATGTTGGGAGCACGGAGTTGGAAGAGCCTATGGACAAAGGTGTAGAAGGTGTGAGGGTCTCGTATTGGAAAGAAGGCATTATCGAAGTACTATTGGCTCTTTTCCTCCCTCCATCTCCAAAGATTCCATTATAATGCTTTTTTGCCAACAAAATCATTATTATGTTAGAGTGTGCTTAATCCTCAAAACATTAGATTGATTTCATGAATTTTTTAATCATCAAAATAAATCAGTTTGGTTGATCGGACGACTCAAATCAAACCAAACCAAACGAACTAGTTTCACACACACATATATATGTGATACTACTTTTAAATTCTTACCTTTGGTAGTTCGTTGATTTGATTTCATAGCACCAACTTCAAGTTTCTTCCAATGGCATCATCAGTATCATCTTCCTCATCTTTAACCACCATGATGCTAGCTACATACAGACAAAACTATACATATATTTGCTTTGGGGAAAGAGACTTATGAGTTTGGTTTGTGAATATTGGTCTCTGTCTTACCCAATTTATATATTTTAGAAAATGGTTTTGAGTCCCATTATTAGTTTTAACTTTGAGAAAACTGTGGGCTGAATAGTGATTTTAACTTTTAAAAAAACTGTGGGCTAGATATTGATATTAACTTTAGAGTATATAGACAATTTCGTCCTTGAAAGATTCGGAAGTTGATAATTTAGTCCCTAAAAGATCATAAGTATATAATTTGGTCCCTGAAAAATTGCAACATTACACAAATTGGTCCTTTCGTCATCTTCAGTTAAATTCTCTTAACGGACTTGCTGATGTGGCACGTTAATTGTAGACGAGGGCCATTAATTGTTTAGTAGGACATGCTTACATGGCACAACCTATAATCCACCTCCAACTCAGCACAAAACGCAGCGTTTTAGAGCTTCAATTTGCACACTTACACTAAGTTAGAGGTGTAGTTTAGCACAAGCTAAAATACACCTCTAACTTAGTGTAAGTGTGCAAACTGAAGCTTCAAAACGCTGCGTTTTGTGTTGAGTTGGAGGTGGATATTAGCTTGTGCCATGTAAGCATGTCCTACTGAGTAACTAACGGCCCCCGTGTGCAATTAATGTGCCACGTCAGCAAGTCCGTTAAGAGAATCTAACTGAAGGTGACAGAAGGACCAATTTGTGTAACAGTGCAATCTTTAAGGGACTAAATTGTACACTTATGATCTTTCAGGGATCAAATTGTCAACTTCCGAATCTTTCAGGGACGAAATTGTCTGTATACTCTTAACTTTAAGATAAACAGTATTTTATTGGGTAGAGAGTAGGCTATTTGTTTGGTTGAACAAAGATTACCTTGCACCCAACCACAAATTTTTATGTCAGAGAATAAGTTATTTGTTCTATTTTAAAGATTTTTTTTTAATTTTGATATTTTTATGTGTTGGCAATAGGTAATTTGTTCTCTTAAAAGTATCTGATCCAACGAAAAAACAAATATCTAGGTTTTTTCTATGTACTAATTATTGGGTTTTGGATTTTGTTTCGCCCTCTCTCTTCAAAATATAATTATTTAATGTGTTCCTATATATTAAATTAGGTTGAAAGTTAATTAAGGATATTGTTTACATATAAGGTAACTTTGCCTTAAGCATATATGGTGCTATCAATCTAGCTAGAATAGATTTTGGATCCAGTGATGTACTAAAGTACAACACTGGATCTGCTCTCAGCTAGTATATCATAATTTTGGACCAAACACTTGAAGAAATTGGAATTGGTTATCATTGTTGAAACATATACATCAAATAATATTTTAGACAATATCTACAAAATTGGACATGAATTGGTGATGGTGACATCCTATTTTAATTATATAGTTGACATTTTGCAAAGGAAAAAATTGGTAGCTAATGTGTATTTAAATTGAGATTTTTGTATTGTGTAAATTTTTCTACAAAAATATTCCAAAAGTAATCAATTTAGCTACGGATATTTCCATAGATATGCCATAGCAAAAGTTTTCCCTCAATTTAGCTGCGGATTAGCTACAGAAACAATTCATAGCTAACTCTCGTAGCTAAATGGAGGTTCACTACATTATTTTTGTTATCATAACTGTAACTACAGAATATTCTGCCTAGGGACACGTGGCACTAAGTTTCCAGAAGCCTAGCGGCAGCATATGCTAACGAAACGTGGCACCACTCACATACCTCATACGTGTCCCTTGCCCGCGTCTTTCCACGAGGGCTCCCGTCCAAGAGACGTGGAGACCCCCAGAGCATCGTGGGACGACCCACGTCCCATGAGAACGTGGGTCGAGCACGTCCTCCCCACACTTAGTATAAAAGGACCCTCACCCGGGGGACTTAAGGATGAGATCCGATACACAGGAAGAACTTCATCTACAATCATTTAAGCAAACGCTCTGAGTACCTTCGGACATCCCCTTGCTAGATTCACATCACGTATCCTGAACTCTGCCCACAACACCGCTAGGTCCCGTCACCGGCAGACATATCTCCGTCCCGGAGTATCCCACCAATAGAGCTCCCAACAGCTCTTAGAGACTCAAGCTCTCTCACACTAAAGCAACCTCCCACGAACGGCTCGCTCGCCCGGAGTACCTTACCCACGTCTTAGCCACACACGGCCCGATATAGGTAACGGCTCCTATAGACATCACCATGACGAACTACGTGGACTTTGTTCCCTTCCTAAGGGTACATAGGCACCTAGGTTCCACACATAAGGATAAGTCCCCCAAGGTTAAGACCCCTTGCGGTCCTTAATTACAAATTACAATTGTCTAAACCAAAAACGACAGTTACAATAACTTAGACAAAAACTCTATTTTGGTCCTTTACGTTTACCCATTGTCTCAATTTGATCCTTTAATTTTGTCCTATCTCAATTTAGTCCTTTACGTTTGTAATTTGAGTCAATTTGATCCTTCCGTTATCTAGGTGTTAAATTATTAACGGACTACTGATGTGGACAATTAAATATGTACACTCAGATATGCTAAGTTGTAAATTGTAATTACCATCACCATATTTATTAATTTATTTTTTAATAAAAATTAATTAAAACCTAAACTGTAATATAGTAAAACATTAACTTGAATTAAATTAACATTGCCATTACAACCTCCATTTTCATCTTCAATAACTTTCTTCTTCAATCTAATGTCTTCAGCAACTCTCATCTTTTTAGTTTTCGGCATTCATGGCTGCTTGGTTCCTCGGAGCTCACTGTTAAGAGAGATTGGATTGTGGGATTCAACTTCTTCATCTTTGTGTTGAGCGATTTAGATGAAGGTCGTGCCCTTACCCTTTGAGGAATTCAAGAGAAAGGGGTTCTAGATTTCACTTTTTCTTCTTCGACTTCGTTTCTCTCATATTCGATTCCATTTCTTAATACCTACAAAGAACACCAAAATTGCTATGTGGGTGAGCCCACCTCTGTTCTGGACATCACAAGAACCCAAGCCCACCCGCTTCCTCCTTCTCCACCACACTGTCTTCCTCACACGCTAGCAGTGACGACCCGCCGGAATGATGCGGGATGGGAATGGAAGACTGGGAGAGCGTCTTGTCTGAACCTCCTTTATGTATAAGTCCAACATGTTGTTATGGCTGATTGATTCAGATCTAGAAATTAGTGGTGGAGGATTTTTGTGGGTTTCTTTAGAGATTAGAGAGAAGATAAGAGTTTTTGAAGATGAAGCAATGTTAATTAAGTTTTATGATTTAATTGATTTTTTATTTAAAAATAATATTAATAAATATAGAGATGAAGTAATTTCGATTTAGCATGTCTAAGTATACATATTTAATTGTCCACATCAGCAATATGTTAATTATTTAACACTTAGATAACGGAAGGATAAAATTGACTCAAATTATAAACGTAAAGGACTAAATTGAAACAGGACAAACGTAAAAGACCAAATTAACACAGAGATTAAACATAAAGGACCAAAATAATGTTTTTGTCTCATAACTAAATTTGTATTTGATTTCATGGATATTACCGAAAAGATTCAATTTACCCCCATTATTTTAAAAAAACAATTCTGTTCTAAATGATGCAATGCAGCAAATATACCATATTTAACCTAATGTGTTATATTATATATATATATATATATATATATATATATATATATATATATATATATATATATATATTTGTTTCCATTGCTTTAAATTAAATATGAGAAAACTTTCCTTCAAATAATTAATAAATTATTATTTTCCTTTTAAATACAAAGAATATATAGTTTCCTTTTACTTTTTTTTATAATTTACTCAAATTTTTTTGGTAGGATATTTTTCTCAAATTTTAATCATATATCATGTCCTTGTTAATCATTATTTCTTTCTTTCACTGTAGTGTTTCAAATTTTAGGTTGTATTATTAATATCAGTCAATTACAAGTAAAATGCACGCTACCCTAAATACCAATTAGATTTCATTATTTAATTTGAACTATGAAATATGTTTTTCCTTGTTTGTTTTCTCAAATAATTAATTAATAATTATTTTTTCGGACTTCAAATGATATATTTATCTTTTTTCTTTTAAATTTTAGAGTAATATCATTATTTCCTTATTCAACATTTTTTCATATAATATATTATTTGAAATTTTAGATTGAATGAAGATCTGTTGTAAACCTTGTTTATTGTCTTACATTTGGTAAATTAGTGATTTGATTTGAGAAGAATGATTTCATGCATTCTGTAATGATTTAAAAATTCATAAAATGATGTAAAGCTTTAATTAGGAGATTTTTTGGGTTAGATAATAGAAAAGAATAATATATAAAATTGTTCATTTCTTAAAAGTGCCTTAAAATTACAAAAGTACCCTACTCTTTTATTTCCAATTCAAAGGTTCCAAGTTCCTCCACTGTGTATATGTAGTCTCTTTTACCGATGGTTTCTTGTCTATTAAGTAAGCATTAGTCACACCTTTCCCTTCTTTCTTCTAGTTCCTCCTCAGAGTTAATAAACATTCTTCAATGTATAATAAGCTTATTCAAATATTAAAAGTTAAAGGACCTTTCGTACCTCCAACGTTTGAGCCTTTGGTCAAATATGTTCCCCTAATGTTTGATTGCAGTCAATTATGCCTCAACGTTTCATTTTTCGAACAATCTTACCCTTTTCACTAACAGCTTTAAAATAAATAACAGTTGTAGCTTACGTGGTGCGATATCTACAAGAAATCATAGTTTCGGCAGCAACAAAAGTCACCATTAAAAGTTTTTAGTGGTGACAACAGGATTGCCATTGACTATCTCACAACTATAGGACTATTGTGGCGACAGAAATAGGTCGGCACTGTAATGCTTTTTGTGGCAACTTTATGCCACTAAAGATCAAACCCATGAGGAAATAATTAAGAGACATAGGTTATTTACCATATGTTCGTTTAAGATGCAGTTTTGAATGTGAAAAATCATGGACATATATTACTATGTAAGCTAATGTTTTTAGGACTTTTCCTTTAAAATTATATTCATGTTGGAGATATTTTTTCTATGAAATTCTTATCCTATTAATCTGTAAAGGTAATCTATAATCTTAACTATTCACTGAATATTAATGATATACATTTTAGATCATCATTTTAAAATTGCCTTATGAAATATGCTTTGTACATGTATCCTTAAAACTTTGCCCTTGGTATATATAGAATGTAAACTTAACCATGCACCCTTGCCCATTAGCTACCAAAAGTCTATTTAGAATAACATAATATTGAACCAAACACTAAATATAGCTTGAAAAAAAAATATATATATATATATATAGTCAATAAATAGCATGAACAATTCATTAACAACAAAAATAAAGAAAAGTATAAAGATTATTCCTAGACCTCCATGCAATGTTCTAATTAATTAGAGACAACACCAAAATTCAACATATTTATATTTTATATTTCAATTTCTATACAAAAAATATTACTACTATACTTTACATGACATTATATAAAATAACATTTTTTTCTTAGTTCCGAGATGCAATCTCTATTCTTTAACTTTACATGTAATGTTCTAATTAAGACTTTGGTATTATACATGTATCATTTATACACACCATTTTTAACATTCATTATATTCCACTTTCAACATTAAATATTTTTTGTAAAGTACATAATTGTACTAATCCCACAAACAACGCTAGAGATTTCGGCAATTTTCTTGGTCAATTGCTTCAAGATCGACAAGGTCCACCGACATTCGGCAATCTAATGTGGTCGGCGTTTCATCATGCAACCTAGCTCTGACAAGCATCTTCTTCTTTTTGCTGAAAGTAAAGAAGTTGCAATCGTCCTACAGAACCTTGCTCCCTTCTCATGTTGTTCATCTAAAATGAGGATAGTTAGAAATATTGAGAATACAGAAATTCACGAAGCTAATTAATTTTTATTAATTGGCAACAAGTTCATATTGTATAGTCTTGTCTACAAGATTTCAATCTTTCTTATGTTAAAACCATATATATGCTTCTATTTTTAATTTCTTACCTTTGGTAGTTCATTGATTTGATTTCAGAGCACCAACTTCTTCAAGTTTCTTCCAATGGCATCATCAGTATCATCTTCATCATCTTTACGTACCATGATGCTAGCTACATACAAACAAAACTAAACCTATATATTTGCTTTGGGGGAAAGACTTGTGAGACTAGTTTGTGAATATGGTTTCTGCCTCACCCAATTTATAGATTTTAGAAAGTGGTTTTGAATCCCGTTAGCAATCTTAACTTTGAGAAAACTGTGGGCTGAATAGTGGTTTTAACTAATAAAAAAAACTATGGGCTAGATAGTTGTTTTAACTTTAAGATAAATAGTAGCCTGTTTGTTTGGCTGAGCAAAGATTATCATCAACCCAACCACAATTGTTTTATGTACCATAGGATAAGTTATTTGTTCTTTTTTAAAATGTTTATTTAAAAAAATTGAGATTGTTATGTGTCGACAATAAGTTGTTTCTTCTCTTATAAATATTTGATTCAATGAAAAAACAAATATCTCTAGGTTTTTCTTACGTACTAATTAGTGGGATGGGGGTTTTGTTTGGCTGTCTTCAATATATAATTATTTAATGTGTTCTTAATTATATATTAAATTAGGATGAAAGTTAAGGATATTGTTTACATATAAGGTATCATTGCCTTAAGCATGCATGGTGCTATCAATCTAGCTAGTATATCTAAATCCTTGACCAAACACTTAAAGAAATTGGAATTGGTTATCATTTTGAAAAAAATATGCATAAAATAATATTTTTGACATTACAAAAATGGATACATCAATTGATGATGATGACATGCTAATTTAATTCTGTATTATAGAGGTTTTTTACATTATTTTTGTTATCATAAATTTGTGGTTTATTGATTTCATGGATATGTTTGACGAAAAGATTTAATTTTCTCCGATATTTTTTTAAAAAAATTCTTTTTTAAAAGATCTAATGTGGTGATTATACCACTTTAACCTAATGTGTTTTAGAATTGAGAAAAAAAAGAAGCAAAACATTTTCTAACTAATAATAATAACTTGATTGTTTATCTTATATAAAAATAAATTTGTTTCCATTGTTTTAAATATGAGAAAACTTGCTTTCTTTCTTTGTGTGCTCAAATGATTAACAAATTTTTATTTTCCTTTTAAATAAAAAGAATATATAGTTTCCTTTTAATTTTTTTTAATAATTTTCTCAAATTTTCTTGGTAGGATATTTTTCTCAAATTTTAATCATATGTCTTTTCCTTTTTAATTATCTCTTTCTTTTACTGTAATATTTCAAATTTTAGGTTGTATTATTTATATCACCCAATTACGAATAAAATGCTCACTACCCTAAATTTAAGAAATAAAATCATTTAGCCTAAATATAAATTAAATTCCATTATTTAATTTGAACTCTAAAAAGTTTCTTTCCTTATTTGTTTGCTCAAATAATTAATTAATAATTATTTTCTTTTTAAAACTTCAAATGATATTTATCTTTTTGTTTTAAATTTTAGACTAATAGCATTTCCCTGTTTAATATTTTCTCATCTAATATAGTATTTGAAATTTTAGATTGAATGAAGATTTAATTTGTTGTTGTTTATTGTTTTACCTTTGGTAATAAATTTGGTGATTTGATTTATTGAGAAGAATGACTTCATGCTATCTGTAATGACTCAAAAGTTCATAACAGGATTTAAAACTTTAATTAGGAGACTTTTTAGGTTAGATAGTACGAAAGAATAAATTAAAAAATATTGCAGAAGTATAATAATAATAAAAAAAATTTGGGAGCAATTATTTTGTCCAACCATAAGTGTTGTGATCAAAATTGTGAGAGACAACCCAATGCAAACATTTTGCAATACTTGTAGACTGGGGTTTATAAAATTTGGATGAAGAAAAATGTGTTCATTTTTTGTATTGTTGTAGAACACTTTTCTATTGCCTATTCTTGCGATTTCAATTTGATGGCTTTACAAGAATTCTCTTAACACAAAGACATATATGTAAGTGGTAGGGGTGTGCATAAAACTCGACGACCCAACCAACCCGACCCGACCCGGGTGCACCAATTTTTTTTTTTTTAAAAAAACTTTATTATATTTATTATTTAAGTATTGACAAATAAAAGCATTAACAACACAAGCTAGTAAAAATTAATTAAGAGATAAAAGCATTAACAACATTAGCATTACCAACACCCATTTCCCTATATTCCTTCTCGTGAAAGCACCACAAATTGAAAACCTAAACACCACTCAAATACATTTATAATTTATTTATTATCAAGACTTTTCATGGATTGGTACATATATGTATGCTTCAATCAATGCAATGAATGCATGCATATCTATTATATACACGTTAAAAATGGGTAGTATACAAGAGACATTAATTTTCAATGAATGCATGCATATATATTATATTAAATAGCTTCACCGTTTTGCTTCACCTTCTTTTTCTTTTGACAACTTTCGATCATAAAAAAATAATTTTAATTTATAAGAAATTTCAAAAACCCCGGCTAGACCTGGCTGGACCCGATTGACCTGACAAATCCAACCCAAATTGTAATAGCCGAGAAAATTTTCGAAGCTTGAAATAAATAAAAAGAGGATGAAAAGGGAGTAAGAAATATTTTTGGGTATTTAATTTGGGACATAAAAAAAATTAAAATTTAATTGGAAGGAGGAGGGATTAAATTGGGGATATTTTTAGCCTTTTCTTTAATATTATTATCATTAGTATTATTATTTAGTTATTTAATTATTTTATTTTAATTTTAATTAATTGTTTAAATTTGGGGTGGGGGGTGCTGTGTCTTAAGAAAGGAAGAAAGAAAAAGAAAGAAGGAGAGAAAGAAAGAAAAGAAAGAAAGAGAAAGAGAAAGAGAAAGAGAAAGAAGAGAGAGAGAGAGGGTGGAGACGTGTAGGAGGAAGAAGGGGAAGAGGTGGGTTTCGCCGGAAAAATGACCGGAGGGAGCTAGCTGACGCCGGAAAAAAGCCACCAGAGCTCGGGTACGACGTCTCCTACATCTTCCACCAATCGAATCAAAGGTTGGTAACCCTAATTTCATTCGAAACCCTCAATTTCTCTGTTTTGAGGGATTTCTTCGATCCACCTTTGATTGGATTGTTTCGAGGGTAGACTGAGACCTAGGAAGTGTTCTTGTACACTTAGTTGGAGTAAGAATCGAGACTATAAACTCGGGTTTAGCCAAATTCAAATTTTGAAGGGTTTGGGGTTGAAAATTCTAAATATTCCCAATTCGGGGATTCGTTGATAAATTCGGAATCGGGCTTGGATTTGAGTAGTTAGGATTGGATTTATGTTGTTGGAATGTAGGAGAAAAAACCCGTGAGGAGCGGAGTCGAAGCCGGGGTCAGAAGGGGGCCGGAAGGAGCCAAAACCAGCCCACAGCACAGTAGAAAAACTGCTGTGCTGCGAGCTGGCGCGACCGCGCCAAAGCTATCCCTGCAGCGCCAACTCTCGGGTGTCCAAGGGTTGCTTGGGCAGCAGCTTGGCGCGGCAGCGCCGGGTGTTTGCCCGGCATGCCCCAACCCTATTTTAAAGGTGATTCGGGAGGTTCGAACGTCCTATTTTCAATCCTAAACATCTTAGGACACTTCCAACCATGTTTTTAAGAAACAAAATCTTTTGAAATGCCTGCTTGTTCCTCAAGAATAGAAACTTGCGTAATAAGCTAAGTCCAACTTCTTGAATTTCTAATTTCCTTCTACACAATCATTAGGAAATCTAAGTAGGATAACTTAGAAGCACATTGAGGTTTAGTAACTTAAATCCAAGGCCCCAAAAGCAACTCAAGGAGAGCAATAGTTGTATGAAACCAAGTGCGAAGCACTTGAGACTCTCATAGAAGAGAGGAAAGATGGATAAGACCAAGGACTTGGTTCTTGGCGATGTCTACATTTTTAGGCACGAGCATGTCATAAGCATATGAATTGCATATAGTTTGAGATGTTAACCACATGAATGCATTCGTTAGGAAACCACGACTCATCCGGAGCGGGAGTTACTCCAGGACAAGCGCAAGGAAGCCGTCCAGGTAAGGGGTTTCCCATCCTTGCCCTATAGGGTTGATTGAGGATGTGGATTTGTGGTTTGCCTACTTGCTTATTTGTAAGAATTATTTAGTGGTTAACATGCTATTGTTGTTCCTAAATTGTTATATATGAAAGTATTTGTATATGTGTGTTTGATTACAGGCAAGAGGTACTAGAGGGTATCCATGTGATGACATGAGATACACTGAACAGTACAAGCAAGGGGGTAAGTTATTGATTGAGTCCAAGGTTTGGTTTACCCTATTAATTAGAAACTCATTAAAGAAATCGTATAGAAATTGTTAGTAGACGTCGACGTTTTATGGTAATCGAAATTAGGAAAGACCTTAGTGCTAGGTTGTGATCTAATCAAGGGTTTGGGTATTAAATAAGGATTAAGAAGATCTTAAATTTGACTAGTGAGTCATAGGGATGTTCACACTACCTAGGTAAAGTCAAGTTAGGATAGTAATGGGTAGATAGAGTCAAAATCCCAGCTGAAAGCTCGGGAGGACAAACAAGTCAAATAAAATTGCCCGTTGAGGCCATTGCCCTAGCCTGGCACTAGGGTCAGTTAAAGATTAAAAGAAATTGCCTGTTGAGGCCATTACCCTAGCCTGGCACTAGGGTCAGTTAAAGATTAAAAGAAATTGCCCGTTGAGGCCATTGCCCTAGCCTGGCACTAGGGTCAGTTAAAGATTAAAAGAAATTGCCCGTTGAGGCCATTGTCCTCGCCTGACACTAGGGTCAGTTGAAGATTAAAAGATTTGCCCATTGAGGCCATTGTCCATTGTGAGATACATGGACCAGTTGAGGGAATTATAGCTTTCAGATGATATGTTAAAAGTGATTGCTTGTTTATGTGAAGCATGATAGAGGAGCATGATCCGTTGGTTTATCTTTGATTTTATGTTATATTAATATTGTCTGATCGTAATATAACATTTGATAAAGTGGATTTTTATGCCCATGTGATTGTGGGTGTTTCCCTTTCCCCAGCTGTAGTGGTACCCGCCGCTACACCGAGGATGGGAAGCTTCTCACTGAGTCTGTTTAACTCACTCCCTCTACTTCAATGTTTCAGATACAAGTATCGGGCAGGCATCGATGTCCGGACAGTGATACAGACATCAGACCATCCTTTACGCACTAGTTCGCGTGGGTGGACACCTTTTTGTTATTTTTTTCTTTTGGTTGTACATATTATAAGTTGTAAGGGTTGTGTATATATATTTACAGCTTTCGATAAGTACCTACTCTAGACTTGTCGGCTTCACATGTACTTAAAGACAGGGTCCAATTTGGGGATAAACTAGGATATATGTATGAGTATATAAATTGCTGCATGTGAATAGGATAGATCGTACGCATTAAGGCGTACGGTGAATATGGTATGGATATATATATTATGTGTGCTTGCTGCATGTTAAAAGGATAGATCATACGTATTGAGACGTACGATCAATATGATATGAATATTTATATTATGAGTGTTGATATATATATCTATACACTTGTGAAGACCGGAGCCTTCGACGGGAGTCGCCACCAAATTTTCAATCACAATTTGGAAAAAAGAAAAATAAGTTTAAAAGTGGGAAAAATGAATTTTCACAAAATGTTGGATTCGGGAGTCTGATTGAGATAAAGGGAAGGTGTTAGGCACCCTTCTTCCCCTGTCCGAAGACGATTACCCTAAAATTAATATTAAAGTTATTTGGCCTTGAAAATACATACAATTATGAGAGAAAATTGAGAAAGGAAAGAGGGAGGGCTTGACCTAGGATAAAAGCCTAGGGCCTACGTACCACAATGGGGGATCAAAGCCCACATAGTTCCTGTGACATAGAAGTGTGTGAGTGAGGGGAGGCTCATCAAGTGAATACTCAGATGGCCTCCCAGTGCAATGTACCTAAAGAGGACAATGCCTTTTGGTACCTATCTACCATACAATACATACAACTAATAAAAAAGGAACGGGAAATAGTGCATGTGTGAAGGCTCATCAGGCGTAATACCCAGATGGCGTGAAGGCTAGTGCTCCTATAAAGACCAAAGTCTCATGGTGGCACTAGAATACGCACAAGAGTCCATCTGCCAAGTAATTAAATATTTTGTTCCACAAAAGACAGGGGGTCGCGACGGGTGCCCTTCGCCATCGCGACCTACTGCTGTGAAGCGAAGGCCGTCGCGACGCATAGTAGTGTGCGTCGCGACGTTTCTCCTGTATAGGGGGCGTCGCGACGGGAGTGGGAATCCGTCATGACCCCTTTTGTCTTTCAGAGAAGAAATAGAAAAAGAAAGAAAGGCAAAAAAGAAAGATGACACTTTCGGGGTGCGTGTATATAATGCTGGATGGAATGCCAACACTGAGGTATCATAACCCCAGGGAAATATATCTATACAAAAACAAAAGTGTTTCCCAATAATCCAATGAACTTGAATAAAGTTAAAGAAAGAATAAAATATCACTCATGGTGTGTGTGTTACCTGCTTGCTCCTTATTTTTACTTTCAGCCTTCCCTTCGTAAAAATTTATGCCGCCTTGACAAGTGACGCGGGGTTCATTTTATAGTCGGTCGGGAAAACTATTCCGGGAAAAAAATCTGGCCATTAATGGCATACCCGTCGCGACGCTTATCAATTACCGTTGCGACGGATATCGTGCAGATACGATCCCGGATCTATCATAAATACGCAACCCGTCGCGGCGTGTGGGCGTGTCCATCACGACGGATAACACTCTGCATGATTCCTCATAAATGCTGGCTACGTCGCGACGTATCGATTACCGTCGCGACGCCTCTCTGCTATTTTTATTTTTACTCATCATTCATTTTCTTCCTTCTTTTTTTTTGTTCTTATTATATTTTCAGCCGGTCAAACTGAGGTGTTCACAGAGTCCCCTATATGGCCTCAACCTACTCGTTACCGCTGCCTTCCTCATCACTCTTTGAGTGTTCCTGGGGCATGGGTGTGGGGATCGCATCCTCGAATAGATGGAAATGCCTTAGTAGGGATCGCATCCCTCCTTGCAAACCCCGGATGTCACCTCGGAGTCCTATTATCTCTTGCTCCTAGCGCTGGATCTGTCGGGTTAGAGCGTCAATTCATTCCACCTCTGACCCTGCCGGGGTGCTCCGCTCTTGGGGATGATCCTGCTGCGGAGGGTGCTGCCTCTGTTGCGGTGGGGGTTGCGGCTCTGAGTTATTCAGAAGGATGTCAGCCCAGCCTTGGTGAGCGGGGAAGTCATCCATATCTTGATCTTTCTTCAAGTAATATGTGGTGGCCATCTCGTAGTAATCCAATGCTCGGCGAGCGACCTGATAGCGCTCACAAAAGGCGGTGAGGAAATGAGGGAAGGAAAAGGCAGTAGGGGAGCTTCGAGATCCCGGCTCCAGCCTGATGTCGTTGGCGTTGTTGTGGAATTCCCTCCACATAATGGTGGGGAAGCAGAGTGGTGCCCTCTTCATGATCAGGAGGATGAGGACGCTTAACTTCCTGCTCAAGGATTCCCTGTGTTTTATAGGGATGACATTGCTGGTGAGGAAATTCTGCCAATTCTTGGTCATGTTATGGGTACCACTTCTTTTGAGCCCGCCGCTTTTGAACTCCCACGTGTCTTGCCCCGGAAAAGTGAGGGCTGCCGCTATCTCCTCCTTCGGATGTCCCTCTGATAATGTCTGCACAAATATGCAGTTGGGCTCCATCCGCAGATTATACATTTCGGCGAAGTGCTGGGGGGTCACTTCCGGGAGAGCGCATTCCCTGAGTATGAATGCTTTGCTTCGTGTGGTGGCGTATCCCACGTGATATTGATACACCAGGGGGACATTTCTTTGATTCGTGATCTTTAGCAGGTCATGGAGGCCGTAAAACTCGATGCCTTCTGCAAATGAGGGGCTAATCTCTAAGCGATCCATATTTCGTTCCGGGTTCAATGACCTGGCCTGAATAACAACTCGGTAACGCTCTTGATCTATGGGGGTTGGCACGATGAGGAGGCAGTAGTACGAGATCTTTTCTGGTGAGCCATTTTCCTAAAAGGATAAGCCATGGGTTAGTGCTAAAAAATAATTAATTTCCCAAAAAAAAATGCTCCCCATGAATGTTTGGGTCGCGACAGGTAAGTCATGGCGTTGCGACCTTAAATAGACGTTGCGGCAGTAGAAACGACCGTCGCGACGGGAAGAAGAAAGAGTTGGAGGGTCGCGACGGCTTGAGGTGGCATCACGACCCTATGTTTCTCACTTACCTTGTGACAGTGGGGTCCGGGAGGAAGCCGGTATGCAGAGAGCCGTCGGGGATTTTCTCTTACCCGATCTTTCTTCCTTTTCTTTTCAGAATTTTTAGGGCGAAGAATTTAGAGCTGTGATGTTCTGAGGACGACGGGCTCCCTTTAAAAGCTTTTTTGGAGGTACCCGTCGCGACGGCGTATTCAATGCAGCCGCCGTCCGAGACCAATCAGGGGACGCCACTTTGACCGTCGCGACTCCTAGTGCCACTTGTCGCAACGCCTGACTCCCTCTGACCCGCTGACCGACCGTTGGAGGAGACGTCGCGATGCTACTCTCTACCGTTGTGACAGTGTGCAGGATACGTCAATCCGTCACGACCTAAATCGGTTGCGTCGCGACGGCATACCCCTTCTTCTTTCTCTTTTTTTTGGATATCAAATCCTAGAACACTTACTGGTAGGATTCGAGAAAACCAGGTCTCGTAACACTTACTGGCGGGACTTGGTAAAAAAAATGTGGGCTTCGTTATCCCTAACACTCCTGGGCGGGATATTGATTCCCGTACCCAACCCCAAGAACACTTACTGGTGGGTTTGGATATCGAACCCTAGAACACTTACTGGTAGGATTCGAGAAGACCAGGTCTCGTAACACATACTGGCGGGACTTGATAAAAAATGTGGGCTTCGTTATCCCCGAACACTCCTGGGCGGGATATTGGTTCCCGTACCCAACCCCAAGAACACTCACCGGTGGATTTGGATACCGAACCCTAGAAGACTTACTGGTAGGATTCGAGAAGACCAGGTCTCGTAACACTTACTGGCGGGACTTGATAAAAAATATGGGTACTGTTATCCCCGAACACTTCTGGGCGTGATATTGATTCCCGTACCCAATCCCAAGAACACTTACTGGTGGGAAAAGGTACCGAATCCTAGAACACTTATCGGTAGGATTCTAAATCTGGAAACACTTTTGGCGAGATGTAGTAAAAGATTCTTTAGCGTGATACTTCATAAATAGCTGTTGAATTAAGAATGCCTCTTGACGAAATATTCCCTGAAAGGGCGAAGGGTTTTTCTTACCTCGTAAAAATCACTGTTTCCCATTTTTACCGAGTGAGTGATCTAATGTCGCTGAGCCGCTTTCCTGTTATCTAAGTCAAACAACTATTCAGAGGTAAAATAAGAATTGTAGAATTATCACACATTTGTTCATCTATTGTTTTAAATCAACATTGCAATAGTACATAACTTACATGACAGGAAAAAAGGTAAAGAGATTTTATTGAAGAAATAATTCTCTTTTAATATTCATGAGTCAAAATTGGTACATTTTGAGAAATTTTAAGGACCACTGGAAACTTGCAACAGTTTTTAGAAATGCGTGAAGGATGTTGCCTAATGATCCCGTGATTTTTACTAAGACACGAATCATATGCAATTCAAATACCCTTCTTCAGAGGCTACCTTCCTTATGTGTAGAACCTTTTGATTGAGTCAGATTTAATTAGTCGACCATATTCTTTTCCGTCTAGGTCTTCTAGGATGAGCGCGCCGCCTGAGAGTGCGTGTTTGACCCTGAATGGTCCTTCGTACGCTAGAGCCCATTTTCCTCTTGGGTCATTCTGATTTGGTAGAATCTTTTTTACTACCAAGTCTCCTTCTTCAAATGAGTGAGGTCGCACCTTTTTGTTGAAGGCTCGGGCTACCCTTGCCTGATAGAGCTGTCCACGACATATGGCTTTTAGGCATTTTTCGTCAATCAGGCTTATCTGGTCGTATTGACGCTGCACCCATTGGCTTTCATCAAGGTCGGCTTCCGCGATGATTCGCAGGGAAGGGACTTGGATTTCTATGGGTAGGACTTTCTCCGTACCGTATGTTCGCAGAAAGCGTGTGGCTCCTATCAAGGAGCGAGCGGTAGTGCGATATCCTAGTAGAGCAAAGGGAAGCTTTTCAAGCCAATCCTTGTACGTAGTGGTCAACTTTTCTAAGATCTTCTTTATATTTTTATTAGCTGCTTCTACCGCACCGTTCATCCGGGGACGATACGGCACTGAATTGTGATGTTTTATCCCATATTTTTCATAGATCTTTTGCACTTCGATTCCATTTAGATTCGTCCCATTATCAGTAATTATTCTTTCTGGGACTCCATATCTGCAAATGATATTGGCCTTCAGGAATCGCACAATTGTCTTTTGCGTAATTTTGGCATAAGAATCTGCTTCTATCCACTTGGTAAAATAGTCAATTGCCACTAGGATGAAGCGATGACCATTCGACGCTTTTGAATTTATAGGATCGATAATATCAATTCCCCATAGAGAAAAAGGCCATGGGGTAGTCATATTATGCAGCATTGTTGGAGGAGCGTTGATTCTATCTGCATGGATTTGACACTTATAACATTTGCGGACGTATTCAATGCAGTCACTTTCGAGCGTCATCCAGAAATATCCCATCCTTTGTATTTGTCGTGCCAGAGTGTGCCCATTAGAAAGGGTCCCGCATATCCCTTCATGAATTTCAGTCAAGATCTGATTGGCTTCGGGTGCATCAATGCAACGAAGTAGAACTCCGTCGGGCCTTTTCTTATATAACGTTCCCCCACTGAGAAAGAAGCTTGTGGCCAGTCGTTGGAGGGTCCTTTTTCGCTTTAACTGACTCCATCTGGATATTCTTGCCTTTCCATGTATGTCTGAATATCATGGAACCAAGGGAGACCATCGGGCTCTTGTTCAATCATTGAGCAATGAATTTCTGTGTTTCTGTACTCCATCCTGATGGGTTGGAGCATTACTGCAAATGAATTCTTACACCTTGGTAAGTGGTGGAAGTTTATGGACTTGAATCGGCTCGTTAGTTCCGTGAGGAACTTTTGGTATGGGATTAAATTTGGATCCTTGGTTTGCCACTCCCCTTTGGTTTGGTAGATTATCAAGGCTGAATTGCTAAAGACTTCTATCTCTCTAACTTTTAGTCCTATAGTAGCTTGTAATCCATAAATGCAGGCTTCGTATTCCGCCATGTTATTGGTACATTCGAAATCTAGCTTGATCGCGATTGGAAATTGTTTTCCATCTGGAGATATGAGGACGGCTTCGATCCCGCTTCCCAAGATGTTGACTGCCCCATCAAAGAACATCTCCTAAGTTTTTGCGCAGGATTATTCTTCTATGGCATTCAACCCTTCTTCTGGGAGCTGATAGTCTGAGACATGCTCTTCGTCCAATGGGTTGTTGGCGAGATAATCGGCTATGGCACTCCCCTTGACGGATTTTTGGGTGACATGTTCACTATCATATTCTGCCAGTATCACCTGCCATTTGGAAATTCGTCCAGACACATGTGGGCTCTCAAAGATGTATTTCATTGGATCCATTCGCGATATGAGGAATGTCTCGTAGTAAAGCATGTAGTGTCTTAATCGTCGTGTTGTCCATGCAAGAGCGGAGCACGTCTTCTCAACCAGGGGGTATCTCGACTCGTTTGGGTCGAACTTCTTGCTCAGATAGTAAATGGCCTGCTCTTTTCCTGTTGCAGGATCGTATTGTCCTAGGATGGCCCCCATAGATTCCTCCAGGACAGTTAGGTACAATATTAAAGGACTTCTTGGGGTAGGAGGAACCAACACTGGTGGGTTAGTAAGATATTCCTTCACCGCGTCAAATGCTGACTGAAATTCTGCACTCCATTCTAGCGATTGATTCTTCTTGAGAAGTTTAAAGAGGGGCGTGCACGTGGCTGTTAAGTTACGAATGAAGCGAGCAATGTAATTCACCTTGCCTAAGAAACTCCGTATCTACTTTTCTGTAGTGGGGGTGGCATTTGTCTGATGGCTCTGATTTTGTAGGGATCGACTTCGATCCCTTTTCGACTCACAATAAACCCAAGAAGTTTGCCAGACTGAACCCCAAAGATACACTTGTTGGGGTTGAGTCGCAGTTTAAATTTTCGTAGTCTATCAAATAGCTTTTTTAAGACTTTGACATGACTTTCCCCCTCCGCAGACTTGGCCACCATGTCGTCTACGTAGACTTCGACTTCTTTGTAAATCATGTCATGGAATAGAACTACCATGGCCCTTTGGTAAGTTGCTCCTGCATTCTTGAGTCCGAATGGCATAACCTTATAACAATAGGTTCCCCCATTGCATAATGAAGGTAGTCTTGGCCTTTTCCTCAGGGTGCATGAGAATTTGGTTGTAGCCTGAATACCCATCCATGAATGAGTATCGGAAACTTCCCGCCGTGTTATCTACCAACACGTCGATGTGCGGTAGTGGGAAATCGTCTTTGGGAGAAGCCCTGTTTAGGTCCCTGTAGTCAACACACATTCGTAGTTTCCCATCTTTTTTAGGAACTGGTACTATGTTCATCCATTCTGGATAGACAGATACCTCTAGGAAACCAGCGTCCCATTGTTTTTGTACTTCTTCTTTTATTTTGAGGGACGTATCGGATTTCATGCGCCTTTTTGCTTCTTTGGTTCCATATGGGGGAATATTGGTATTTTGTGGGCTGCAATTGTTAAATCAAGCTCGGGCATATCTTGATATGACCATGCGAATATATCTGAGTATTCTTTTAATAGGGAGATTAATTCTTCCCTTTCTGGATTGTCCACGATTTTTACTTCCTTCTTTTCTTCCTCAATCCCCAAGTTTATGAGTTCGATTTGTTCATGATGTGGGACTATTCCTTTCTCATCTGATTTAACCAGTTTGCCAAAGACTGGGGGAGCCTCTTCTTCATCAGAGTCATTCTCATTTTGCATATGTTCGTTATCTCAATGTTCGTAAAAATCAGGAACCGCCGAATGGGGCGGAGTCTCGGAGAATGCTAATTCCCTGAGGGTAAAAAACATGAATTAAGAAGCGAAGGAGATCTTTAGAAAAAAGCATATACAAACTCTTTTTAGTAAAATATGCAAGCCACTTTTTTTAAAAAAGTTGATAAATGACAATAGATAAGCTCATAAGTGTATTATTCTTTGATCTAAGCTTAGAGCTCAGCTCTAGATCAATTACAATTCATATTTTACTTGGAACTATTGATTCTTAAGATCCAGTCTGCTTCCCAGTTCTTTTGGTCTGCTTCTTCAGTCGTGCGCCATATGAGGGGACTGTTGTGTGCCGCTTCTTCTCCTTCAATGCCCAAGACGTGGTTGTCCTTTTCGGCTGGCACGAACCTTCGGGTGAGAGGAATATCTTCTTTTTGGCTACTTTCATTTTGGGTAGCCTCGGTGTATCCCAGTCCGACCAAGGCCTCTCGTTATGTTGGTTCAATGCAACGCGATATCCCAGCTAGCGTGGGACCCAATCCTCGCCCTTGTTTGTAGCCTTGTTTTGCCATAATTTTGGAAGCTACGCTGTTGATTTGGAAAGTTTCCTTAGGTCGCCTTTCTATTTCCAATCCTTGGAAGGAGGATTCCATAGCCTCTTCAGTACTGTCAATGAAGGGCACGAGAGAAGGATGACTGATCAACATGCTTTCCTCCCCTTCCATGGTGATGACCCTTCCTTCTTTGAGGAATTTGATTTTTTTTTTATGGAGAGTAGAGGGTACGGCCTTGGCCTCATGGATCCAGGGCCGTCCTAGTAACATAGTGTAGGCGGCATCAACTTCCATGAGTTGGAATGCGATATCGAAGGTGAGAGGCCCTATTTCAATTGTAAGGGTAACTCCTCCCATGGCTTCCCTTCTGGTTCCATCGAAAGCCCGGACAATCATGTTGCTTGCATCGATTTGTGTTGATTCTACGGGAAGCCGTTGAAAGGTAGTGACTGGCAAGACGTTCAGGGCTGACCCTCCGTCTATAAGTACTTTCGCTATCGTGAAACCATAGCATTTTCCAGTGATATGTAAAGCCTTCATTCCTAGGCTAATGTCTTCTTCAGAGAAAGAAAGGGTGGAAGCATGTCTAGCAGCGTCTACTAGGTTCACCATTTTCTCTGGCGTGATTTCTTTTGGGACTTGTGTGTCAGCTAATGTCTTGAGGAGAGCTTGACGGTGTATATCGGAATTCAGCATGAGAGCCAGCATAGAAATTCTGGACGGAGTTTTCCTCAATTGGACTAGATATCGTAATCGCTTTTCTTAACTATGCCCAGGAATTCTTTCTCGAAATTGCCCCCTCCTCTTCTGGTTGGTCCTCAGGTCCTTTTTCCTTTTCTGTATCGAGTGTTTCTTTTGGTGTTACTGTTATGATTCTTGCATATAGCCTCCCACTTCTGGTGAATCCCTCTCCAGGGGTCACATTGGTATTCGCGAGGATTCCTCCTGTCTTTCCTTTTGTCCCTTCGACTTCCACAATTGCTTGATATCTCCAAGGTACTGATTTATTGGAGGCGTACGGTGTGGGTTTTGGTGGATAGATGGTCATTTGTGGGCGTGTTATTTTTGGTGGACTGGACTTTCTAATAGTAAAAAGGGGTGATGATCTCGGAGTTGGTGAGGGAGGTCCCATGTTGGGGACTTTGAGAATGAATGGTAATGCTTTCCCTTTTTGGTGAGAGGTTGCGCATACCTGAATCTCTGGCTTTCCTCTTTTTATCATCACGATCCCCATGGCCATGTAGTGTTGTACCTGTTTTCTCCAAAGTTTACACTCATTATTGGAATGGCCGATGGTCTGATGATGATAGCAAGAAAACACATTATACTCTTTAAGACGCGATACATAACCAGCCTCCGCCAGAGCTTTATATATTTGTTCGAGGGAAAAGGACACATGGGCCAGCTCTTTATTTGTCCATTCTTCTCTTTCTACGGTACTAACCCCATGCTCAGGTAAGGGGTTTTTGGTGATGTTTGGAAGGTTAATCCATCCTGCATCTATCATCTGCAAGACGTGTGTTTTGAAGTGGTCACATGTGTCGATTGAGTGTCCTTTGGTGCCTTGTTGGTATATGCAGGACAATTCTGGTTTGTACCAGGCCGGGTATGGGGGTTCCCAGTTCTTTCCTGGCCGAGGACACATCATCTGTTGCTCCTTAAGGTGCTCGAACAATTCAGTTCATGTGAGGCCAAGCTCGGGTAGCTCTCTGTCCCGACTGTTTATTCTATTATTTTTTGGTCCCTGGTTTTGCTGGGAAGTCCCCGAATTTCCCACAGCATTAACCGAAAATATCTTTGGCGCATTTGGCATAAAGGTGGTTCCTTCTTCCTTCTTTTTCCCATAGCTGGGCATGAAATTCTTTTTTGGTAGGGGCGACTCCTTGTTTCTTGCGTCAATGTCTTCCCCTATGGTGACCAAATCCGTAAAATTCTGATGTGGTAAGATTGCTAGAACCTCGTAGGCCGGATCACCTAACGCCTTGACGAAGCAGCGGCATGTTTCCCTTTTGTTCATTGGAGCTTGGACATCCACCAAGGCCTCCTTCCCCCTGGAGGCGTATTCTCGGAAGGTTTCGTTATTTCTCCTCTTTAGAGCCACCATGCTTTCCCTAGTCATTTCACTGTGGATGTTATGCTTGAAATTGTTACGGAAGGCTTTTACCATTGTGGACCATGACTTCATGGTCTCATTTTCTTGTCTCATGAACCATTTTTACGCGGCTCCCTTCAGACTATTGTGAAAGTGAGCGAGTGCTGGTTCAGAGCTATATGTGGCCATGGTTGCGCAGTATCCTTTGACGTGATGATCTGGATTTGACAGACCATCGTACTTTTCAAAAAGTAGAAGCTTGAACTTGGGGGGAATTTGGATTTTAGGGAAGCTAAATAGAGCTACCTCATCTTCATCTTCGGCTTTAGTGGCCATTTTGAGTGCACGACTTACCTCTTTTTCTATTTGTTACGTAATTGTGTCCCTATCCTCCTTCTCCTGGTTCTGCTTGTCCTGTTGGGCCTTTAGGGCAGCCATTACTGCAGCTACGTTGATATCGATCCCTTCCACTCGAAGGTGGAAACACTGCAAAACAAAGAAAACCACAAATAGACAGAAATATACAAACAAATATGGAAGGCCAAACAATTTTAATATTAATTTCAAGAGAAAGGGGCTTGACTCTCTAATTAAAAAGTTCCCTAGTGGAGTCGCCAACTGTGAAGAGCAGAGCCTTCGACGGGAGTCGCCACCAAGTTTTCAATCAAAATTTGGAAAAAAGAAAAATAAGTATAAAAGTGGGAAAAAATGAATTTTCACAAAATGTTGGGTTCGGGAGTCTGATTGAGATGAAGGGAAGGTGTTAGGCACCCTTCTTCCCCCGTCCGAAGACGGTTACCCTAAAAATTAATATTAAAGTTATTTGGCCTTGAAAATACATACAATTATGGGAGAAAATTGAGAAAGGAAAGAGGGAGGGCTTGACCTAGGATAAAAGCCTAGGGCCTACGTACCCACAATGGGGGATCAAAGACCACATAGTTCCTGTGACATACAAGTGTGTGAGTGAGGGTAGGCTCATCAAGTGAATACCCAGATGGCCTCCCAATGCAATGTACCTAAAGAGAACAACGCCTTTTGGTACCTATCTACCATACAATACATACAAGTAATAAAAAAGGAACGGGAAATAGTGCATGTGTGAAGGCTCATCAGGCGTAGTACCTAGATGGCGTGAAGGCTAGTGCTCCTATAAAGACCGAAGTCTCATGGTGGCACTAGAATACGCACAATAGTCCATCTGCAAAGTAATTAAATATTTTGTTCCACAAAAGACAGGGGGTCGCGACGGGTGCCCTTTGCGGTCGCGACCTACTGCTGTGAAGCGAAGGCCGTCACGACGCATAGTAGTGTGCGTCGCGACGTTTCTCCTGTATAGGGGGGCGTCGCGACGGGAGTGGGAATCCGCCGTGACCCCTTTTGTCTTTCAGAGAAGAAATAGAAAAAGAAAGAAAGGCAAAAAAGAAAGATGACACTTTCGGGGTGCGTGTATATAATGCTGGATGGAATGCCAACACTGAGGTATCACAACCCCAGGGAAATATGTCTATACAAAAACAAAAGTGTTTCCCAATAATCCAATGAATGTGAATAAAGTCAAAGAAAGAATAAAATATCACTCATGGTATGTGTGTTACCTGCTTGCTCCTTATTTTACTTTCAGCCTTCCCTTCGTAAAACTTTCCGCCCCCTTGACAAGTGACGCGGGGTTCATTTTATAGTAGGTCGGGGAAACTAATCCGAGAAAGAAATCTGGCCATTAATGGCATACCCGTTGCGACACTTATCATTTACCGTCGCGACGGATATCTTGCAGATACGATCCCGGATCTATCATAAATACGCAACCCGTCGTGACGTGTGGGCGTGTCCATTGCGACAGATAACACTCTGCATGATTCCTCATAAATGCAGGCTACGTCGCGACGTATCGATTACCGTCGCGACGGCCAACTTCTATCGTCGCGACGCCTCTCTGCTATTTTTATTTTTATTCATCATTCATTTTTTTCCTTCTTTTTTTGTTCTTATTATATTTTCAATCGGTCAAAGTGAGGTGTTCACAACACTGGGGTGAGCTGAAGCGGTATTGAGCGAACCGTGAATTGTAGGTTAATTATGCCACCAGTGAGTTGTGGCCACTATTATAATTGTATATATTGATTGTATAGTAGGGTAGTTATAGTTATGCTTACAGGGTAAGGCTTACGGGTTTAGAGGTAAAAATCTATTCCCGCACCGGTCACGTACTCCCGATTTGGGGTCCTGACAAAATTGGTATCAGAACCTAGTTATTCTTTAACTCATGTGAAGCCATTGGTGTAACATGGTGTCGGTTTAATCTTCGTTGTGAAACTTGGGCAAAACGTTGAATTAAACAGGCACTTGTGGGAGTACCCAGAATAATTTGAGTCAGCCTTTCTTTCATTCCTTCTTAATCTATGATAGATTATGCACATGCTTATTAGGTGACGTTTTTGTGCAGTACAGGGATGCCGCCGACTAATAGCCAGACTAGGAGGGGCGGTAGAGTCCCTGCACGTACAGATGAGGAGTCTGTTCGGGAGGAGAGAATGCCTCCTAGGGGTCGAGCTAGAGGTCGTGCTCACGGTCGTGGTAGGACACAAGAAAGAGGAGTGCACAGGCAACAAACCCCAGAGCCATAGGTTGAGACGAGTGCTCCGTCAGTGGCTGAGATGCTGACTTCGGGATTTCAGGAGTTCAGAGCTGAAATGACCCACCAAATTCAACAAGAAGTCCGCCATTTAGTTGTTGGCAAGGAAGGGGAGCAAGTGATATCGGCTGAACAGGGAACTGAAATGGTTGAGGAAAGGGAGGAAGAACTAGGAAGGGAGTGGCAACAAAGGGACGTGCCCCAGGGACCGAGGGGAGTTCCGAGGGAATTGTCGATTACTAAATTCCTAAAACTGAATCTGCCTACCTTTTGCAGAACCGAAACCAAGGAGGACCCTCAACATTTCCTCTGTGATATAATCAGAATTGGGCAGTTACTGAGGTGTCCAGGAGGAGAGATGGTAACCTACACTGCTATACAATCAATATATATCATATAATAGTGGCCACACCTTACAGTCACAGGTAACCTACATAACCTGCAATCCACAGTCTGCTCAATACTGCTTCAGCCCAGTATATAGATATATTTCAATCACACATAATATATATCCATAACACATTGACCGTATGCCTCAATGCGTACGATCTATCCTATTCACATGCAGTAATTCATATAATCATACACATATCCTAACTTTCCCCAAAACCAGACCCTGTGTTTAAATTAATGTGAAACCGACATGTCTAGAGTAGGCACACATCGAAAGCTATAAATATTTACAACACTTACAACTTTAGACTATGTACAACAAAAAGAAATCCAAAATAACACAAAATATGTCCACCCACGCGAACGAGTGCATAAAGGTTGGTCTGATGTCCGTGTCACTGTCCAGACGTCAATGCTTGCCCGATACCTGTATCTGAAACATTTAAGTAGGGGGTGAGTCAAACAAACTCAGTGAAGAGCTTCCGATCCTCGGCGTAGCGGCGGGTACCACTACGGCTGGGGAAAGGGGAAATACCCACAATCACATACGCATGAAATTCCAGTTTATCTAATGTTATATTACGATAAGGCAATGTTAATATAACATATGATCAAAGATAAACCCAAGGATCATGCTTTTCTATCATGCTAATCGTAAAGCAAAAAATCACTGTAAACATGATATCTGAAAGTTATAAATCCGGTCCAAGTATTGCACACTGGACCATGTCCTCTTCGTCTTCAATCATTCAACTGGTCCATGCATTTCAGAATGGACAATCGCCTCAATGGGTAACTCTTTTAACTAACCCTAGTGTCAAGGTAGGGCAATGGTCTCCATGGGCAAACTAAACAACTGGCCCTAGAACAAGTTAGAGCAATGGCCCCCACGGGGAACTATATCTCACTTGTTTATCCTCCCAAGATTTCTACTGGGATTCTGACTCCATCTACCCCTTACTATCCTAAACTGACTTTACCTAAGTAATATGAAACATCCCTAAGACTCACTAATCAATTATGAGATCTTACTAATCCTTAATTAGTACCCAAACCTTAGATTAGATCATAACCTAACTCTAACATTTTTCCTAAGTTCGGTTACCATATAACGCCGAAGTTTATAAACAAGTTCTTTATGATTTCCTTAATGAGTTTCTAATTAAGAGTGTAAACCAAACCTTGGACTCAATCAATAACTTACCCCCTTGTTCTTACTGTTCAGTGTATCTCATGTCATCACATGAATACCCTCCAGTACCATTTTGCCTGTAAGCAATCACTCATATACAAGTACATTCATATAATACAATTGAGGAACAACAATAGCATGTTAACCACTAACTTATTCTTACAAATTGGCAAGTAGGCAAACCACATATCCACATCCTCAATCAACCCTGTAGGGCAAGGATGGGAAACCCCTCACCTGGACGGTTTCCTTGTGTTTGTCCTGTAGTAACTCTCGCTCCGGACGATTCGTGGTTTCCTAACAAACCCATTCACGTGGTTAACATCTTAAACTATATGCAACTCATATGTATATGGCATGCTCATGCCTAAAATGCACCTAAACGTTGCCAAGAATCGAGTTCTTGGTCTTATTCGCCTTCCCTCTCTTCTATAAGAGTCTCAAGTGCTTCGCACTGCGTTTCGTACAACTACCGCTTACCTTGAATTGATTTTGGTGCCTTGGATTTGAGTTACTAAACCTTCACATACTCCTAACCTATCCTACTTAAGGTTTCCTAAAGACTATGAAGGAAGGAAGTTGAAACTTAAGAGGCCAGACTTAATTTATTCCACAAATTTCTATTCTTGAGAAACAAGAAGGTATTTGAAACGATTTTGATTCATGGAAACATGTTTAGGGGTGTTCTAGGGCGTTTAAGATTGAAGAGAGGAGGTTTGGGACCCCTCAAAAACACACTTAGAGCATTTTGGGAAAGCCAAGACTGGCCAGCCCGAGAGCTGGCGCTGGTGCGCCCTCTCGCAGCTCTGGCCAGCCTGAGAGCTGGTGCTGGTGCGCCCTCTCGCAGCTCTGGCAGCCTGAGAGTTGGCGCTGCTGCGCCAGCTCGCAGCACAGCAGTTTTCTGCTGTGCTGTGGGCTGGTTTTAGCATTTTTCCGGCCACCATTCGACCTCGGCTTCAATTTCGCTCTTCACGGGTTTCTTTCACATACATTTCAACAATACAAATCCAGTTCTAACTACTCAAATCCAAGCTCGATTCCTAAGTTATCAACAAATTCCCAAATTAGAAATATTTGGGGTTTTCAAACCCAAACCCCTTAAAACTCAAATCCAGCCAAATCCAACGGTATAGCCTCGACTCCTACCCCGACTAAGTGTTCAAGAACACTTTTTAAGTTACAATCAACCCTCGAAACAACCCAGATGAAGATGAATTGAGAAAATCCCTAAAATGGAGAATTTGGGAGTTTAGGAAGAATTTGGGGTTACCAACCTTGATTCAACCGGTGAGGGGTGTGGGAGACGTCGTAATCGAGCTCCGGTGACTTTTTCCGACATTAGCTAGCTCCCTCCGGCCACTTTCCGGCGAAATCCTCCCTCTTCCCCGTCTTCCTCCTTCACGTCTCCTCTCCCCCTCTCTCTCTTTCTCGTTTTCTTTCTTTTCTTTCTCGGTCTCTCTCTCTCTCTATTCGTTCTTGTTTCCTTTTTATTTGCTAAAACCCACGGCACCCCAAATAAAATAAATAATAATAAAAAAATAAGGCTGAAAGTAAAATGCTTCCAGTTTAGTCCCTCCTCCTTCCAAACTTAAAAATTTCTATTCACTTAAATCCCAATTTAAATACTAAAATTTTCCTACCTCTTTTCTTCCCCTTTTCTTTTCAAGCTTTGAAATTTTCGGGTATTACACATTTGTTGTCAAGTATGTTATTATACTAATCCCACAATGTAAAAGGTTTAGAGAATTTTTTTCGTCATTTATGCGCTTCAAGATTAGCAATCCAATGTGCTTCAGATTCTACCGCTACCCCCGAAGTGCATCATCTTCTTCTAAGTAATGAAATCCTGAGGCAGTTGCCTAAAATACGAATTCTTGAGAAATGATTAAACATTTTGGTAACCAACTCTTCACATTGTAGATCTGGCATGACCAAGACTGTATGTACTTGAGTTGCATATGATGAACTTTAATTTTTGCAAGATACTTAAGTTTGGTTGATATATATATGCATCAACCTGAAGGGCCCATAAAATATCTAAATGGATTAACAAGCAACCAATTCATACTAACAATGATAACAATCTTTCTTCTTGCGTCAAAACAATTATAATGATGGGTTTGTGCTAGATCCTAACAAAATGGATTTATTGGAAGCATTTTTTTACCATCAAATTAAAACAGTTTGGTTGGTCAGATTACTCAAATCGAACTGAGGAAACTAAGTTCTCATCGCCCTAAAATATATATGTGATAAAACTTTTAATTTCATACATTTGGTAATCCATCCATTTGATTTGCGCCAAAATCAATCTTCTTCCAATGACATCATCATTATCATCTTCATCATCTTTATGCACCATGATGTTACCGACATAAAGACACAAACTATATTTGTTATGAGGAGAAAGAGACTTAATGAGACTGATTTATGAATATTGGTCTCTTCCTCGCCCAATTTATATATTCTAGAAAGTGGTTTGGAAACTATGTGTGTGGTTATAACTTTGAGAAACTATATGGGCAGAATAGTTGTTTTAGCTTTGGGAAAACTATTGGCTAGACAGTGGCTTTAGTTGTGAGTAAAGTGTTGATTTATTGGAAGAGAGCAGGCAATTTGTTTGGTTGTGCAAAGGTTATCAAGCAGTAAAATGTGAGTGGTTTCAACTTTGAGAAACTATGAGGAGAATAGTGGTTTTAACTTTGAGAAACTATGGACTAGATAGTGGTTTTAGCTAAATGTTAGTTTATTGGAAGAGTAGGGTTTATCAAGCACCCAAAACCACTAATTATTATATTTGTTCTCTTTTAAAATCCTCAAACATATAAATTATATGGATTTTTTTTTTGGGTGCTAGAGGATAGGTTTCTGTTCTCTTTATAAACTGTACTATAATTTCTTAGATTTTTTGTTCTCTTTTTTTTAATGTACTAAATAGTATATATTTTTGGTCCGTATTAAAATATAATTATTTAATACTTTCATATCATTAAATTAGAGAGAAAGTTTATATATTATTTACCTATAAGGTAACTTCGCCTTAAGCATGGTGCTAGATAGCACCATTTGACAGAATCAATCTAAGCTAGAATGTTATAATATTTGACCAAACACTTGAAGAGATTGAATTTGGTTTTCATTCAAAAAATGTAAATCAAATTAATCAAAAAAATTTAAATAAAATAATATTTTAGACAGACTTTCCATTTCCCCTATTTTTCAAAAAATTTTGTTCTAAATGATTTAATGTGAAAAATATACCATTTAACCTAATGTTTTTAAAAATCGAAGAAGATTTTAAGAATAAAAGCATTTTCTATAAATAAATTTTTTTCCCTTAATTTAAATAAGAGAAAAAAATCTTTCTTTTCTTGCGTGTTCAAATCATTTATGAACTATTGTTCTCCTTTTAAATGTAAAAATAATTATATTGTTTTGTTTTCTTTTTATTATTTTATTCTCTCAAATTTTAATCATATATCACTTCTTTATTTAATTTCCATTACTTTAATGAACTATTATTATTGCAAATGATATATTGTGTTACTTATATGAAGCAACTAGAGTAAAAAGCACACTTCCCTAAATTTAAAAAGTAAAGCGTTTTAGCCTAAATATAAATTAGATTCCATTATGTAATAAATCATAAAAATTATCTTTCCTTGTTTGTTTGCTCAAATCATTAATTAATTATTAGAGGAATGTGCTTAGTTGCATTGGCAAAGTGTACACCATAGGTTAGTAGCATTGAGTACCTAGAAGCAATAACTATGGCTATTGGAGTCGAGTTGGCAAAGAAACTGAGTTGGGAAGTGGTAATAATTGAAGGGGACGCTAAAAAGATTGTCGAGATGACTAATGGGAATCCTAAAAATGTGTCTATTTTGCGTATGTTGTCAGATGATCTTAGGAGGGCAAAAGATAAATTCAAAATTTCACAATTTTCATGGGTCTCTCATGATGGCAACAAAGTATATGATAGAATAGCTCATTTCGCTTGCAATATAGATAACCACGATGATTGGTTGGAGGATTATCCCTTGCTTTTTTTTTTTGATATTTTTATTAGTGATTATTTTAATGCTCTCTCTTTGCATTAATGATATTGTGGAGTTTTCATAATTTAAATATCATCAATTAATTATATGATGTCAAATTCATCATTTATAAATGACAAGTATAAACTTCGAAACATAGAAGTAAGCACATTAATTAAAGCCATATAATTAATAACAATCAAAACGTACCCTAATTTTACATATTTGAGTAAAACCTGAGAGGCAACACTAAAACGTAGCGCATATCCATATTTTTTTATTTCAATTTTCATACAAAAGAAAAATTAATGTTATGGTTTTCAAAATTATGGAAAGCAAATTTTTCTTGTACTCTAATTTTACATTGAGTACATATTTGAGGCATTGGTATAATTTAATTATTTTTCTTACTCTAATTTTTCCTTGAGGATTGCAAGGTTAGATCTAACCTTACATTGCTGAAAAAATTATATATATTAATCACCAAGTTTTCACATTGGTGATCAAGCATGACCAATACTATGTGTACTTGTTGTAGATGATGAACGTTTTTGCAGGACTGATGCTTCTGCCTCGAAAGATTATATGCTTCAACCTGCAAGGCCCATAAAATCTATAATTGGATTAACAAGAAACCAATTTACACTATATAAAATCTAGTACAAGATAGTAATCTTCGTCTTCTATAAAATCCATTATATTGTTGGATTGTTCTTGATCCTAAAAAACATTAGATTCATTGGAAGAGATTTTCAACCATCAAATGAAATCACTTTAGTTGCTCAAATACATGAAATAGAACCGAGCAAACTAAGTTCTCATCGACAAATATATATGTGATACAACTTTTAATTTTTACCTTTGATAATCCATTGATATGATTTGAGAGCACCAACTTCAAGCTTCCTCCAATGACATCATCATTATCACCTTCATCATCTTTATGCACCATAAAGACAAAAACTAAATTTCTTAAAGGGGAAAGACTTCTGGTTTGTGAATATTGGTCTCTGCCTCACCAATTTATAAATTTCAGAAAGTAGTTTTGAAACCTTGGGGGTGGTGCAACTTTGACAAAACTATAGACAGAATAATGGTTTTATGTTTGAGAAAACCATAGACTGATAGTGGTTTTAGCTTTTTAGAAAAACAATGGTTTATTTGTGGATAACAGATTGTTTGTTTGGTTAAGCAATGATTAACATGCACCCAACCACAAATTATTTAATTTGTTCTTTTCTAAAATCATTACATTTATACACTATATAAAAAATGTTATGGTCTACAGGATAAGTTTCTTAAAAAAAATTTTAAACTACTATTTTGGTCCTAAAGAGATACATACACTGACAGTTTAATCTCTGAAAGATGTTGACTATTAATATATTTTAGAATATAGTTTTGAACCCTGTGGGTGATTTTAACTTTAAGAAAACTAGTTTATTAGTAGAGAGTAAGCTTTTTATTGGGTTGTGTAATATCCGAGATATTTAGATTGGATTATTTCCATTATTATCAAATTTATTTTTCTTTCAGAAAGAAAAAAATAAATTAAATTAAAGATAAAATAAGATTAAGGGGAGAAAAATAGGAAATCTAAATATTCTTTTAAGACCTAAAAGAAAAAGATGATGTAATAAAGAAATAAAAATTTTTTTTAAAAAAAAAGGGAAAAGTATATATGTATAATATATGTATATTAAATAAAATATATATATTAAATTATATAAGGGGGGGGCAACGTGACCCCTCCCACTAACACATAAAATATATATATATATATATATATATATATATATATATATATATATAAAAGATAAGAAAAGAAAAGCAATAGATTAAAAGAGAAAAAAAGAGAAAGAAAGAGGGGTGGGAAAGGAACAAAAACGTGAGCTGGGTGTCCATCTTCACGCATGGGAAACGCGAGAGGGAGAGGAAGAGGAAGGCCAACGCGTGGTGGCCGGAGCAACGTGAGAGGAGGTCGGAATTGTTGCCCACCGGAGCCGATCACCGTCTTGTGGCTGGAGGAGAGAGAGAGCTCGGGTTAGAGAGAGAAAGCAAAGGCGGAGAGTTTTCTCGCCGGAAAATGCCGTCTCTTCACTGGGGAAGATAGCTGGGAGTCTCCTCTACTCCATATCGTCCTTCTAACCGGTTGAATCGAGGTGAGAAGTCCCGAAACTCTCAAACTCCAATTTTATTAATTTTAGGGATTTTTGGAAAGACCCCAATTGATTCAATATGAGTATTTTGGGTCCTAAATTGATGTATTTGCATGCTAGGAAGTGAGTTGGAAGCTTAGGAACCGGAACCAAATTGATGGAATTTAGTCGGGTTCGAAAAAGTGTAGGAAAATGTGATTGTTAAGGTTTAAGGGTGTTGTGGAATGACTTGGGGTGCATTGAAAGGTTGAATAATAATTATATAATTATTAAAAATTATTGGAATGTACGAGGGATTAAAACCCGAGTAATTTCCGTCTCACCCGAAACCCCGTTCGGGGGAAAAGAGACAATTTTCTAATTTTACGCGTATTCGGGTATACGTATTCATGTGTATATGAAGTGTTCAAGGTTATTTTGATAAATGAAAATTTTGGACAAGTGAATTTATGACTCTTGAGCTATAAATTCAAGACTTGGGTAATGGGAACTTCACATGGACACATAGAGGTGAAATTGGGTAACCTTGCATTCCCAAATTCAACGTTTCCGAATAGCGTGATTAAGAGAGGGTTGGACATGAATTAGAAGCATGCTAGGTGTTCCGAAAACTAGTTGAGGGCATTCCAAGCCAACAACTAGCCTATGGAATTAATTAGAAAGAACATGAGCATTAGCGTTACATGTACACGATAGTGGTTGAATTTTCAAGTCTCTGAATCTCTCAAGTATATGTGTATAGGGCACCATACTGTGAGTGGACTTTCGGGCGCACCGAGAGCCGATCAGAGGGGCCAACCAGGTGAGGGGCTTTCCTATCCTTGCCCTATAGGGTTGACTGCGGATATGGATATATGGTTTGCCTTCTTGCCTATTTGTAGGAATTACATGTTAGATAACATGCTATTGTTGTTCCTAAATTACAGTATATGTGAAAATGTGCTATATGTGTGTATGTGAATTGTAAAAATACGAACAGAAGGTCCTCAGGGCATATACGACACCGGGGGTAGGATCGAGTAATTATTATCTGAAGGGTGTGATTTTGTAAGTAAGTCCTTAAAGAGAATAAACCTAGGTGACTTTGTTCTGAACCAAGAGTCCAAATTAGAAACCACTTGGAAATCTAAATTTGCCTAAGAAGAAGTAAAATGAACAAGTAGTGGTCCATAGGGGTCATTTATTGTGCAACGCTGGAACCGAGTCTATCACGGGTAGTCCGGGTAGATTGAGTCTCTTGTCTTGAGTCAAACCACAGGAATACAAGTATTTGAGTACACCACATTGTGGCTATTGCCTTGGGTAAACCGAGATCAGGTAAGTCGCCGGCTATTGCTCCAAGTGAAGTCTTGGGGTCAGACTATTGTTCCAAGTATAGTCTTGGGACCAGGGGTTCCTAGAATGATCAACTAGGTTCCCATATTGCTCACGTGAGATATTGCCTTCGGGCCAGATTCTCTCCTAACGGAGATATTGCCTTCGGGCCAGTTTATGATTATGATTACTTGAATACAGAGGACTACATGGAATTATATGTCAAATCACGATATGATGTATGTGTGAATTTAAATGTATGTAAATCCATGCTTTAAATTCTTTATTGTGAATATGATAATAGCTAATTGTCTGACCACTTAATATATGGAAATTTAATCAGTTATATGCGTATGTGTTTGTGATTGGCTCCTCTTCCCCAGTTGTAGTGGTGCCCGCTACTACACTAGGGATGAGAAAGCCTCTCACTGAGTCTGTTTGACTCACCCCAATATTACATGTTACAGACACAGGTGGTATAGGCATCGAGAATGCTTCCACTTCATCTCAGGGAGGCGGACAAGCTTAGAGACCGCACGCATTGTTCGCGTGGGTAGTACTGTTATATGTGTTTTGGCAGGATATATATGTATATGATTCATTTTGGTATAGCATTATTTTGTACAGTTGCTATATGCATATATGTATATGTCACACTCTAGAATTGTCGGCTTCATACAGATTAAAGATTGGTCTTGTTATTGGGGATATAGGTTGTGATATGATGAATATCATGTGTATATACATATATATGGATGTGACTCCTGCATGTGAATAGGATAGATCACACGCACTGAGCGTGTGGTCAATATGTAAATATATATATATACGTGTAATTGCATACTTGATTGTGTGAAAATACAGCTTCCGCATGTGAATAGGATAGGTCACACGCATTGAGGCGTGTGATCAATATGTATATTTTATGCAGGTGTGTGATTGAATATATATGTTTGACTGTACACAGGAATTCTGCATGTGATTAGGATAGATCACCCGCCCTGAAGCGCTTGATCAATATGTATATTATAGGTACGTGTGATTGACTATGTGTATATGTATAGACTGAAGCGGCGTTGAGCGAGCCGTGGATTGCGTGCTACTTAGGTCATCGGATAGTGATGACCATATATACTATATATTGTTTGTATTAGAAATGGGTAGTTATGTACATATAGAAATGTCAATCAGGGATTAGAGGCTTACGGGATAGGAGAAATCCTACCTCCCGTGCCGGTCACGGACTTTCGGTAGGGGGTCGTGACAGGTTGAGCAAAGATTGCCATGCACCTAATAAAATGTTATTTAATTTATTCTCTTGTAAAAATCATATATAAACAGACTATGCAAAATTTTTTATGTGTGGATAGGCTGTTTGTTGATTTTTAAAATACTTATTTGAAAGACTGAAATTTTTATATGTCAACAATAGATTGTTTTCTTATATAGTTTTTACGCAAATGAAAACTAATATATAAGTTATTTGTTTACTAATTAGTGTGTTTAGGAATTTGTTTTTCCCTCTTCAAAAAATAATGCTTTAACGTGAAAAATAAGAATCGTGTTTACCTATGAGATAACTTTGTCTTAAGCATTGTATTATTGCGCACAATCAATCTATCTAGAATACTATAATCTTTGACCAAACCGTTGATGATATATTAAAATTGGTTATCATTAAAAAATGCTAATCAAATTATATTATATGGAGGTTAGAAAATTGGACATTAATTGATGATGGTAACATACTATTTTAATTATTCTATATAGAAGTTTCTATATTATTATTTTTGTCCTAAATTTTTGGTTTATTGTTTTTGAGGAAGAGATTCAGTTTCAGAAATAACTTAGGACAAATTTCTTATATCCTTTTCATCAAGTTCCGCCAATTATATGTTGTATTTATACTCTCTTTCTTCTATGATTGGTCATATAAAAGGTTGTCTTCTATATTCTCTCTCTACTATGATTGGTTATTTAAACACTTTTTGCCACGTGTCATATTTATATTGGGGAACTTGATAAAAAGGATATAAAGAACTTGATTTAAGTTTTTCCTTCAGTTTCTCCCTAATTTTCAAAAAAAAAAAATCTTTTGTAGTAAATTGTTCAATGTGGCATATATACAGCTTTTTTTGGCCATATATATACAGTCTGTTTAACCTAATGTTTTTAATAATTGGAAAGATTTATAGAATCAAGCATTTTCTAAATAATAACTTGGTTGTTATAGTGTTGTATAAATATAATTTTGTTTCCATAACTTTAAGGGTTGTGCTATAGAGTGCTCAAGCTTTTTAGGCTTGAGCTCTCATTGGTCCATTATATATATAAAAATACATTACATCACTCTCTCTCCTTCCATCAAAATAGAGAGAGAAAGAGAGAGGAGGGATCAAGCTCTCAAGAATTCAATCTCTCCATATCATTTTCCTAACTTTAACTATCAAAAAAATTTTATTATAATTTTGTGTGCTCAAATATTAATTAATATTACAATGGCCACATATTATTTTAAAACTATTTTTGGATGTAGCAATAAATGTTGTGTGCACCATCACTGTAGGTAATTGAAAGTGGTCCAAGCAATCTTGTGAGAGGCAACATCTAAAAGTAAAACATTTATATTTTAATTTCCAATTTATATACCCAAAATATGAATAATATTCTACTTTATAACATCATGTAAAATGACTTTTTTCCCCTTAGTTCCAATGCAAACTTTGTTCTCTAATGTGAACAATTGAGGCTTCGGCATATTATATATAATTATATATCTCATATAAACACACCATTTCTTAGTTTCAAGTGCTTCAAGACCAGCTTTGTGCCTATATAACAACTGATTGACATGTATATATACAATAACAACAACAACAATCAAAGTTTTTTTCATTAAGTGGGGTAGACTATATGGATCAAGTGTGTCACACCCTACTTAGGTTAGATATGACCGGCACAGGGTTCAAGATAACTAGCTTGTCCCTGTAAGCCTAACTCCAAGATTCACAAATTTAAGCACATTTAATAGGTATTCCTCCACATACAACAATACTTAGCATTTAATTAATCTTTATGGTTCAGTCTCTACTCATATTATAACCTTTACTATCACTAATTTTCAATTTCATAAAAAATACTAACTTTTATTTGCAAAAATTTTGGCACAGTTTCCCCTAAAATTAGAGGTTTCCAAAATTTGTCCAAACAGCCAAACCACAATGCAGTTATATAAGAGAGCTCAGCTCCTCATATTGCACATTATAAAATACCAAAACAAGGAAAATGATCCTACCTGTATCTACGGAATATTCCACCTCGGGACACGTGGCACTGAGTTTCTAGAAGATCGACCTCAACACCCGCTAGAGACATGTGGCACCACTCATATGCCAGTTACATGGCCCCTACCCAAGTCACTTCACAGAACGTCCCCTTAACCAGATGTGGGAACTCATTAAGCTTCATGGGACAACCCACGTCCCGGGAGATCGTGGGTCGAGCACGACCTCCCCACACTCGAGTATAAATAGACCCTCACCCGGGGGACTATGGATACGCAACCTGAAGGACTACGACACCTGTAATATCCGAGATATTTAGATTTAATTATTTTTATTTTTATTAAATTTATTTTTCTTTTAGAAAGAAAAATAAATTAAATTAAAGAATTATAGGGTTAAAAATAGAATAAAGAAGAAAGTAATAGGAGATATTTATAATTTTTCTAGAGCCTAAAAGAAAAAGAGGATATAACAAGTACTTAAATTTTTCAAAAAAAAATAATATATATATATATATATATATATATATATATATATTAAAATAATGGGGGGGACCGTGACCCCCATCCATTCTTCCACTAACACATATAATAGAATATATATATATATATATATATATATACACACACAATATGTTAAGTAAAAACACACACACCCATTCACAAACACATTCACTTATAAGAAAAAAAAAGGAGTAGAGCTGCATGCGAGTAGAAAATGTGGAAAATGTGGGGCTGCATGCGAGTAGAAAATGTGGAAAATGTGGAAACTGTGCCAAAATTTTGGAAACCTCCAGTGTAATTGGAGTTTCATGCACTCCGAGGACTGATCAGGAGGGCCAACGAGGTGAGGGACTCTCTCATCCCTGCCCCACGGGGTTGGATGACTACGTGGAAAATGTGGTTTGCTCTATTTTGTGCAAATTGATATATGAAATATATTTATATGAATAAGTTTGTGTTACGCCTGTATGATTTGCAAGTAAGTAGACAACGTGCAATAGTATATGTGCTTAAATAATTAATCACAAGGTGTATATGTGCTATTGTGTCTCACCGAGCCTTATATGATACTGTGGGTAGGATTGAGTCGGAATTTCATATGTGAGAGTTTATTAATATTAGGAACCCACTTAAATTGATCATCGTGCAATGATTTTAACCTTTACTATCACTAATTTTCAATTTCATAAAAAAAACTAACTTCTGTTTGCAAAAATTTTGGCACAGTTTCCCCTAAAATTAGAGGTTTCCAAAATTTGTCCAAACAGCCAAACCACAATGCAGTTATATAAGAGAGCTCAGCTCCTCATATTGCACATTATAAAATACCAAAAAAAGGGAAATGATCCTACCTGTATCTACGGAATATTCTACCTCGGGACACGTGGCACTGAGTATCTAGAAGACCGACTTCAACACCCGCTAGAGACATGTGGCACCACTCATATGCCAGTTACATGGCCCCTACCCAAGTCACTTCACGGAACGTCCCCTTAACCAGATGTGGGAACTCCTTAAGCTTCATGGGACGACCCACGTTCCGGGAGATCATGGGTCGAGCACGACCTCCCCACACTCAAGTATAAATAGACCCTCACCCGGGGGACTATGGATACGCAACCTGAAGGACTACAACACCTGTAATATCCGAGATATTTAGATTTAATTATTTTTATTTTTATTAAATTTATTTTTCTTTTAGAAAGAAAAATAAATTAAATTAAAGAATTATAGGGTTAAAAATAGAATAAAGAAGAAAGTAATAGGGGATATTTATAATTTTTCTAGAGTCTAAAAGAAAAAGAGGATATAACAAGTACTTAAATTTTTGAAAAAAAAAATATATATATATATATATATATTAAAATAATTGGGGGGCGGGGGGGACCGTGACCCCCATCCATTCTTCCACTAACACATATAATAAAAACATTATGGAAACTGTGCCAAAATTTTGCCAAAATTTTGGAAACCTCCAGCGTAATTGGAGTTTCATGCACTCCGAGGACTTATCAGGAGGGCCAACGAGGTGAGGGGCTCTCCCATCCCTGCCCCACGGGGTTGGATGACTACGTGGAAAATGTGGTTTGCTCTATTTTGTGCAAATTGATATATGAAATATATTTATATGAATAAGTTTGTGTTACGCCTGTATGATTTGCAAGTAAGTAGACAACGTGCAATAATATATGTGCTTATATAATTAATCACAAGGTGTATATGTGCTATTGTGGCTCACCGAGCCTTATATGATACTGTGGGTAGGATTGAGTTGGAATTTCATATGTGAGAGTTTATTAATATTAGGAACCCACTTAAATTGATCATCGTGCAAAGATTTTAACCGTATGATACATTGAGGAAAATGAACCTTGGTTGTTAAGTGTGAGTGAGAGTGATGCATAATTGAAAAGGGGGAAACTAGGCCTAACTAGTAATCACGTATAATATTCCACTAGTTCTCATAGGGCATCTTTCAAGGTTAAATATGTTAGTTGAGTTTGTTTAGGTAGTCCGGGTAGATCGAGTCAGTCATCCTGATCGGACAGACATGATTTTAACGTCAGCAAGTATGCCACATAATGGCCATTACCTTAGTTAAAACTGAGGTCAAACAAGTTGTCAGCTATTACTCTAAGCATGACTTGGAGTCAGAAAGTTCTTGGTGTGATCAACCAGGTTCGTACATGATATTGCCTTCGGGCCAGTATTTCTCTTAGCGTAATGCGGGAGATAGAAAGTGAGTGCCTACGTGCACAAGTATGTGTTAATTGTGAAACCAAATGAGATATGTTGAGATTCATTTACATGTGAATTAATAAATATGTTAGGAACATGAATTAGGATTTTAATTGTGAATATGATTTATTGATTGCCTGATCATGTTAAAGATCACAAACACATTCACGCATAAGAAAAAAAGTAACAGAGCTGCACGAGAGTAGAAACCGAGAAAGAAGAGGAGGAAGTGAAAACGGAGGAATCAGCCGGTTTCAATGCAAACTTTGTTCTCTAATGTGAACAATTGAGGCTTTGGCATATTATATCTATCTCATATAAACACACCATTTCTTAGTTCCAAGTGCTTCAAGACCAGCTTTGTGCCTATATAACAACTGATTGACATGTATATATACAACAACAACAACAACAACAACAACAACAACAACAACAACAATCAAAGCTTTTTTCATTAGGTGGGGTAGGCTATATGGATCAAGTGTGTCACACCCTACTTAGGTTAGATATGACCGGCACAGGGTTCAAGATAACTACTTCGTCCCTGTAAGCCTAACTCCAAGATTCACAAATTTAAGCACATTTAATACGTATTCCTCCACATACAACTATACTAAGCATTTAATTAATCTTTATGGTTCAATCTCTAATCATATTATAACCTTTACTATAACTAATTTTCCATTTCATAAAAAATACTAACTTCTGTTTGCAGAAATTGGCACAGTTTCCCCTAAAATTAGAGGTTTCCGAAATTTGTCCAAACAACTAAACCACAATGCAGTTATATAAGAGAGCTCAGCTCCTCATATTACACATTATAAAATACCAATACAAGGGAAAGGATCCTACCAATAACTACGGAATATTCCACCTCAAGACACGTGGCACTGAGTTTCTAGAGGCTCGACCTCAACACCCGCTAGAGACATGTGGCACCACTCATATGCCAGTTACATGGCCCCTACCCAAGTCACTTCACGCAACGTCCCCTTAACCAGACGTGGGAACTCCTTAAGCTTCGTGGGACGACCCACGTCCCGGGAGATCGTGGGTCGAGCACGACCTCCCCACACTCGAGTATAAATAGACCCTCACCCGGGGGACTATGGATACGCAACCTGAAGGACTACGACACCTGTAATTAGGGATAATCAAAATACCCATACCCAATGGGTACCTTGAAAATTTACCCTACGGGTCTGGGTATGGGTCCGGGTACAAAGTCGAAGGGTCCGGGTCCAGGTAAGGAGGTACCCTACCCATACCCTATCCGCAATAGTAATTATTTATTTTTATATATATAAAGTATTATTTTTAAATTTTTTTGTGTTGAGAAAATATATAATTCTAAGAAAAAATGTTAAATATTATATAGATATTAAAGGAGTAAAACACTGTTTTGGTCCTCCACAGATGCGTCCTTTGTCAATTTGGTCCCCCACAGATCGTACATGATATTGCCTTCGGGCCAGTATTTCTCTTAGCGTAATGCGGGAGACAGAAAGTGAGTGCGTACGTGCACAAGTATGTGTTAATTGTGAAACCAAATGAGATATGTTGAGATTGATTTACATGTGGATTAATAAATATGTTAGGAACATGAATTAGGATTTTAATTGTGAATATGATTTATTGATTGCCTGATCAAGTTAAAGATCACAATACAAAACCATTTCATGCGCATGTGGTTGTGGTTGCTCCCTTCCCCCAGCTGTAGTGGTACCCGCTGCTACGCCAGGGATGGGGGAGCTTCTCACTGAGTCTGTTCGACTCACCCGCTGTTTACATGTTTCAGATACAGGTGGTTCAGGAGTCGGGAACACGTCCACTTCTTCTCAAGGAGGCGGACAACTCTGAAGACCGCACGCTTTGTTCGCGTCGGTAGTTATTTTGGTTCTGTATATATGTTGTGATGTATATGTATATATGAATCCTTTTTGGGTGTAGCATTGTACGTTTACATCTGCTGTGTATATATAAATATCACACTTGAATTCTAGCATTGTCGGCTTCATACAGATTAAAGTTAGGTCTTGGTGTTGGGAATATAGGCTATGATATAGCATATATCATGAATATATATATATATATATATATATATATATATATATATATGACTTCCGCATGCGACTATGATAGATCACACGCCTTGAGGGGTGTGATCAATATGTAAATTATATATATGTGTGACTAAATACCTGATTGTATGAAAATATGGCTTCCGCATATGAATAGGATAGATCACACGCATTGAGGCGTGTGTTCTTATGTAAACTATATGCAAGTGTGTGATTGAATATATGTATGACTGTACACAGGATTTGTGCATGTGAATAGGATAGATCACCCGCCCTGAAGCGCGTGATCAATATGTATACTATATGTACGTGTGAGTGGTTATGTGTATATATATAGACTAAAGCGGTGTTGAGCGAGCCGTGGATTGCACGCTACTTAGGTCACCGGATATGGATGGCCATAGATAACATATATTGTTTGTATTAGAAATGGGTAGTCATAGACATGTGAAAATGTCAATCAGGGATTGGAGGCTTACGGGATAGGAGAAATCCTACCTCCCGTGCCGGTCACGGACGTTCGATAGGGGGTCGTGACAACACCGAATTTAAGATCCCTCACTCTCAGTGACCTGAGTACCCTCAGATACCTCATACGAATCCTCTACGCACTGCGAGCTCTGCCATAGGCTCTGTCTAGGCCATCCTTCGGCAAGCTCATCTCAATCCCGGAGTTTACCACTTACGGGGCTTCCAGCAACCCTCAGAGACCCGAGCTCTCTCTCACTAAGGCAACCTCCTAAGAGCGGCTCACTCGCCTGGAGTACGTTAGACACGTCTTAGCCGCACACGGCCCGATACAGGTAACCGCCTTGCCTAACGGCTCCTATAGACGTCGTCATAACTAACTACGTGGACTTTGATCCCTTACAAAGGGTACATAGCACCTAGGTGCATCACCTAAGGACAAGTCCCCCATGGTTAAGACCCCCTACAGTCCTAATTACGTATTACAATTGTCTGAGCAAAAAACGACAGTTACAGTGGCCTTACCCTCCAACAAGTTTCAAGCCCTAAATCCATCTAATAGACCTTAAGAAACATGTTAATCGTCCATATTTATGAAAGAAAAGGATAACGTAACTAAATCCAACAAAAACCCACAAAATTTCACTATGTTTTGCAACCCACACCCAAGCCAAATGGAGGACCAAATTTTCTCCTACTTTCGAAACAAAACCATTGTTGTAGGTTGATGTTTCTGTCAACTGGAGGCGGTGACCGATGATGGCTCCTAGTGGTGGTGGTCGGCAGCGTTAATGGAGCTCTAGGGAACATAGAATGAAGGATGTAGTATGGAGAGAGGAAGAGAATAGGCGCGGAGAGAAGGACATGAAGCAGAGAAAGAAGCTGGCTAAATCGTGGGTTCACATGGGTAAAAGGGATTTTAAGGGTAGTTTAAGTCTTCGCCATCTCTTGGGGTATGGTAAAAATAAAGTTTTGAGTAGATTTTCTTACTTAGATTTATTTGCGAGCAAAAGTAGCAATGATTTGAAATTTTTTTTGGTAGTGATAGACATAATAAAAATATCTGATAAAAACCTTCTAACAGATCAGGAATTTCTACCAGATAAATTTTTGTTTCAAAAATTTTTTAAATTTAAACTATGAGCTCACCATAATTCCTAGGACCATTTTAACTAAATTAATATTTTTCTACCTAATTTCTATATTTATTTTAATTCCTAAATTCTCAACTATAAAACTATTAAAATGTTAATATTAACCCAAAAATCTTATTTCATTCTTTTTTTTTTCTTTAGTCAAAATATCCAACCTCATCTTTAAATTTCATACTATCTCCCATTAACTCTTAATTAGGTTTATTTATCTATTTATACACATGTCATTATTATTTTTTTACTTGTTTATTTATTACTTTTTTTTTAGTTACTACAAAGTGACATAAACGTATTCTATCTTTACACATTTCTATGGATTTGACAATATACTCGAGCCATACAGCGCGTTACTTTCCGGCTACGGCCTAGAAAACTGATAAACATGTATTATGTGATACAAAAATGATTATTATGTTACATAATTAAAATCATGAGGAGGATCTCTACCAAAAGGAAAATCACAAGGAGGAACTCATTAGAAAGTCATATAGACATAATTAATTTTGCATTACCCTATACTTTTATTTTCTTACCTTTGAGCACCAACTTCAAGCTTTATCATTTTTGTCATCTTTACGCACCATGAAACTTGCTACATATAGACACAAATTGTATTCATTATGACTTATGAGTAAAGAGTCTGATGAGACATGTTTCTGACTAGTATAGGTTTATGGGACACAAGAATTTTTTTGAATTTCGTGCCGATCATGCACTTGACTTTTGGGTCATGATATTAATATCCTTCGTTATTCATATTTTCTCAATTAATATTCTCTAGTATAATGCCACCTTCATCATTAATCAATGAAAAAGTATAAAGTTCGAAACTTATAAGTAAACAAATTAATTGAAGCCATATTAATAATAATAATCAATAACATGTAATTGATACATTGATTAGAAGTAAACAATAGAGTTTGATTATTAAATTTCTTTTATATTTGCATTACATTCAAAATACAGTGTTCTAAGTCCCAACTACGATTAATTAGGTTTTCGATAGTATAGAAGCAACAATGTTGGTTTAAGCCATGAAGATCGTGAGGAAGTCGATGAAGGAGATAAACTATGGGTTAGAGAATTGATGGATTCTTGCCCGTAGTTGCTTTACAAAGAAAAGTAGTGTAAAACAAATTAAAGTAATATGAGATTCATAATAGTATCTCTAGTGGTAATAAGGACTATATGGGATGTACACTCACCTTTTGGACTAAACTGAGGTGAAGTTACTTAAGTATTTGTAATGAAATTCTCAAATAAAAATAATATACGTACCCAAAAGTATTTGTATGACCAATCATAGTGGAGAAAAAAAATATAAAAAATTAAAACGTGCGTTACCAATAATTAAAGAAATTAAAGAGAGTATAAATAAATAAAGCCTATAATTGGTAGAACTCCATAATAAACACCTAATTAACTTTACCTTATAGGTCATTTGGTTCACTAATTTGGGATGAGAGAATGGTAATGGGGTTCCATTCCCATATTTGGTTGGCAATTAAGAATGAGATTCTCATTCCCAATCATCAAATAATGTGTTGACTTCTATTCCCATTCTCATGTTTGGGGCTTCCATGGGGTTACGGTGGAAAATGACAATTTTGCCCCTAGGCAAAATAGTGTGGTAATGATTTTTAATGAAAGGTATAATTGTTATTTTACTTAACAGTCATTCTATTCCACGCAACCAGCACAGATCGAAGGTGGGACCCCTGGTCTGCAAGCCTACTATCTTGGAACTTAACTAGTCATGCATGAATAAGATATCGATATGAAAATTATAATTCTTACAAATCATAAATAAACCTTTATATATGCGCATGATCCTGCCTCTAGACAAATGGAGCTGACCTCTAAGTTCCTACTTAGACTTATACAATAAAATTCAAATCTTCATAACACCCACATGAACAAAATGTGGGCCTTGAGAACTGACGTCTTGCTAATCCAAGACCTGTCACTTGTTCTGAGCCTGTCTCTGAAAATATTAGCAAATGAGGGGTGAGTCATACGACTCAGTGAGAGACTAACCCATCCTAGGCATAGTAGCGGGCACCACTACGACAGGGAAATGGTGACAACCACATACTTATGCAGAATATCTCGTACACACCATGAAACATATAATGTGATCAAATTCATCATTCGCAATTCAATCTATAGCATAGATTCCAAGCACAAATAATTATTCAAAATTTCTCAACTACATATCAAAGACTTCCATCAAACCCATTCACGAATCAAATAAACAGATAGTTCAAAATCAAATAGCATAGTCAAAAACATCAAGTCTGAAATCAATAAGTCAACAAAGATCAAATAAAACATAGTACAATCATTCACATACCCTTGGGAGTGTTAATCACAGTGTCACACATAAACAATTCCTTACGAACACAAAATCAAATTCTGACAGAGTTCATATCATAATACCAATAGCACGTCATCCAAATCAATATTTCACAAAAATCAACAATCCAAGAAAACAAATATTTGAATGTAATGTTGGCCGCATAGGGTTGAGGTTGCTTGGGCACCATTTAGTGAAGGAAGGTTGTTGAAAATAATAAAATTTTAAAAGAATTAGTTTACAAAGCCGGTGTCCAAGGTTTTCCAAGTAATAAAGAGCATGAATCCTCGACTTGGTTTTCAAAAGGATAAGAAATGCAGTATGTAAAGAAGGGGGTTCATACAGTCAAAAAAAAAACTATGTGACCAACATTACCTATTCACACAAATTCCTTCCCACAAGCAAACAAGGGGTGAGGTTCAACTAGAGTCCTTCACTCCTCCTTTCGCTACCTATTGATTCTTAGAAAATGGGTTGGTTAAGTGGTTTAAGTAGGTTCCTTCCCACCACCTTCCCAATTTTACAATTCTAACGGCGCATGGTTCAACCCCGTTCCTTCCCATGCCCGCCTTTGTACCTTAACAGAAGGTTAGTCCCATGGTTCAACCTTGTTCCTTCCCATGGACTACCTCATGCCACTTCACACATGGTGTATGGTTCAACTTTGTTCCTTCCCATACACCACTTTATAACACACTAAATCACTCAAATTAAGCAAAAAGACAATTCCTTCATAAAGGCACCAACATACCGGCAAAATCAATCAAAAGGAAAAAAAACACCATCTCAATCATTCTATCAAGACTCTTGTTCATACACAACATATATCAAATCCACTATGTCCTTCAACCCTTGAAAATCACATTCACAATCATAATCTCAACATAAATGGGTCCACACTCAATCTCAATCAAATCTAAAACACAACAACATGCCTCATTGGTCAATTCATAATGGTTCAAATCACATAAAAAAATCTCATTACTAGGTCAATTTAGATCCAATCCTAATTCATATTAACTGCATGATTACACTTACACAATTAATCACAACACATAATTTAATCATCCCTTTTTGGGGCTAAGATAAAAAAAGTCTCTCACCTTGACCGCTTCACTTAGCATTCCCTTTGAGCACTCTGGTCTCCAAGGAAGTATTTGTACCCTATCACATACAACCAATTCAATCGATATCAAATTTCATACAATTTCCTAGTTTCTTTACTTATGACTTCTTACATGTATTCAATCCCCAAGTTCATTTACTTGGCCTATGGTCATCATTTGGTGTTCTCTTTTAGTTCAACTCAATTAATGCATAAATAAACAAGTTTACAAACTTGTTCTCACTCTACAACCTCCATTAATGGAGAATTTGCCAAATATGAAAAATTCTCATTTTCACCAAATGTTCACATATCATTATTCTAATCCTTGGGCATTCTTACAAATCATTTAGAATACCTAAATAATTCATTTGAAGTCCATACATGCCATCAAGTTTAAGAAAATTTATAAATTCCATAAATTTTGCCAAAATTCGTAGGTTAGGAACCCTAGGGTAGAAATCTCCATAGAACTCAATATTTGGGTGATCTTTATGTTAAAAAATGATCCTAAGGTGATATAATATTGATAGGTAGCTCATTCTTATCAAGAAACCTATGATTTAAGAGGTGAAAACAAGATTTTGATGCTTACCTTTGGGGAAGTCCGAATTTGGAAACCCATGGAGGTTGCCCAAGCTTGTTAATGCTTAACAATGATGGATGGAGTTTGATGAGGCATGGAATTGGTGGGAGTAGAGGTGTCAAAGTGGGCCAACCCGGCCCACACGGGTTGACCCACCACGGGTTGAGTCCGTGACGGGTTGGCCCACTCGGGTTGGCTACGTTAAACGGGTTGGGAATCCCAACCCGGCCCACCAAGGTGGTGGGTCGGGCCAACCCACCTAACCCACCTCTTTTTTTTTGAAATTTTTTAAATTCTAATTTTTTTTAAAAAAATCTATATTTTTCTATAAATTTTTTTTCATGAACTAAGAAATTGAATAAGATAAAATGAAAGAAAAGATTTATCACTCATCATGTTACTCACAAATAGTTAAAAATAAAACAATGAAAGTATGAAACATGGTGAAAATATCACAACATTACTCATTTCTTTTCCTCTTGGCTCCTGCAAATATGGTGAAAAATAAAAATATCACAAAAAGAAAGAAACATGATTAGGAATTATATTTTTTTTAATTTTTTTCAAGTTAGGTGGGTTATGGGCCAACCCACCTAACCCGCGAGCCAACTCACCTAACCCGGTGGGTTAGGTGGGTCGGGTTCCTCCAACCCGTTTAATAAACGGGTTGGGATTTTGCAACCCAACCCACCAATTTGGTGGGTTAAACGGGTCAACCCACCGGGTTGAACCCGTTTTGACAGCTCTAGGTGGGAGGAAGCAAGAAACATGGTGGAAAGTGAAGGATTTCTTCACTTGTTGCTTGCCCTAAGAGAGCTTTAGAGGAAGAGAAGAGAAGAAGAAGATGAAGAAAATGAGGAAGAGTGGCGTGGTGGATGCAAGAAGAAAAAATGTGTCATATATTGGATTTGAAAATTAAGGGTGATTTTGGACATTTGACAACTTTTGGGGTATGGTGAAATAGAGTTTTGATTGACGTGGTGGATGCAAGAAGAAAAAATGTGTCATATATTGGATTTGAAAATTAAGGGTGATTTTGGACATTTGACAACTTTTGGGGTATGGTGAAATAGAGTTTTGATTGAATTTTCTTAACTATATATATTTCTAGGTAAGAATAGGAAAATTTTGAATATTTTGGCTAATCATAAGCCTATTAAAAATATCTGTTATTGAGTGCCTTGCAGTTGAAAATTTTCTACCTATTATAATTTTTATTTTCGAAAAATTCTCAAATTTAAACTATAAGCTTTGAATAATTCATATGACCACTTTTAAACAAAATTATAATTTTCTACCTAATTTTCATATTTATTTTAATTCTTTAAATTCTCAAATCTAAAATTATTAAAATCCTAATTATATCCCAAAAATTTTATTTCACTCTAAAAATTTATTTTTATTTTTCTTTACCCAAAATGTTTAACTTCAATTTCACAATTTTATCAATTTCATATTATCCCATCAATTCCTATTTAATTTTATTTATCTATACGTATACACAAAATTATTAATTATTTCTATTGTTCATTTATTTATTTACTTGTTTATTTATTATTATTCCATTATATTATGTATTTATTTTATTTTATTTTATTTACATTTCAACTCCAAATGATGATCATTCTAAGTCTTACTATATATTTGACCTGATTCCAAAAATACCCCTCGGGTATTACAAACTTTCCCCTTTAAGAAATTCGGTCCCCGAATTTCAGTTCTAGTTACTAACTTAAATCTTCGAACAAGAACAGACACTTCTGACACATCTCAGCCTTGATTCCCATGGGTTCCACCCTCTACAGAACTCTTTCGTGAAGCACATAATCCATTCCCTTCAAGGACTTAGAGCTCTACATGCATTCAAACGTAGAATTGATTAAGGTCGTCTATCCATTCTCTTGTGTCGTAACTCAACAATTACTCTTATCATAGTTATCCTTTGCTAAAACATACATTATGGACTATCTTCTTACGTAAGCACAACGTGGTTAAATCTATTGATTGTAATATTACATTTCTTATCGATCCCCCTAAAATTTATTGTTGAGATTACCCATTACCACTAAATTGTTGGACAAAGTTACCTCTAATCTATCACGTTCTCTTCTATGGCTCCAGTAAACAATGACACTACATCTCTCTTGCCTCTATCTCACTGTCTGATGTAAATCTAGATACTTAAGACATTTAAGGCCTGTATAGCCAAGACTTGAATACACACCACTATTGTGCGAACACGATGTCCACATCTAGCGATTCTATCCACCTAAGAACCCAAACTAAGGCCTAGGATTAAGCTCTATCCCAAATCCTATCATTGCATGAAGGCTTTCCCTTTCCTCTATTTTACTTATTTCATTCTTAAGCTATGGAATCGGTTTTGTTCCTTAAAACTACCCAATGAGGTTCTCCAAAATGCTAGTGTAGTAAGGTTTAAACAACTTCCCCTATTGAAAAAGGTTACACATGCCCGTCGGCGTGCCAACAAGCATTGATATAGCTCACGACCCCTCCTAAAGGGAGTCTAATGCGATTTATCTAAGTCCTTGTGTGTTCGCACCTACGCAAATAAATTTGTTTCATATACACCTTGTGTCGGTGCTCTAACCACTTTTATTGGTACTCTTAGTCCGTTTTTTAGGATGATCACATCATTCCCATTTTGCTCCCTATCCTTGCTCAAATCCAAGGCTAAAAAAGCCATGGTGTCAACCCGACTCTTAATCCACCTTTACCGTTTCCCCATGCTAACGGCAAGGATCCTACGTTTAGGACATATGTTCCCCTCTTTCTAGACCTCTAACTGTTTTAGGGTACCAACTCCTTTAAGACACTTAGTACTTTTTCATTACTCCGTCTCGACTTTACCCTAACCTTAATGGTTTCCACAATCATCACAAAGTAACCCCCAATGAAACCCTATGAATGTGCGAACCTTGACTCCCCTACCGAACAAGGACACACTACCCTAAATATGCCTACGTGGCAATCCTAGTGAACCCGATTACACTCCGTACATCCAAATGCTATGAGCATTTATATAACCAAGTCCAAGAGATCACTCCATTTTGAATCTATCTATAAAATCCGATATCCCTCCAGAGGCATGCCTGTGGTTGAACTCCTATGACTCAATCCACCATAACCTAGGGCCTCGCCTGACATCTTGCGAAGACTACAAATCTTAACCACACTAAGATTCTCCTAACAAGGTTGTATTGTGTTATGCTAACCTTTCTTGGCCAGTTCCCGTTGGCTGTACCCCAATCTTGTCCACTAAGTCCCTTAACTTGTTTAGATCATACGTTTCTCCTTGAAACACATGATCTTGCGATGTCAAATGCCAATTTCGCTAACCATGCACTTACCCCTCAAATCAAATGGGAACCACTCACATGATTTGATCTCTCATGTAATCGAAGCACGACATACGCCTCATGGCCATATGCCTTTCCTTATAAGCATGTAACCGATCGGGTTCCGAACGTCCTAACGGTGGTATACTCTTGTCATGCGCCTTGGCTTGCACCTCACAAAGGTGTGCACCCAAACCATGCACTTGAATTCATAAACCTTTTCTTCATCTCATGCCTATACGATAACCTTTTTGTGTGCTCCTTGACCACACAATAGTGACTAACGCTCACGCATTCGCTTTACCGATCCTATGGCTGGTCTTGCCCCCAGGGGCACCCTCACGGTTGTTTAGTCATATGGCTTACCTCCTTGGTCATAACCCACCCGAAGGGTTCTAGACCCAAGGATCTTAAGGCTCAACTAGGTCATAGGGCTAGCTTACCTAGATAGACCCATCACACAACATATGTTATCCCATCTTAGTTGTATGATTCTTACTTTCTACTTGACCCATGCAATACGAGATTCTATAGGTTCCAATTCTTTCCCCCTTATGCAATCGCTTCTTTCGAACAAGACCCTCCCACAGGGCAACCATGACACCCTTAGGGTGGTACCTCTTAATCAAACCTATTGAGAGTTATCCCTCATAATAGCACTCATTGTCTCGAAATCCTTGGGGTGATGCCTTGAGGCTCACACCCAATATCATGTCTAGGTCCACCCCATCCTAGTACCATCGGATCCATAAGGGTTTCATGACCTTTGAGATGCATAAAGTAAAGATCCCACACATACCCTTAACATTTTAACACAATACAGAATCATCCAAACAAATTTTAAGGTCTCAACAAATGCAGATAGCAAATCACTTAGTAGGTATGTTGGCCACCTGGTTTAAATCTCTTGGGCACCTTAATGCTTATAAAAGAATTGAAAGAAAATTTGCTCTTGAAAATTGTTTTCACAACTAATGCCCAAGGTTTTGTTGGTATCAAGGGTGTTGAATAAGTAATATAATGCGTTTGAAATAAACAATTTAGAAAATCTTCTCTTTAAAAGTCACCTTGGGTTTTCTAGAAAAGAATGAGAAAATATTTCAAGATTTTGAAAAATGAAAGATAATATTTTCCAAAAAAAAATTCCATGTGACCAACTCCCTTTCTCAAATCAATCTTCCCTAATCAAACAAGGGAGTTCGGTTAGACTTGCCTTTACTCCTTGGTTGTCTAGGCGAAATCATGGTATGTGGGTCGGATGGATGATGGAACTGAGTTCCTCCCATCCCTTCCCACATACTATGCCTTTTGACGGGCACATTGTTACATCATGTTTTCTTTTCCACATGCCCTTGTATGAAACACTTCACATGCATACGGTGTATGGTTCAACTACATTTCCTACCCATACACCATTTCACACATATTCATCATATCAATCATACACAAATTCACAACATTATGCCTAACAGTCGTCATGTTAACTTATATCAAAATTCCATACTTGTCTACAGAACCATCACATCATAATTCCTGTTTCAATTCAAAGAAAACAAAACAATTTGTTCAGCCTAATCATATTAAACCACTATGACCCACAAACATGGTCAATTTCCTGCAAACAACCTTACATCGTAGCCCATTACTTCACATTCATCCAATGACATACAACACAAAAAAAATCATTCAAGTACATTGTAACACACACATTCACACGAATCTGAACGGACTGAGGTGGAGAGGCCCCTCCCTCACGGGTGGCTTTCCTTTCGAAATTAAGGGCACGAACAAAGGTTCGGGGGTCATTACCAACCCTACCTTGCGTCTTTATACCTATCGGCATCCTAGCATCGCACCAGAATTATACATCAAAGAGGATTTCACAAGCTATCCTATGATCAAATGGATGATACGAAGGAAATCTTGACACAACATTCTAAGCACTCTCACAAGTGTCCTCCTATACCACCGTTATGTCCGGATTCATATAGATGGCCAGGATGACACTCGAGAGTACTATTAGCTCCAAAAACCTAGAGGGAAACCTAGAACTCTGATACCATCTTTGTCACGACCCCCGTTTGGGGAGCACGCGATCGGCACAGACCGAAGGTGGGACCCCCGGTCTGCAAGCCTGCTATCCTGGAACTTTACTAGTCATGCATGAATAAGATATCGATATGAAAATTATAATTCATACAAATCATAAATAAACCTTTATATATGTACATGATCCTACCTCTAGACAAATGGAGCTTACCTCTAAGTTCTTACTTAGACTTATACACGTATAAAATAAAATAAAATTCAAATCGACATAACACCCACATGAACAAAATGTGGGCCTTGAGAACTGACGTCTTGCTAATCCGAGACATGTCACTTGTTCTGAGCCTGTCTCTGAAAACATTAGCAAACGAGGGGTGAGTCATACGACTCAGTGAGAGACTAACCCATCCTAAGCATAGTAGCGGGCACCACTACGACAGGGAAATGGTGACAACCACATACTTATGCAGAATATCTCGTACACACCATGAAACATATAATGTGATCAAATTCATCATTCGCAATATAATCTATAGCATAGATGCCAAGCACAAATAATTATTCAAAATTTCTCAACTACATATCAAAGACTTCCATCAAACCCATTCACGAATCAAATTAACAGATAGTTCAAAATCAAATAGCATAGTCAAACACATCAAGTCTGAAATCAATAAGTCAACAAAGATCAAATAAAACATAGTTCAATCATTCACATACCCTTGGGAGTGTTAATCACAGTGTCACACATAAACAATTCCTTACGAACACAAAATCAAATTCTGACAGAGTTCATATCATAATACCAATAGCACGTCATCCAAATCAATATTTCACAAAAATCAACAATCCAAGAAAACAAATATTTGAGTGTAATGTTGGCCGCATAGGGTTGAGGTTGCTTGGGCACCATTTAGTGAAGGAAGGTTGTTGAAAATAATAAAATTTTAAAAGAATTAGTTTACAAAGTCGGTGTCCAAGGTTTTCCAAGTAATAAAGAGCATGAATCCTCGACTTGGTTTTCAAAAGTATAAGAAATGCAGTATTTAAAGAAGGGGGTTCATACAATAAAAAAAAAACTATGTGACCAACATTACCTATTCACACAAATTCCTTCCCACAAGCAAACAAGGGGTGAGATTCAATTAGGTTCCTTCACTCCTCCTTTGTTTACCTATGAGTTCTTAAAATGGGTTGGTTAAGTGGTTCAACTAGGTTGCTTCCCACCACCTTCCCAATTTTCTCAATTCTAATGGCACATGGTTCAACCCCGTTCCTTCCCATGGTCGCCTTAGTACCTTAACAGAAGGTTATTCACATGGTTCAACCTTGTTCCTTCCCATGGACTACCTCATGCCACTTCACACATGGTGTATGGTTCAACCTTGTTCCTTCCCATACACCACTTTATAACACACTAAATCACTCAAATTAAGCAAAAAGACAATTCCTTCATAAAGGCACCAACATACCAAAAAAATCAATCAAAAGGGAAATACAACACCATCTCAATCATTCTATCAAGACTCTTGTTCATACACAACATATATCAAATCCACTATGTCCTTCAACCCTTGAAAATCACAATCACAATCATAATCTCAACATAAATCGGTCCACACCCAATCTCAATCAAATCTAAAACACAACAACATGCCTCATTGCTCAATTCATAATGGTTCAAATCACATAAAAAATCTCATTACTAGGTCAATTTAGATTCAATCCTAATTCATATTAAGTGCATGATTACACTCACACAATTAATCAAAAAACATAATTTAATCATCCCTTTTTGGGGCTAAGATAAGAAAGTCCCTCACCTTGGCCGCTTCACTTAGCATTCCCTTTGAGTACTCTGGTCTCCAAGGAAGCATTTGTACCCTATCACATACAACCAATTCAATCGATATCAAATTTCATACAATTTCCTAGTTTCTTTACTTATGACTTCTTACATGTATCCAACCCCCAAGTTCATTTACTTGGCCTATGGTCATCATTTGGTGTTGCTTTTAGTTCAACTCAATTAATGCATAAATAAACAAGTTTACAAACTTGTTCTCACTCTCCAACCTCCATCAATGGAGAATTTGCCAAATATGAAAAGTTCTCATTTTCACCAAATGTTCACATATCATTATTCTAATCATTGGGCATTCTTACAAATCATTTAGAATACCTAAATAATTCATTTGAAGTCCATACATGCCATCATGTTTAAGAAAATTTATAAATTCCATAAATTTTGCCAAAATTCGTAGGTTAGGAACCCAAGGGTAGAAATCTCCATAGAACTCAATATTTGGGTGATCTCTATGTTAAAAAATGATCCAAAGGTGATATATTATTTATAGGTAGCTCATTCTCATCAAGAAAACTATGATTTAAGAGGTGAAAACAAGATTTTGATGCTTACCTTTGGGGAAGTCCGAATTTGGAAACCCATGGAGGTTGCTCAAGTTTGTTAATGATTAACAATGGTGGAGGGAGCTTGATGAGGCATGGAATTGGTGGGAGGAAGCAAGAAACACGGTGGAAAGTGAATGATTTCTTCACTTGTTGCTTGCCCTAAGAGAGCTTTAGAGGAAGAGAAGAGAAGAAGAAGATGAAGAAAATGAGGAAGAGTGGCGTGGTGGATGCAGGAAGAAAAAATGTGTCATATATTGGATTTGAAAATTAAGGGTGATTTTGGACATTTGACAACTTTTGGGGTATGGTGAAATAGAGTTTTGATTGAATTTTATTAACTATATTTATTTGTAGGTAAGAATAGGAAAATTTTGAAATTTTTGGCTAATCATAAGCCTATTAAAAATATCTGTTATTGAGTGTCTTGCAATTGAAAATTTCCTACCCAGTATAATTTTTATTTTCGAAAAATTCTCAAATTTAAACTATAAGCTTTGAATAATTCATATGACCACTTTTAAACAAAATTATAATTTTTCTAACTAATTTTCATATTTATTTTAATTCCTTAAATTCTCAACTCTAAAACTATTAAAATCTTAATTATATCCCAAAAATTTTATTTCACTCTAAAAAATTTATTTTTATTTTTCTTTAGCCAAAATGTTTAACTTCAATTTCACAATTTTATCAATTTCTTATTATCCCATCAATTTCTATTTAATTTTATTTATCTATACGTATACACAAAATTATTATTTATTTATTTACTCGTTTATTTATTATTATTCCATTATATTATGTATTTATTTTATTTACTTTTCAACTCCAAATGATGACCATTCTAAGTCTTACTATATATTTGACCTGATTCCAAAATACCCCTCGGGTATTACAGGAAAAATGTCTCCATACGACAAGCCTTTGGATTTTACCAACATAATCAAGGATAAATTGGGGGGGGGGGGGTTGTCACGACCCCCGTTTTAGAAGACTATGACCGGCACAGACACAGGGAATACCCCTATGCCTGTAAGCCTTATCACCTGATTGACAGAATATATATTATTGAAAATACATTCACATGCATTATAATACCATGGCTACATCCAAATGGTGGCCTATCCTAGGCAAGCAAATCTACGGCCAGTGCCGCTTCAGGATATAGATATAGGAAAACACACATAATATATAAATTGTGTACTAGCTACACATCCGAAGATGCTGCCTATCCTATTCACATGCAACAAATATATGTATATATATATCTAGGAGACAAGTTTTCCCTGTATCGCAATGTAACTAATCCTGATCTTTAAGGTGTGTGAAGCTGACAGTTCTAGATTTAGTAATACAATCTAATTGGGTACGTCTACCCTTTACTTTATGATACAATGATAAAGAAAACTAAAATACAATTACAATTTATTCTCCCACATGAACAAGTTGTGGGTCTTGAAAAGTTTTGCTTGTCCCTCGTTCCACCGAGACTTCTTCCACCTGTACTTAACCTGTCTCTGTGTAGTAAAAATGAGGTGTGAGTTTTAACCACGTGACTCGGTGAGGACTCTCTCATCCCCGGCGCAAGGCAAGTACCATAACACTGGGAATGGGAGTCATACACAACCACATGCAAAAACAACTAGTTACTGTTAATTAGCATACATTCTTGGTGATCACACAACAACAGATATTTCACCCAACCACTCACATGCATTTAACAGATATTCCACATGATCAATCAACAAGTAAACATGTAACATATAGTGTCAGCTTTTACTTACCGGTCTTCTCACGTTGACGTAATCCTGTACATCACCACTACGCTGCACAATCAGCAATTATAGGCAAACACAGACAATTTGTACATACACACAGATACTATATATAGCATACATCTACTTAATTTCCCCCACTCTAGGGTATCTACTAGCCACAAGGTGGCTTTTCTACTTCGAACCCGTGCACTCGGTTTGCTGGCCATGAGGTGTCAAAACATACTTAACCCATTCACTTGGGTACTGGTCACCTCGTGACAATTCTATTAATCAAACACAATCAACTTCCTCCCATGTCTCCTTATCTTAGTCTCACATATTAATAGGATTCTTTGTATAATTCCCGAATGATCAACAATACCTCTCCTTGTTAATATGGACCAGTAACTTCAACAGGATATAACTCATATACCCGTCCAGATGCACTCTCTGAGCCTCAAGCTATCGTCATAGCAATATAAATCCTTTTTGACCCTATTGCCACGATAGGGCAATGACCATCGTCATGGTGATTATAAAATTGAAGTCTCAAGTGCCATCGGACGTTGTCCTAGTCGATGTCTCACATCGCTAGCATAACCAAATCTGAAACCCACCAATAACTCCTTTTGCATGATTATAATCTAAATCACCGTCGTGACGAGTTTTCAAAATAAAAGCTTAGTCCTTCCGTACAAGGACTCTTGCCACCGTCGTGGAAAAGATTTAATAAAATACTCATCATGCCTCCGGAGTGTATGAGTTGGATTTGTAACACACCAATCATAGCAAACAATTACACTCTACTCCTATGTCTTCCTATCCAAGCTACTTCCCACAACCTATTTTCTAGTTCTTTTATTCTTTTAGCATTCTATACCTCTAGCTAACACATACCAGACAAGCACAGAATATACATACTCATGTAATCCACATAAGCACACTACTAGAAAAATGTAAAATTCTGACGGACTTTTTTTGACGGACTAAGATTGATCAAAAAAACATCGTATTTCTGACGAATTTAAAAAAACGACTTAAATGGTATAAATTCACCAAATGTACTGACGGATATGAGTCCGTCAAAAATGGGCCGTCATTAATTTATAAATTTGGTGGCATATCAAACACTAAAAAAAAGTCTACTCTCTCCTAATTGTTTTTGGTCAAATTTTATTTCATCAATTTTTTGATAAAATTTATTCCCTCCAAAATTTTATTCTTCCCTCTTCTTATCTTTCGTCAAAACCCAACCTTTTTTTTAATAAAAAAAAAAACTAACCCATTAAACAAATAAAAAAGCCTAAGTTTCCCTCTTATTTTTTTAATCTTCCCTCCTCTTCCTAATCCTTCCGTCGAAATAACCCTAAGCAAAAATGGCTCATCTCCACTACTGCTTGCGTGCGTCCGTTCGAGAGAGAGCGTTCAAGAGAGTGCGTTTGTTCAAGAGAGAGAGAGAGAGAGAGCGTCTGTTAGAGAGAGAGAGCGTGCTCGTCTGTTCGTTCGAGAGAGCGTGCTCGTCCTTGCCTTCGATCGCCGGTAAGGTTTGCTTCTGAGCTTGTGATTAATTTCTCAAGTTGCTATTTTTCTTTTATGGGTCTCTGATCTTTGTGTGGGTTCTATTTTATTTGGCTACTGCTTTTATTTCTTTTCATCGTGCTTTTAGTTCTTGGGCTTTTCAGTCTTTTCCCGAATTTTTTCTTGGCGACCAAGCATTTTTTTGCTTGCGATCTCTACGATTTGGAACCCGTTTCTACATTTTGTTTAGTTTGTTGTTTTGTAGTTTTGTTCTCTTTTTTTTCGCCAATTGTGACGTGACTTTGACGTTTGGCAGGGACCAGGGAGGTTGATCATTGAGCGTCTTTTAAAGTTTGGTGATGTGGTTATAGGCTTATAGCTTGAATTTGCTGAAGGTATGCGTCTCTACTCTATTTTTTTATACTTACATCTGAGTATTTTCTGCCCTCTTTTCTCATAGTCATATTGTTATGACCCTTGAGTTTCCCCAATTTCAGTGCTTTGTTTAGAGTTTAGACCAAAACACTTTCTGGGAAATTATTCTTCATGAGGTGACCATATTTTAAAAGCAACATGTTGTCACTTTGAACAACTGTAAAAAGGAAAACGCATATATGATTTTCCTTGTGACTTTCTCCAATCATATGTTGCTCTAAGCACTTTTTTTATGAAATATTCCATGCACCTCTTCCATTTATGTCTTTTTGTGTGTATATTCTATCAACTTAGAATATTGGTTTATATAATAGTCGGCCCAAAATGGTTTTATAATTATACTGGTGGAAAACAGAGTAGTAGGGTACAAACAATGCAATGGAGAGATGGAGGAAAGAGCCCGTTTGGATGAGCTTATTTTGAGTAGAAAGTACTTTTATTTTGAATTTAAGTACTTGTAAGAAAAAAATAATGTGTTTGTTTAGGTTTTTGAAAAAAAAAGGAGAAGCATTTAAAAAAAACTAAAAATCCTCTCTTTTATGGAGCACAACTTTGTAGCTTCACTTAAAAGCCCAGGCGATAGAGGAGAGGTGAAAAACCAGTAGTTTTTAATGGACAAAAATAACTTTGTTTTTCTCTTTAATTTTCTTCAACCCATATAAACGTATCATCACGTACATCACGTACATCACGTATGTATCACACTAAGCAACAAAAACAACCCTATAGAATTAGAGAAGACATGGCCACGTGGGTTCACCATAAAAGAAATATGTTTTTTTTTAAAAAAAAAAACAATAAATGAAACTGCTTAGAATAAAATCTTAAAAATTTTATTTTATTTATATACACCTTTCCAAGCATGTGAATAAGTATTTTTAATAAATGTCTATTTTAGTCATTTTCATTATTAAGAAGTAGACCTGATCACGGGCCGGGCTTTAAAAAATACGGGCCGGGCTTTCGGGCTTTTTAACTAAAAATTCAAGCCCGAGCACGGGCCCGTTTTTTTAAACTAAAAAACGGGCCGGGCTCGGCCCGTATTAAATGGAAAACGGGCCGGGCCGCCATATTTTGTACCATTTTTTTATATAGTTTATTTCATGTTTCATTTAAAATAGGGTAAACTACAGTTTGCCCCCCTGTGGTTTGGCCTAATTTCAGTTTGCCCCCCTGTGGTTTAAAGTGCGACACTTAACTACCCTGTGGTTTGGCTTAAAATTAATGTGACCCCCTGTGGTTTAGAGTGTGACACTTGACCCCCCTGTGGTTTGTTATGTTATCACTTAACTACCTTCACCTACCTTCTATCCAAATTTTAGTCAAATTAATCATCATTTTTATACTTTTAATGTTTAAAATTTGTTATTCAACACTCTAGAATTATAAAATAATTCAAAAAAATTATATTTAATATAAAAAAAATTATAATTTTAAAAAATCAATAATTTGAATATGTTAATACTTAATATGAAGTTGGATTGTCACTTTATTTTGGTACACTATTAACGTTATATGATTGGATAAATTGGATACTTTTCTAAGAAAATTATTGTTTAATGTTAGAGTTTCTAAGCTCAATAACGTTAACATTCAATTCAGGTATGTATGTTCCGAACTTGAACAATAAAAAAAACTTAATTTTAGTTATATATTTATATTATATTATTCTCTTACAATTTTATTTTGATTGATTTAATAATTCTAAAATATTAAAGATAAAAAATAAAAATAAAATGAATAAATAACTAAATATAAATAATCAATAGAGTAAACAATAAATATTAAATTATTTTATTGATTTTTTAAAATTATAATTTTTTTTATATTAATTATATATTTTTTGAATTATTTTATAATTATAGAGTGTTGAATAACAAATTTTATACATTAAAAGTATAAAAATGATGATTAATTTGACTAAAATTTGGATAGAAGGTAAGTGAAGGTAGTTAAGTGCTAACATAACAAACCACAGGGGGGTCAAGTGTCACACTCTAAACCACAGGGGGCACATTAATTTTAAGCCAAACCACAGGGTAGTTAAGTGTCGCACTTTAAACCACAGGGGGGCAAACTGTAGTTTACCCTTTAAAATACAAAGAGATACTTTTTTTCTTAAAAATAGATAGTTAAAAGATTTTAATGTATTATATATATAAACATTTTATACGGATTGTATATAAAGATATACATATTTTGTATCCAAAATATATTATATACATATTTTGTATCCAGAATATATAGCAAATTACACACTCTAAGAGAGCTTGAATTTGCTCCTAATGGATTGTGTGAAGAAAATGGTACACGCACTTTAGGAAAATTAGTATAATGCTAGTTAATTGGAAGTTGGAAGCTAGTCTCCCCTGTAAGATTGAATTTTTTAAATGTTCAAATATGTAAGATTAAATGAATCAAATACAAGACATTGGACATCAAACATTAAAATATGTTATCAATTAGGTTGGTATTTATTCTATATTAGATTGAGTTTTTTTTTTTTTTTAATGTATTATATATATAAAATAAAAATAAAATAAGTATATATAATACGGGCCGGGCTTTAAAAAAAGCCCGAGCCCAGCCCGTATTTTTGCGGGCTTTTTAAAAAACGGGCTTTCGGGCTCGGGCTCATATTTTCGGGCTCGTTTTTGCATTTTAGCGGGCCGGGCTTATCGGGCCGGGCGGGCTTTAAGGCCCGTGATCAGGTCTATTAAGAAGTACTTTTTTTAATTTTACATTCAAACACGTATTATCTGTCAAAGTAGTTTTTAATTATGGTATCCAAACATAAAATGACTTTTTTCAAACACGGCCCAATACAAGTAACCAACCGCCTTGCCTAACGGCTCTTATAGACGTTACCATGACGAACTACGTGGACTTTGATCCCTTCCCAAGGGTACGTAGGCACCTAGGTTGTCATGACCCCCGTTTAGAGGACCGTGATCGACACAGACACAGGGAATATCCCTGTACCTGTAAGCCTTATCACCTAATTGACAGAATACCTATTATTGAAAATACATCCACATGCAGTATAATACCATGGCTACACCAAAATGGTGGCCTATCCTAGGCAAGCAAATCCATGGCTGGTGCCGCTTCAGGATATAGACATAGGAAAACACACATAATATATATAACCTGTGTACTGGCTACACATCCGAAGATGCTGCATATCCTATTCACAGGCAACAGATATATGTATATATATATATGTATATATATAGATATATATATATTGAAAACAAGTTTTCCCTGTATCACAAGATAACTAAACCTGATTTTTAAGGTGTGTGAAGCTGACAGTTCTAGATTCAGTGATACATTATAATTTGGTACGTCTACCCTTTACTTTATGATACAATGATAAAGTAAATTAAATTACAATTACAATTCATTCACCCACATGAACAGTTGTGGGTCTCGGAAAGTTTTATTCGTTCCTCGTTCCACCGAGACTTCTTCCACCTGTACTTAACCTGTCTCTGTGTAGTAAAAATAAGGTCTAAACCACGCGACTCAGTGAGGACTCTCCCATCCCCGGCGCAAGGTGGGTACCATAGCGCTGGTTCGGGAGTCATACACAACCACATGCAAAAACAACTAGTTACTGTTGTTAGCATACATTCTTGGTGATCACACAACAATAAAAATTTCACTCAAACACTCACATGCATTTAATAACTGTAAACATGCAGCAGTTTATTCCACGTCATCAATCAGCAAGTAAACATGTAACATATAGTGCCGGCTTTTACTTACCGATCTTCTCACGTTTCAGCATGTCTGAGTCAAACAAGACGTGTGGTGACGTAATCCTGTACGTTACCACTACGCTACACAATCAACAATTATATGCAAACACAAGCAATTTTTACATACACACAGATGCTAAACATACATCTACTTAATCTCCCCAACTCTGGGGTATCTACTAGCCACTACATGGCTTTTCTACTTCGAACCCGTGCACTCGGGCTACTGGCCACCACGTGGCAAATATACTTAACCCATTCACTTGGGTACTGGTCACCTCGTGACAATTCTATTAATCAAACAATACTTAACCCATTTACTTGGGTACTAGTCACCTCGTGACAATTCTATTAATCAAACACAATCAACTTCTATCTATCAAACAACTGATACGTAGCCACCACGTGGCACGTCCTGACCCCTTGCTGCGGGGCAATAGCTTGAGCCCACTTGTCCATTACCCAACCAGGCCACATGGTGGGCACGGCACGACGTCTCGAAGCATGGCCACTGACACACCCTGGACCAACTCCACATGATGATTTCTCTTTTACTAGGTTAGGCTCACGGTTCACCCGTAGGTTCCTCCTGTGTCTCCTTACATTAGTCTCACATATTAATAGGATTCTTTGTATCTTTCCCGAAGGATCAACAATTATTCTCCTTGTTAATATGGACGAGTATCCTTAACAGGATATAACTCATATACCCGTCCAGATGCACTCTCTGAGCCTCAAGCTATCGTCATAGCAATATAAAACCTTTTTGACTCTATTGCCAGGATAGGGCAATGACCATCGTCATGGTGATTATAAAACTGAGGTCTCAAGTGCCATATGACGTTGTTCTAGTCGATGTCTCACATCGCTAGCATAACCAAATCCGAAACTCACCAATAACTCCCTTTGCATGATTATAATTTAAGTCACCGTCGTGACGAGTTTTCAAAATAAAAGCTTAGTCCCTCGGTACAAGGACTCTTGCCACCGTCGTGGGAAAAGATTTAATAAAATACTCATCATGCCTCCGGAGTGTGTGAGTTGGATTTGTAACACACCAATCATAGCAAACAATTATACTCTACCCCTATGTCTTCCTATCCAAGCAACTTTCCGCAACCTATTTTCTAATTTTTTCATACTTTTAGCATTCTATATCTCTAGCTAACACATACCAGACAAGCAGAGAATATACATACTCATGTAATCGACATAGGCATACTACCCTAGGAGCAGAGATGAAAGAGCCCTCACCTTGGCCAACCTTCCATGCAATCCTCTCTTGTGACTTTAGTCTCCCCGGAGTTCCTGTTGCACTCTTTAGCGTGCCGTTGTTCCTATAAGAACAATATTTACTTCATTAAGATTATTACTTAGCTTAACTTGTTATTTATCTCTCCATTACTCTCACATGTAGTCCATGGTTGCCACAGAGTCAAGCTCTTGGTCTTATTGGACTTCTCTATCCCCACTTATGCGTATCCTTCATCGGACACTTGACTTACTCGAATATAACACTCTAATTGAGTGTTTCACATACTTGGATTTGAGTATTAGACCTCTATATAATTTGTATTCACATCGAAGGAAGCTTATCTAACTTGATTGGAAGGAATCCTAATTTTAGGAAGGTCTAAGCATTTTGTTTTAACTTGTGTTCTTACTCGGGTTCTAAGAAATCTAGTTTCAAAACCTCAATACACCTCTAATTCATCATACTTAAGGTTTCCTAATAATTATAAAGGAATAACATTATCATTTTAGAATTTGGACTTCATTGTCCTTCAAGTTTCCATCCTTGAGAAACAAGAAGGTACCTAAAATGATTCTGGATGCTTGATAGCATATTTAGAATTTTTCTAGGGTGTTTAAGATTGAAAAGAAGAGGTTTGGAACTCTCAACGTTACCCTTAAAACACATTTGGGCAAACCGAGCAGGGACTTGGCATGTTAATGCCAAGGTCCGGCCTTAGTAACCTCGGGCCAGCTCTTCACGGGTCTTGTTCAGTTAATATTTCAATAATATAATTTCAATCATATCAATCCAAGCCTATTTACTCAAATCCAAGCTCAATCCTAATTATCACAATTTCCCCAATTTGAAAATAATTATAATTTCAACCCCAAATCCTTCCAAATTCGAATTTGGGCAAATCCGAGAATATAATCTCGATTCCTACCCCAACTAAGTGTTCAAGAACACTTTCTAGGTCTCAATCTACCCTCGAAACAACTCAATCGAAGGCGAATCGAAGAAATCCCTAAAAAAGGGTTTAGAATGAAATTGGGGTTACTGACCTTGATTCGATCGGTGGGAGGTGTGAAAGACGTTGGAGTCGAGTTCCGATGGTCGTGGCCGGCATTGGACGGTTCTCTCCAGTGAGTTCCTCCCTCTTCCTCCTTCTTCTCTGTCCACTCCTCCCTCTCTCTCTCTATCTCTCTTCTTCTTCTCTCTCACATCTTTCTCTCTTTCTTTTTCTCTCTTTTCCTTTCCTTTATATATATATATTTTCTACACCTAACCCTACGGCAAACCCCTCCTTTTTTAAAATAAATAAATAAATAAATCATTATAATTAAAATATAATAATTAAATAAATAAATAAATAAAATTAAAAATAAATTAATAAATAAATAAATAAATAAATAACTAATATGTATTTTCTTTTCTTTTCTTTTTTTCTTTTTGAAATAGATAATAAGATAAATAATAATCACTTAAAAATAATAAAGATATATTTTTAATTTAATTTCCTTTCCCTATTTAATTCAGGTTTCCAATTTCTTAGGTCCTGAATTAAATCCCAAAAATTATTTTTACTAATTCTTTTCTTTCCCTTTTTATTTTATTTTAAACCTCGAAATTTTTTTTCGAGTATTACAATCTTCGAAAAAATTTCTTTCCGGTTTCTTTTAACTTTATTTTTTTATATTCTTTTTAAAGTTTTAAATTCCTAACCCTGAAATAAATCATTCTTTAATCCTCAAAATTTTTAAATAATTCATTCTTTAATCCTAGAAATTTTCCGGGGTATTACGTAGGTCCCCACCTAAAGACAAGTCCCCCAAGGTTACGACCCCTTGCGGTCCTTATTTTCAAAATTCAAATTGTTTGAACCAAAAACGATAGTTACACTTTTAATTAAAGCCTATCCAAACGGGCCCTTTCTTTTAGCTTTAAGTAGAAGTTAGAAATTGGAGTTTTTGCTACTAGGAAAAATCATAAGCTAAAATTTAATTATTTTAAGATAAAAGCATTCTTACCAACATTCAAAAATTCTCAATTTACCCATTCTAAAACTTAACCCCTACCCTTACTAACATTATTTTAGAACAATAATAATTTATCAAAATAATAATAATTAATTTTTTACTTGAGTAAAATTAGTAGATAATTAATAAAAATAATAATTATAAATAACAAAATTATATTAATTAAAATTAATAATTTTTTATCCATAAAAAATTAATAATTTTTTCTTAAAATTTTAATAAATTAATAAATTAATTAACTTATAATATTTATTTGTGTAATAAAACTTAACAATAATAATTTTTTATAGAATTTATTTATTTTATAATATTAATAGTACTTAAATCTATATATGATAATTTTATAGTTAAACACACTTTTTAAACACTTTTTTTTATTAAATACTTTTTAATACATAAATTTTTGAATAAATTACACAGACCTCCCTTGACAGATACGAATATTACACAGACCTCCCCTCTTATTGGAAATATTACACTGACCTCACTACAAAAAAGTCTATTTTTAGCGACGGTTAATCAATGACGGTTACCAGAACCGTCACTAGATGAAGAGTTGGATAACGCCTTAACTACAGTCATGTGATAGCGGTTCGAACCGTGGTTAGACACTAAGGCTACGTTTGGTTGAAAAAAATATGGAATTGGAATTGGAATTGGATTATAAGTGGAATTGGAATTGGAATTGAATTATTTGAATTGAAAAAGTTTATTTAGTATGAAAAGATGGAATTGGAATTGAATTATTTAAATTGAAAAAAGTGTGTTTGGTATGAAAAGATGGAATTGAAAGTTTATAAAAGAATGTGAGGTAAAAAGACTAATTTGCTCCTTAATAAATATTAAATAATTATTTTTTTAATTATATTTTTTAGTATATAATTACTTTTTTTATATTCATTATAAAAAATAAAAAAACAGTAAAGAGAGAGAAAAAGAAAGTAGGGACAAAAATGTCTTTTAAACCCAATTCCACAAAATTTATTTCAATTCCTGCAAAATACCCCACAATCTAATTCCACAAAATTTACACACCTAATTCTAAAAAATCAATTCCACGTAATTCAATTCCACATAACTCAACCAAACTAAATAATTCCTAGAATATTGTGCAATTCCATATGGAATTCAATTCCATGTCCAACCAAACAAAACTCACTTTATGAAATTGAGAATTGGATTCCATGGAATTGTCTAATTTCACGGAATCCAATTCTCAATTTTAGGAAGCAAACCAAACACTAGAAAATTTTATTTTTTATGGAATTGAATTCCAATTCCACAAAGTGGAATTGAACCAAACGTAGCCTAAACTCTCAAACTCTTTTCATTTAGAAAATTTTAGAAATAGAATTTTTTTTTAAAAAAATACTTTTTCGTTTAGTGTTAGATCATAGCACGACCAAAACCCTTGAAAGCAAAACCATAGCCGCCGACGACTTGGGTGCCTACTTCTGCCACCGCTTCCGATTGGCTTCTCGAGCTCCGGCGAGCCTTGGAGCTCGATTTTCGAGCTTCCGCACGGTTGAAATTGTTTCGTACGGCTGGTAATTTTGAAACCCTAATCTAGTGGTTGTGAATGATTTTCTTATTCTATCCATCCTTCCATTCATTTTTTTTTTCTTTTTCTCTCTGAATTTATAGGTTCACAATGTCACTGTATATTCGAGCTTGGACATAGAAGCTTCATTGCTCTGCTTCTGCGACATCGATCGAGCTTCTCTTGCTCAGGTATGCTCTGTTAATTTCTATCTCGTTTACATCTTCCAATTAAATTTTCTGCTGCTGCTTCTTAATTTGTTCATCATACTTATGTACTGACGCAATCAATTCGAACCTTCATGAGGTGGTTGTATAAAAGGAGATGGCTTGGGGTGTGTTGAGTTTGTGTAATGTCCACACTTCCCATTATTTGCCATCTGCTATCTGCTATCTGCTGTGTCCCACAAACACATACGTCATACATATTTACAAATATGTTAGTGTCATCTTGGTCCTAAAAGGAACTCATTACTCTGATCTCCGTCACATTTACTGTGAAATTGGATTGCCATGTCATTTTAAAATAAATTACAAAGTAATATAGTTTATTAAAGAGGATGTTTCCATTTTCCACCCTATATAATAAGAAGTTTTTCTTGATCAACTGTAATTTTAGCCTTTATGAAGTATGAACAAACCTGTAATTTTAGCCTCGTCTTTCTTTACTTTCCCTAAATTTCTGCTTTATAAAACTCCTTCTTATCCATTCAATTTGAATAGACTTTTCTATAACACTGTCACTGATTGCTGGGTATTATTGTGGTTCTATTCTTAATTATGTTAATTATTCAAGTAATTAATTTCCATGGTTGGTTTCATTGTCTCCTCGTGAGGCTCAGGTTAAGGTTCACCCTCCAATTTTAATTTAATTATATATTTATATTATGTGAGTTTGAAATAGTGAGCCACAGTCGCTTTCCTCATTGGATCCATGCATAAAGTAGAAGTAGTAGTTCAAAGTTAGGTTGTGCTTTTCTCAGTATTTGGCAGCTACACATCTTATGATTTATAGTTGTTTTCTACTTTATTTTTTGTTCAATGTGATCTTGTGCTGTTAGGGAGATTAGATGGTGAAATAGAGTTCTCTCATGACTGAGAATTTCATGCTAGATAAACATAATGTGCTTGGGTTTTATTTAGATTGAATGATGATTGCAAGGTTATATGAACTAAAATACAGGGTTCAACATAAATTAAATATTGTACTATTTGATCTACAAAATAATATTTTTCTTTATTTAGATTGAATGATGATTGCAATTTAACGTTATACCTTCTTTTTCTCTCTTGTCCTTAATATCAATAGACAAATTAACAAACCCTCCACTATACTTCTAGCTAGCTACAATAGTTAATAATTAAACATCATATATATGCTAGCTATAGAATTTTCATATATTTTCATATATGCTAATAGGTCTTCCAAAAGGAGAGGGTAATATATATTAGACCTAGATATAACTGAAACCAAGACACTCATGGAAACTAGAGTTGACGTTTAGATTTGAGCTTTGACTTTTAAGTAAGTTAAATGCATTTTGTACTTTTCTCTATTAAACATTTTGGGTGTTACAAGCTATATATAATAGTACAAAGTATAGGGATATTAGCTTTTTATTAAATATATGAGAAAAGTTGGTTGTGTTCAAAGTTTCTTTCTAATTCCTCTAATTAAGTATCTCCATGAAAATTTAGGTGTATTCATGGATAGAAGTTGGATTAATAAGCCACGATATTCACCTGAGTATGTCTCTGGGGTAGAAGGTTTTCTTGAATTTGCATTTTCTCATCCTCATGTGGGAGAAATTGTAATATGTCCATGTCTCAAGTGCGGCTTTAAAAAATTCCATTTGAAAGATGTTATGTTTGATCACTTGATTTGTAATGGTTTTCCATTAGGGTACGCTTGGTATAAATGCACAGATGTAAAGTACTGTAAAGAAAGTACTGTAGAGTAAAGTACTGTAGAATAAAAGAAAGTACTGTAGAGAAAAGTGAAGAGAGAGATAGAGAGAAAAATTAGGAGAGAGAAAAAGTATGATAAAAAGTGTGTTTGGTATGTATAAAATATGATGTAAAGTTTTTTTGGGAATCGTGAAACACCAAGATTGTACTGTTTGGATTTTACACCAAACATACCCTTAGGGTATACTACTTGGCTTAGGCATGGTGAACAACTAGAAAATGATTCTCCTCCTAATCTTATAGATGAACATGTTGAAACAGGAGGGTCTATGCAAGATTTAATTCATGATGCATTTAGGGATGTCCTTGGAGGAAGAAACACTGATGAACCAGAGCCAAGCCACACCCAAACTAGTGAAGTGCGTTTTAACGCCACTAATGAGGAAGCAAGCAAGTTTAGTGACTTAATCAATGAAGAAAAACAAGAATTGTATGAAATATTCAAAACTTTCATTTTTAGTGAAACTTTATCACATTAAGTGTTTATGTCGGATGAGCAATAAGGCAATGGACATGATCTTAGAACTGTTGAGGGATGCATTTGAGAATGCAAAGCTTATAGAGTCATTTTATGCTGCTAGAAAGACCATACATAAGTTAGGTCTTAATTATAAAATCATCCATGCATGTCCAAATGATTGTATGTTATATTGGGGGGATGATGTCGAGCAAGAAAAATGTAAAACTTGTGATAAATGTAGATGGAAGATAAATACAAGGACGGGTGATGATAATGGATGTAGCGCAAATAAGAAAAGAAAAGAAAAACCTGCAAAGGTTTTGCATTACTTTCCACTTATTTTTATTTTCTTTAGCCAAAATGCTTAACTTCAATTTCATAATTTTATCAATTTCATATTATCCCATCAATTCCTATTTAATTCTATTTATCTATATGTATACACAAAATTATTATTTATTTCTATTGTTTATTTATTTATTTATTTTGTCCTTACATTCCAACTCCAAATGATGACCATGCTAAGTCTTACTATACACAATTGACTTGATTTTAAAAATACTCCTAGGGTATTACATGACATGGAGCGATCCGAGAAAAAGAAGGAGAAGACGACAACAGATAACCAAAATTCCAAGGAGAAAAATAACAGAAAGCGCTCACCACAACAACCTCAAACGCCTCCCAGAGGACGGTTCAACAGTTACACTCCCCTCAACAAATCCCACGTCGGGATTCTAAAGGAAATTTACCACTCGAACATGCTCAGTTTCCCCCCACAAATTAAGAGGCGGAAGACTGGAAAGCCGGTGGACAAGTCCAAGTACTGCCATTTCCACAAAGACTACCGACACGAGACCAACGACTGTATTCACTTGAAAGATTAGATTGAGGATCTAATCCGTAAAAGACAATTGGGCAGATACATCAAAGAGGAGAGCAGAGCTAACACGAAGCATTCGAGAGAGGCTAGCAACCGAGCACCTACTCGCAGGGTTATCGGCGTCATTGCAGGCGGTTTAGAAAAAGGAACTGCCTCGCAACCGCAAAACAAGAAAAGGTGGAACACTCCATACTCGCTCTTGACTATGCCCCGAAGCATAAAAAGAGAAGCGAAGAATCCAAAGGAGACCCTATCACATTTAACCTCGCAAATCTCGAAGGACCAATCCATGACGACCCTATGGTGGTGACCGCAGTCATTACCAACTACGAGGTCAAGCAAGTCCTAATAGATAGAGGTGTCAATAAGGGCCTAGCCCTATGGGCCGGCCCGGCCCGGCCCTAAAAAAATATAGGGTCGGGCCGACATATTTTGGGCCCATTTTAAAAACGGGCCGGCCCGGCCCGACCCTAAAATGATTAGGGCTAAAGCGGGCTAGGGCCGGGCTAGCCCGCTTTTTTCAAAATTTTTTTTTTAATTAATTTAATTTGAGAAACTATACTAGTAGTAGTATAACTTTTATATAATATCTAACATTTGATTTTCTTATTAATTAATTTACAAAAATGTCATTTATTGTCCTTCTATAATTACGTCTATTACAATAAATTTATAAATAGAACAACAATTATAAGCGTAAACTTTTGCTCATGGTCCTGATTTTCTTAAAAATAGGGGTGTCTAGTTAGTTTCTCTCCTTCTTTCACAAAAAAAATATAGATGTTGAATTAGTTCTTAAATAACTTATTGGATTTTAGTTAATAATAAAAATAAATTATAACACATCATTATAATAATTATTATTAAAAGACTTTTTTAAAAAAAAATTAAAATAAGGCCGGCCCTAGGCTCTAATAGGGCCGGGCCGGGCTAAAGAAAGTGAGGCCCATATTTAAAACGGGTCGGCCCGGCCCGGGCCCTAAATAATTAGGGCCCAAAACGGGCTAGGGCCGGGCCGGCCCGTTTTGACACCTCTACTAATAGACCAAGGATCCTCAGCGAATGTCCTCTATTTTGGCACTTTTAAGAAGCTCGGGTTGGAAGAGGCCATCATGAGGCCCTTCCCCGAAATCTCATAGGGTTCTCCGGAGCTCATGTTCCTGCAGAACAAATCATATCAGCCCGGACGACTATAGGCACTTTACCAAAGGTGGCAAGTCTTGACGTAGATTTCGTCATCGTCTCAGCACCTTTGGCATACAACGCCATCTTAGGGCGACCGTCCCTGAACAAACTCAGAGCTGTAGTGTCCACCGCACAGCTCACTATGAAGTTCCCGATGCCACACGGTGTTGGAGAAATTATGGCGGATCAAAAACTAGCGCGAGCATGCTACGCAGCAAGCCTAACCAAGACCATCAAGGTCGCTCGCTTTGGTCCCAAAGAATCACGGGAGGAACCCCCCAAGGGTAAAGAGTGAGGAGGAAAAAACCAGGAGTCCGCCCGCCCGGACCAAACCTCCACCTAAGCTCTAAACACACTTTGCATGCTCGGAACCCCTCTCGATCAAGTGACAGACGTCTCAGTTCATTTCAAAGTTAGGGATTATTACTTTCAGCCTGACTAAGTTTAGCGTAACTAAGGTTATTCGAATGTAATCATTTTGCTTACTTTCAGTCTGACTGAGGCTACTCGAATGTAACCATTTTGTTTATCATTAATCGAAGTTTTCCTTTTGAAAAAAGACGTGACCCATACCTGCAAAGTGCTCGCATAAGTATTAGGGAAGGGCAGTGGGTCGACCGCCCAAAGAAACGCTCAAGAGCCTCTAGGGCCAAGCTAAGATTCCCCCAAAAGTGCGGTTAAGAACCCCTTGGGCACGAAAACACGAAATGAATGTTCACACAAAACATGCTAGCAAAAGTATGCGACCGTCCTGATCACACGGTACACATGCAAAAATCTTTTTACCCAGAAGTAAAAGGATAACCAAATCAGAGAGACTATACTCATACAAAAATGGGGAAGGCGTCCGCCTATTACAAGGAGCGAAAACCTAAAAACCCTACACAAGTCTACTCTTGGGCACCCCCAAAATTGGCTTTAGCCCCCGCAGGGTCAACGTTGCCAGCATCTTTCGGTAGCCTCTCCTGAACTGCTTTGGCTAGCTGCTGAGATGTAGCTCCAATCTCTGGACCACGACCACCAACAAGGGAAAGCACCTGATGGTCCAACGGACAATAAGCCAATTGGCGGAGGTAAGCCATGTTCAGAGGGGAATCAGTCTCCAGCCGGCCCCTTAGCTCACCATCAAGAAGTTCTAGAGAAGGCTTCAGAGAAGCCACCCACTCAGCTGGAAAGCTCTCTCCGCGAAGGCGCTCAAGCTGCTCAACCACCAGCAGCATACCGTACATCCTCTGCGCTCAGCCCACAGCCAGCCGACAAGATTCTCGCTGCCATGAGCCTCAGCACCCTTCAAAGCCTCATGAAGAGAGTGAAACTCATGCTGATGCTTCTCGGCGTCCTCCTGACGGACGACAAGCTCCTTGCGAGTCTTCTCCAACTCTGATAGCAGAAGCTTAACCTCGGATGGCTGACCACCTTCGGTCCTGAGGCGAGCCACCTCATGAGTCTAGGACCTTACCTCACGGCCTTGGTTCTCGCATTCTAACTCTTTCGCAGACAGTCACCCACGCACGTCCTCCAAATTTTTTCGAATGCCTTCCAGAGCTGAACTCCTAGAGGTCACTATCCCAAGAAGCCAGTTTCTATCGAGACGGCATCATGCTGCACACATCAAGAATGTCAGCAAATAAGGAAAATTCCAAGGTAGAAACGACAAAAAACAGCTGGATAGAACTAGGGTACTTACTACTTGTTTCTCTCACACAGTTCCAGCTTGGTGGAAGTCAGCCAATGCCTCGGCAACACTGCTAAAGGCACGAACAGTAATATTAAGGGGACTGGTGTCCAACTCCCTAGCATTTCTAACTCCTATATCCATGGGAAAGCGCCTTCCCAAGGCTACTAGGTCAAAAGAAGGTTCTCTCTCTAGTGGCTCGACAGGCTCAGATTGGCTGGCATCCAACCCCAAAGAAACGTCCTCCATGGTAGCCATTTGACTCACCACTACATTCCCTCCACCAGAGAGGGCCCTAGCCTCTCCAGCCGCTTCACCAGCTCTAGACCCTCCAGATGGAGCCTCAGCCATGGTCTCATCTGCAGTAGCCCTTTCTCCAGCAAAAGAGTCATCTGCAGGTTCCTCGACAGACCACCGAGCCCTCTTGTTCGCAGGCTCATCAGCAGCATCGGTCGAACTCGATGCCGCGGAGCGAGACGATAAAACCACCTTCATAGGTGATTGACGAACCGGCACAGGAGGAGGAAAAGTACCCTTCACCGAAGTCACTACCCTCGCATCCACTGAGTCCAGTTTCCACTGAGAAATCTGATATGACAACCTCGAACCCGCACCGCCGGAAGGTTTCTTGCACCCTCCTTCTTTATTCTTGAGGTCCGTTGCCACCGCAACTTCCCTCCTTTCTCTCCCCTTGGAACTTCCGCCATCTCCCCTCCCATCTTTCCTCCTTGTTTTCCCCTTGGGATCTTCTTGTCGGTGGGCTTTATCAGGAGTCAGTGGGACAGGCAACCGAATATCTCTTCCATCTCCATCGGGCATTCCGGCAAAAGCTTCAGTAATCATTCCCCGACCAAGAGAGTGATCCTGACCAGGCTTCTTCCCCCTACTCTGACTACTGCCACGAGTACGGCTAAGAGTAGGAGGAGGAGGAGGAGAAGAAGAAGGTAGGTCCCCCAGGTCAGTAAAATCAAAAGGGAAAAAGCTGTCGTCTTCACCATCCATAGTGAAATTCTGGTGAAAACTTTCACAAAGAAGAAGGAAAGAGGAGAAGAAAAGGTGCGAGAACCAGAGAAAGAAACCCTGATGAAGCAAGGAAGCAGAGAAATCATCGAAAAAAAAGGTAAAACAACAAACTTTCAAATGCAGGGTATTTATAGAAAGCACAAAGGCGCGACGATTCGAAAATCTCCGCCCCCTCGAATCCTGCAACAGATAAAACAATTATCCAGTGCATCTGTCATAGACTACAGCCACCTGCCCTAACCAAACATGTGGAGAAAAGGTACGGCCCAGATCCGTCATCCAGAAACTGGAGGCGCAAAGACTAAAAAGCCCCAAGAAACCCAAGAGTCACACGAAGACATCGAAGGGCCTTTACAGAAAGTCCGTAATTGAGGCTAATTATGGCAAATCTCAGAAACGCACCCACATTAAATGAAAAAAAACGGTTGCAAGTCACCCAAAGCCATAAAATCAATCAAGCCATGACACGTGGCGGTGACCACATCCCGCTTCATCAAAAGGGAACTCTTCACAAAGTCTTTTGCCAACCACTGGCTGTGGACGAGCCTGCTTAGGGAGAAGCATCCCGAATGGCCATAATGCCCATGGCCTTTGAGTTTCCTCCGCACACCCCTAGAGGGCACTTTTGGAAATTTCCTTTACACAATGATGACTCCTCCTCGGAAAGACTCATACTTTCTGCAAAGACGGCTCCAAAAAACTTGCTGAGGAAGTCAAAGCAGTTAGCCACCTAGATCAAGATGTGTGGCATCTTCGATGTCTCCACTCTCTGAGTAGATCTAGAGATACACCAAGCCTCACTAGTCGAACGACCGACCAAGATGGCCAGACCCACTTGCGGACGGGCTCGTTTTGACAAAAGGAAACAAGTGAAAATTTTCCTAAGTAGCTTGCTGAAAGGGAACTTAAATCCACGAGCGCCCGACAGCCGTAGACTTGGGGGAATTATGTAACTACAGAATATTTCCCCTAGGAATACATGGCATTGGGTTTCCAGAAGCTCCATGGTAGCTTGCACCAGAGACACGTGGCACCACTCATCTACCCCCTACGTGGCCGGTACCCATGTCTCTCCTCTTGGGCTCTCGTCCAAGGGACGCAGAAAGCCTCCAAGTATCGTGGGACAACCCACGTCCAGTGAGAACCTGGTTGACCACGTTCTCCCCCACACTTGGCATAAAAGGCCCACACTTGGCATAAAAGGCCCACACCCTGGGGACTCGAGGACATCAGAACAAGAGGCAAGTGACACAGACTCTGATTACACCAAAGCTAGACTTAGCTTCCCTTATAGAATACAACTCCCTGTCAACTGAAGAGCTTAGCCCACGACACCACCAAGCTCCGACCATCAACAGGCATATCTCCTCCACGGAGATTCCCACCAACAGAGCTCCTAACAGCTCTAAGAGAATCTTGCTCTCTCATAATCTTAGGCAACCTCCTACGAGTGGCTCGCCCGCCCGGGGTACCTTATATACGTCTTAGCCGCACACGGCCCCATACAGGTAATCACCACACCTAACAGCTCTTATAGACGTCATCATAACGAACTACATGGACTTTGATCCCTTCACATATGTACGTAGGCACCTAGGTTCCTACCTAAGGATAAGTCCCTTAAGGTTTTGACCCCTTGCGGTCCTTATTTACAAATTAAAATTGTCTGAACCAAAAACGACAGTTACATAGAGTTTAACTCAAATTAATTTAAATGATTTTTGGAGTTTGTACTATTCTCCATTCAAGTACTACCATATCTCTAACTTCAACTATCAAACTTGCTAATCTCTTTTCTTGTTTTCATTTGTGTAAATTCCTTAGCAAAATGCATTCTCTAGGCTTCAGCAAAATAATTAAGAGCCTGTTTGTGCAAGCTTATTTTTAAAAAGTGTCCTGTTTGTGCATGCTTATTTCATAAAATAAGTGATTCTTAGTTGTAGCATAATGCACTTTTATAGCTTTAAGAAGAAGCTAGAAATTGGAGCTTCTTTTTCTAGCTAGTAGCAGAAGCTGAAATTTAAATAATTTAGGACAAAAATACCCTTAATAAAATTTCATATGTCCCATTATATCCTTTGTTATTTTAAACCTAATTTTGGCCTATACAACTACACTTTATTTTGAGACATGCTAATTTATAATTTGAATACATTGATGTTTTTTATTGTGATGTTCTTTGTATTAGGGATGCAATTTTTTATTTTAATAACATTAATAGATATTAATTAATAAAAAACTAATCATAGATAACAAAATTACATCCCTAAAAAAACAAAATTACATCAATTAAAATTAATAGTTATTTAATTAAAATTTTAATATATTAATAAATAAATAAAATTTTTATTTTTACTTATTTAATAATAAAAAATTAAATATTGATATCCATTTATCTATTTAATAGCATTAACAACATCATAATCTATATATGCCCTTCTTGGTAATTTTATAGTCAAAAGCACTTATTTATAGAATTTTACCAAACACAAATTGTTTTTCAGTTATTGATAAAAGTACTTCTCAAATAAATTTGCCAAATACAAACTTCTACTCATTCACAACACTTTTAAAGAAACTTCATTTAAAAAGAAGTCATTTGAAAATTAGCAGTTTTCATAAACTTGCACAAACGGGCCCTAAATTTAACCAAATAAGTCTATATTATAATAAGTATTATTTAATATATATATAAAATTGTTAAAGTAGAATTGTAATACCTCGAAAAATTTCGAGGATTTAAGAATGATTTATTCCGAGGATAGGAATCAAAACCTTAAAAAGAATATAGGAAAAGTATGAAAGTTAAGGGAAACCGGAAAGGAATAAGAGAATTCTTCGAAGTTTAAAATAAAATAAAAGATGAAAGAAACAAGTAAAATATTTTTCTTGGAATTAATTCAGGACCTACGAAATTAGAAACCCAAAATAAATAGGAGTGGGAACTAAATTAAAATATTATTAGTTAATATTTGTTTAATTATTAATTAATTAATTTTTATTATGATTATTTTAAATATTCAAAAAGGGGGGTTTTTAGGAAAGTAGAAAGTGAAAGAAAAGGAAGTAGGAACTATCTTTGGTATTCAATTTGGGACTTAAAATAAGATAAAATGTAATTGGAAGGATGAGGGGTGAAGTTGGAGATATTTTTAACCTTTTCTTTGGTATTATTATTATTATTAATTTATTTATTTAATTAATGTTACTTTAAGATTTTATTATAAATTAAGTATGTTAATAAGTAAATAAAAGAAAGGAAAAGAAAATAAAAGGGAAAAAGAGAGAAGGAGAAAGCCAAAGGAAGAAGCAAGAGAAGAAAGAAAGGAAAGGAGGGAGAGGGAGAAGGAAGAAGCAAGAGAAGAAAGAAACGAAAGGAGGGAGAGGGACAAGAGAGAGAGAGGGAGTTAGGGCTTGGATGGAGGAGGAAATCCGACAGGAATCTCCCTGGAATCTGGCGAGCCAGTGTTGGAGGAGGAGCCGGAGAGCATCCTCGTCATCTTCCTCGTCTCAATGTCTTGAGTTAAGGTTGGTACAACGCCCGATTCTCTCCAAGTTCACATTTTCTTCATTTTTCTTCATTTTTTGGAATTGAGTTGAGAATCCGAGTTTGGGTAGATTCAAGGGTAGAATAATGTTTCTAAAGTGTTCTTGAACACTCATCGGGGTTAGGATTTGAGGCTAGATCGTTGGATTTGGCTGGATTCAAAATTGGAAGAGTTTGGGGTTTATAAAACCCATTTTTCCCAATTTCAAACAATCAACGATTTGGCGACGAATCGGAGTTGGATTTGAGTTGTAGGACTTCCTAAATGTAGTATAAATGTAGGAGAACAAGACTCGGGAAAAGTGGAATTGAAGCCGGATCAAGAAATGGCCGAAAAGGGGGCCGAAACCAGCCACAACACAACAAAAACATTACTGTGCTGCGAGCTGGCATTGCAGCGCCCAAACTGGCGCTATAGCGCCATCTCACAGGTTGGCTAAGGGCTGCCAAGGCAGCACCTTAGCGCGACAACGTCAGAATGGGCGCGGCAGCGCCAGGTCCCTGCCAGGCTTGCCCCAAGCCCACTTTAAGGGCAAATTGAGACCTCCAAACCCACTCTCTTCAATCCTAAACACCCTATAACACTCCTAAACATGGTTTGGAGGATTAAATCATTCCAAGTGCCTTCTTGTTCCTCAAGGATGGAAACTTGCGAAGCAAATTAGGTCTAACTTCGTGAATTGCAACCTTATCCCTTCACAACCTTTAGGAAACTTTAAGTAGGATAAATTGAAGGCATGTTGAGGTTTAGAAACTAGATTTCTTAGAACCCAAGTAGGAACATAAGTTAAACCAAATTGCTTAGACCTTCCTAAAGTTAGGATTCCATCCAACCAAGCTAGATAAGCTTCCTTAGATGTGAATACAAGTTAGATAGAGGTCTAATACTCAAATCCAAGTATGTGAAACACTCAAGTAGAGTGTTATATGCGAGTAAGTCAAGTGTCCGAGGAAGGATACGTATAAGTCGGGATAGAGAAGTTCGATAAGACCAAGAGCTTGACTTTGTGCCAACCATGGACTACACGTGAGAGTAACGGAGAGATAAATAACAAGTTAAGCTAAGTAATAATCTTAATGAAGTAAATGTTATTCTTATAGGAATAACGACACGCTAAAGAGTGCAACAGGAACTCCGAGGAGACTAAAGTTACAGGAGAGGATTGCATGGAAGGTTAGCCAAGGTGAGGGTTCTTCCATCTCTGCTCCTAGGGTTGTATGTTTGTGTGGATTACATGAGTATATACATTCTCTGCTTGTCTGGTATGTGTTAGCTAGAGGTATAGAATGTTAAAAGAATAAAGGAACTAGAAAATAGGTTGCGGAAAGTAGCTTAGATAGGAAGACATAGGAGTAGAGAGTTATTGTTTGCTATAATTGGTGTGTTACAAATCCAACTCATACACTCCGGAGGCATGATGAGTATTTTATTAAATCTTTTCCACGATGGTGGCAAGAGTCCTTGTATGGAAGGAGTAAACTTTTATTTTGAAAACTCGTCACAACGGTGGCTTAAATTATAATCATGCAAAGGGAGTTATTGGTGGGTTTCGGGTTTGGTTATGCTGGCGGTGTGAGACATCGACTAGAACAATGTCAGATGGCACTTGAGACCTCAGTTTTATAATCACCATGACGATGGTCATTGCCCTATCCTGGCAATAGGGTCAGAATGGTTTTATATTGCTATGATGATAGCTTGAGGCTTAGAGAGTGCATCTGGATGGGTATATGAGTTATATCCTATTAAGGATACTTGTCCATATTAACAAGGAGAAGAATTGTTGATCCTTCGGGAAAGATATAAAGAATCCTATTAATATGTTAGACTAAGGTAGGGAGACACGGGAGGAACCTACGGGTGAACCGTGAGCCTAACCTAGTAAAAGAGAAATCATCCTGTGGAGTTGGTCCAGAGTGTTTCAGTGGCCATGCTTCGAGACGTCGTGCCGTGCCCGCCATGTGGCCTGGTTGGGTAATGGACGAGTGGGCTCAAGCTATTGCCCCGCAGCAAGGGGTCAGAACGTGGCACTTGGTTGCTAGGAATCAGTTGTTTGATAGATAGAGATTGATTGTGTTTGATTAATAGAGTTTTCACGAGGTGACCAGTACCCAAGTGAATGGGTTAAGTGTGTTTTGCCACGTGGTGGCCAATAGCCCGAGTGCACGGGTTCGAAGTAGAAAAGCCATGTAGTGGCTAGTAGATACCCTGGAGTTGGGGAGATTAGGTAGATGTATGTTTAGCATATGTGTGTATGTACAAATTGTCTGTGTTTGCAGATAATTGTTGATTGTGCAACGTAGTGGTAACGTACAGGATTACGTCACCACACGTCTTGTTTGATTCATACATGCTGAAACGTGAGAAGACCGGTAAGTAAAAGTCGACACTATATGTTACATGTTTACTTGCAGATTGATGACGTGGAATAAACTACTACATGTTTACAGTTATTAAATGCATGTGAGTGTTTGGGTGAAATTTTAGTTGTTGTGTGATCACCAAGAATGTATGCTAACAACATTAACTAGTTGTGTTTGCATGTGGTTGTGTATGACTCCCAAACCCAGCGCTATGGTACTCACCTTGCACCGGGGATGGGAGAGTCCTTACTGAGTCGCGTGGTTAAGACTCACACCTCATTTTTACTACACAGAGACAGGTTAAGTACAGGTGGAAGAAGTCTCGGTGGAACGAGGGTTGAGCAACACTTTCCAAGACCCACAACTTGTTTATGTGGGTGAATAAATTGTAATTGTAATTTAATTTACTTTACCGTTGTATCATAAAGTAAAGGGTAGACGTACCCAATTAGATTGTATTACTAAATCTAGAACTGTCAGCTTCACACACCTTAAAGATCAGGATTAATTATACTACGATACAGGAACAATTTGTTTTCAAAAAATATATATATATATATATATATATACATATATCTGTTGCATGTGAATAGGATAGGCAACACCTTCGAATGTGTAGCCAGTATACAGGTTATATATTATGTGTGTTTTCCTATATTTATATCCTGAAGCGGCATTGGCCGTGGATTTGCTTGCCTAGGATAGGACACCATTTCGGTGTAGCCATGGTATTATAATGCATGTGAATGTATTTTCAATAATAGATATTCTATCAATCAGGTGATAAGGCTTATAGGCATAAGGGTATTCCCTGTGTCTGTGCCGGTTATGGCCCTCTAAACGGGGGTCGTGACAAACTTGGTATCAGATGAGCACTTAGTCGTAAGGTGGGGTGGTAGTGACCCCGGGAACCTTAGGACGCCATAATAGGGAAAGGAGACATCCATGGAGGATGCCACCTAGACACGGACACATTTGGTTGAATTGTAGACAGGAATGCGCTACAATGTGTGATTGTTGCAGGTGTCAAATGAGACGATGTGTCTGCTCTGTTAGCGGTGCATTGTGTGCTATGGTATAGGCACAAGTTGTTTGATTATAGTATGGAATGCAAGTAGAATAGAAATATGCAGTGAATGGTAGTTCAGGCTAGGAATGGTTTGTAAAGTGAAAGAAAAAACATGTTTGGCGTGTAGAAAAGAAAGGAAGCCCATGGGGTGATTGAAATGGAAAGTTTACAGACAAGAATAAATAGGGGCATGAGGCATGAGACCAACAGGAAGATGATCTCGTGAATGGGTCGCGACTATGCGGTATGCTGTGGCTGAAGGAAGTGAGTTGTCCTTCCTAGAAAGTAAACAGAAAAGAGGTGGTCTATGCCACAGTATAGAAGTAGAAGTCTACGGACTAGAAAATCAGGATACGGTATATGGAAGGGCAAAGTGACCGAACCATATGCCGTAGCGATAGATGTTAAGAAGTAGAGGCATATGCAAACGTGTCATGCGTGACCATATGCCGAGCAGGAAACAATGTAAATGGTAAGGCACAGGGAAGGAGCCTAGTCCAACCCTGCGCTCGATCCATGAACGGCTAGTTCCTTAAGCAAACAAGGGGAAAAGAAAGGATTAAGCCCAACCAAACTCTCTTGGGTTGCTTAAGGAAGAGCATTAAGAATAGGATATTGATCACATGAGAAATTTTTGTAAGAAAAATCTTTTTGGTCTTTCCAGATGAGAAATTCTGAAGGACCCTCAAACTTTTCTTGAAAATACTAGGGATAACCATTAGAAGGCAAATTTTCATGAAAACTCTTTCTCAAGTTGTGTCATTCCAATTGGTTAAACCCTAACCACTTACGAAAACCTTAGGCATCATTTTCTAAGAAATAAACTTGAATAAATTTTTAAAACCCGCAGGATGCCTAAGAAAACTAACTCATGTGACCAATACCCTACCAAACAATAGTCCTTTTACAGGTACGCTGTATAAGGATGGTAGATGTAGTTGAGAAATCACTCGCTTGAAGTGATTAAAGTTAAGTAGACATCGAAAAGCACTAGAGGGTGCTAAGGTGCCAAGGGAGTATACAGGTAAACCTAAGGGTTACCAATTAAGTTGGCCATAGGGTGATTATGGACCCGAAAGCATTGGACCGGAGTAGGTCTAGAAGTGGAAATGGGCGTAGACCTTCGGGTACAGTCCAGAGATAAGAAAATGAGTGTTATTGCAGTAGATAGCTCTCGAACAAGATAACGTGAGAGATAAACCCCAAAGGGACTCGTGGAGGCCCGAGGGGAGAGAAAGTAGACAGGGATAAGTAGTCCCATAAGGGGGGAAGAGCGGAAGTCTATAGGACCCCATAGGATAAAAGTCAAGTAGGAGGTGGAGAACCAACTACTTTGTAAGTGTATGTATAGTACCCAGATGGTAGTGGACATAACTTGGTAAGCTAGTTCCACAGGTTGGTGAATCGAAAATCCGTTAGTCTGAAGCCCGTGTATGGGTGGACACTGAGTGGACAAACCAAACGTATAAATGGCCATATGGGTGCCATAAAAAGGAAAATTAACCGTAAGCATGGTTAATCGAGAAGGAGAATTTAGTGAGTAACGAGTATTGAGAAATACTTGAAGAAAGAGTACCACGTAGGTACGAAATGGAAAAGAAGAGAGTGAATACGGGAACGAAGTCGGGTAAGCATATGGGGATGCGAGCAAAAATGATAAAACAGGTATGCTATCGTTGGGGTGGATTGGAACCCAACGAGTAACACATTTGCAAGAAGCGGTCAATGTTCGTGAACATATGCCACACCGTAAGAAAGGAAAGAGTCAAACCGTGGGAGCAGATCCCGTTTGGTCATGTGGAGTTGAGCATGTCCGGAAAGGTTCATGCTGGAATTAACGAATCAAGTATTCCAAGTAGGAATACAGGATTTAAGTGAGTTGAGGAGTTCGAGTGGGCCAAGTTGGGGTAAAAGCCAATAGAAACCCAATGAGTAAAGTTAGCATAGGATGTACAACTCTAAGTGGACTAACCTGAGGATGGTATAGATCCACAATCATAGTCGTGTTAAGCGAGGTCTTTAGGTATGAAGACCGAACTGAGCCTAAGGCAGAGTAATGAATATGATGGTAAGGAGGAGACTGGTGAGTTTCCATTATAAACAAAAATGACTACAAGTAATAGTCAGAGAAGAGTCTAAGTCAATTAGGCATAGGATATTGACAGGGAGTAACCTAAAGTGGTTATGGAAACCATTAAGGGTAAGTGTAGAAGTCCAGAAAGGAAAGAGAAACAAGAGTAAAAAATGTAAGATCCTTTACCGTTTGGTGGAGAAACAGTAAGTGTAATACATAGTTGTGCTAGTGTCATGGCATTTAGCTTCGTTGGACACGAGTAGGGTAAACCGAGTCGGTAGTGACTGTAACAACCTTGGAAGGGTTGGGTACACTGATGGCACAAAGTATAAACACCTACGTAGGGTGTATACCGTGTAAGCGGTAAGTCTATATGTAGAGTAGAGGGTGTAGTAAGATATAAACGGACTTTTCGGGAGAAGTCGTTTACAAGGAATATATCGAGGGAATACCGGGAAAAGGGTAGCTACTTGGTAGTAGAGGATACTTAGAAATGGGGACTCCGAGGTAGGGGAGTACTTCGTCAATTAGAGTTTATAGAAATAGAACCTAGTGTGCTATGCAAATAGCTAGTGTCTTGGCGTGTTCCAAGACGGATATAAGAAGCCACTACGAAGGTAGCTAGTTGGACAAGCAGATTGAGTCAAGGTAAGCCTCACTAGAGAAGGCAATAACTATCTCCTTGGAGAACTAAATTGGAGCATGGCATGTGGTACATGCCAGACACTCCATTGAAAAATTAATAGCACGAAGTAAATCGAAACTAGGGAAGTTAGGTATCCTCGGGGAAGGATACGATGACAGATGGAGTCTGTCAATTAACACCTCGCGGAGGGGGTGGTTAACTACCAAACTAGAAATACAAATGATCACAGAATGAATATGTAAAGACCAGATAGAGACCTCGAGCCTCTAGGAAAGAAAGATGAACCGTAGGGTAAAACGATAAAAAATGTTGAAACAGAGTTTAGAAGGCAGAAAGATGGCACTATAGCTCTATCGAGCAGCGTTAAAGCGCTATGACGGAAGGGAAAAAGCGGAAACTTGGAAAATTTACGTTTTACAGCTATAAAAAAAGAGATCTGAGGACTGAAATTCATCATTCTGAGTTGAAAATTAAGTCTAACATGGAGTTGTGCTAAGGTTCGAGATACACAAGTTCTTGGAGCGATTTTCATGATCTGGAGGCAATCGAAGAGTTAATTTACGCTTTGGAAATTGAGTTTTTTTTCTTCTTATTCCCTTATCTCTGTGATTTCTCTAATGTTTCACTTTAGAATTTTGTTCGCATTGATGACAATGCTAGGCTAGGCTTTTCTATCCTAGGGTTATGGTGTTCTAGCATGGATATGTTTATTTGATCATTTTTATAGTTAAATTCAATGTATTCAATATTTATTCAATTTATTCTTAATCTCTGATTGTTTGGCCAACACTTAAAGGGTAATTTGGAGGATTTAGGTGACTTTGAAAGAAGCATAGATTTAGTCCTAGAATTGAATACCGTTAGTTCTAGGTTAATTAATCGAATAATTGCTTAGATTTGCCCTAAGGACAGACATATACCCGAGGGCCTAACAGAGTCAAATTTAGCTTGATCGAATAATGCAACTCTATATTTTGATTTTCTACATAGACATATGACAAGACTAGTATTGAGTTAGGGCTTGTATAAGATCGGCAGACCATACAACGATATTAGGGACTAAGATTAATATCGGTATATTGAATTTGATTGTTGAAAAGAACCAAACAACATAATTGAAGTGTTAGGATTAACCATAACCTTAGAAACTCTTAAGACTTGATTGCACTCATTTTCACTTGCGCTCATTTTAATTCTCATTTTAATTTTGTTTAACCAACTTCAAAACCCCCTTTGGTTACTTTAAACTCTCTTTCACTAAGTTTTGGTTATTCAAAAAGCACTAGAAATCTCCCAATCCTTGTGGGTTCGACCCTACTTGCTTTATACTCAAGTTTGTGTTTAATTGAAAGTAGGAAAATAAATTCTTATATTAATTTGATTGTGCTCAGTATGCATCAAATTTTGGCGCTGTTGCCGAGGATTGGTTTTAATTGATTTTTATTCTTCATTTTATGACCAGGACTACTCGTGGAAAGGAGTTCTACTTTCATTCTGAGATTGAAAAGACAATAAAGAGATTAAGGAAGGAAGCTAAAGCTGTGAAGCGAGAATTAAATTCTAATACTCTTACTAAGGAATTAGATACTCTGTTTGATCTCTCAGAACTCTTTGCTGAAGAAGGGCCATTTCTGATTATGGCCGAAGAGAAAACCTTGAAGGAGCTTGACACTCCACCCGTACAACAAGCTCCACTGCATATTACTGCTGCTACTCTCCAAGAACCACTTGAATTGAAGTCAAGCTTGATCCATTTGCTTCCTAAATTCAGAGGGTTGGCAAATGAAGATCCTTACAATCACTTGAAGGAATTCCATGTGGTCTGCTCTAGCATGAAGCCTGATAGAATAACTGAAGATCAAATCAAACTGAGGGCTTTCCCTTTCTCTTTGGAGGACGCTACAAAGAAGTGGTTGTTTTATCTATCTGCAGGTTCCATCACGACTTGGGAGCAAATGATGAAAGCTTTTCTTGAGAGGTATTATCCTGCTTCCTAGGTCAATAATGTAAGATGGGAATTGTTCAAAATCAAGCAGAGCACACATGAAACTCTTTTTGATTACTGAGAACGTTTTAAGGAGCTTTGTGCTAGTTGCCCTCAGCACGGTATACCTGAACAAGCCCTCATCAATTTCTTCTATCAAGGTTTGCTACCCAATGCAATGAGCTCGATAAATGGTGCTAGTGCTGGTTCACTTGCAGAAAGACCACTACTGAAGCTAGACGATTGATTGGAATCGTGGCATCCACCTCACGATAATTTGGGGAAAAACAAGAAGGAGCAAATGAGTTAATTGCTACTGCATCTATTGAAGCTAAACTCAATCAACTCACTGATCTTGTTTCTAAACTAGTTACCGGACCAGCTCAGCAAGTTCAAACCCAACCAGCCAGAGTATGTGGGATATGTGCAAATCTTGGGCATCCCACAAATATTTGTCCTTCTCTGCAAGAGGATACTGAATGCCAAGTGAATGCTGTGGGTGGATTCCAACAATAGAGGAAGTATGATCCTTATGCTAATACTTTTAACCTAGGCTAGAGAAACCATCCTAACTTTGGGTGGAAAGATAATCAGGGTGCAGAACCATCTGCTACACGTCCTAATGTTCCCCCCGTATTTCATGGTGGGCCGGTTGAAAAGTAACATAGCTTGGAGGAAATGTTCATGCAATACATCTCCAAAACCAACTCACTCATGCAGAGTCAAGCTACTACCCTTCCCAGTCAAGCCGCTTCCTTGAGAAATTTGGAGACACTGGTAGGCCAGCTGGCTAATGCACTCAATGGTAGGCCTCAAGGATACTTATCCAGTATCACTAAACCAAATCCTAAGATGAATGGCAATGAACATTGCAAGGCCCTTAACCTGAGAAGTGGCACTAAAATATAAGGAAGCCCTAAGACTGTTGAATATGAAAGAAGTAAAAATGGTGAGAAAGAGGTAGTTGACACTCAAGTTGAAAAGATAACTGAGGAAGTAATTCATAAGGCACCTGAGAAAGGAGCTGAAAAAGTAATTGTGCCACCTAGACCACCTCCACCATTCCCTCAGAGGTTTCATAAGCATATGCATGATAAACACTTCAAAAAGTTCCTTGATGTTCTAAAGCAATTCCTTATCAACATACCACTGGTTGAGGCATTAGAGAAAATGCCTAATTATGCAAAATTCATGAAAGATCTGGTTACTAAGAAGCAAAGACTATCTGAGTTTGAGACCGTGGTACTTACTGAGGAGTGCAGTGCTCTTGTACAAAAGAAATTACCTCAAAAGCTGCAAGATCCTGGGAGTTTCACTATCCCATGTTCTATAGGGAATAACTATTGTGGTAGAGCACTATGTGATCTAGGTGCTAGTATAAACTTAATGTTTATGTCTGTGTTCAAGCAACTTGGCATTGGTGAAGCAAGACCAACTACCGTGACTTTGCAATTGGAAGGCAGGTCTATTATTCACCCGCAAGGTAAAATTGAAGATGTTTGGTTAAAGTTGATAAATTTATCTTTCGGTTGATTTCATAATTCTGAATTTTGAAGCTGATAAGGATGTAAACATCCTGATGATGTAGAAGAATGCTCAAGAATCTCTGTGATTGATACCCTTTCTTCTTCTGAATTTATGAATCATAGTCTAAATCCTTTAGAGACTGCTCTAGTACTACATTCTAATGATTTGGATTGAAAAGCATTGGAACAGGTAAGATGGCTTGATGCTAATCAGAATAAGCCAATACACTTTAAGAAGTTTGAATCTTTGGAATTGGGAAGCCGTGATTTCTAACTTCCCAAATCATCATTGGAAGAACCGCCTTCTTTAGAGTTGAAGCATTTGCCATAACATTTGAAATATGCTTTTCTTGATTAAGCACATAGACTTCCTGTAATTATCTCTTTTGCTTTGACTAGTACGTAGGTAGAGAGTTTAATCTCAATCTTGCAAGATTATAAGAAAGCCATTGGGTGGACCATAGCTGATATTAATGGAATAAGCCCTTCCTTTTGTATTCATAAGATTTTCATGGAAGAAGGTTAAAAAGGCTCTATTGAGGGCCAACGTCGATTGAATCCTATCATGAAGGAAGTTGTGAATAATGAAGTAATTAAGTGGTTCATTGCTGGGATTATTTACCCTATTTCTGACAGTCCATGGGTGAGTCCGGTGTAATGTGTACCTAAGAAAGGAGGCATTACTGTGGTAGCCAATGAGAATAATGAATTAATTCCAGCTAGGACAATTAGAGGTTGGAGAATTTGTATGGATTACTGCAAGCTAAACAAGGCCACAAGGAAAGATCACTTCCCTCTTCCATTCATTGATCAGATGTTGGATAGGTTATCTGGTAGAGCATTCTATTGTTTTCTTAATGGTTATTCAAGCTATAATCATATAGCTCCCCCAGCCCATCATCATCAAGGCAATCGAGAATGCGAGGCACAAGAAAAGAAAACTGCAAGAGAAAGCTGCTACTGCACTCGAGGCGGGTCCTTCATCAGCACCGCCTCCACAAATAGGCACGATAGACCCTGGGTTGCAAGCATATCTAGAGAGGCAAGCAGCTTGCTTCCCTTTGGCCTTTGCGAGCATATCTAGGCTGGATCGGCTCAGATTTGATGTGGATCGCCTAGGCGAGTGGCTTGCTTCCCTTGAGGATTGGTCTCGGTACATCGCTGAATGCAATGAGGTCCTCCACCACAACTTCATGCAAAGGGAGCACATCATTAGTGACAACATCCAGGCACCACAATATTGAGTTTTTCCACCGCCACCGCATCAGCATTGAAATAAAAGGACTTAGTCTTTTGTTTTTTTCCTTTTAATTTTCTTTATCTATTTCATTTTTTACCTTTGGCCTTTATTTTCTTTTATTTTCCTTTTGATTTGATTTCTAGTTACTCCTGGCATGAATATCTGAATGTTGTTAACCCACTGGCTATTTGGTCACACTGGTATGTATCAATGTGCGCTTGGATGATTGTATAACACAATGACCGATGTGATATCACTTATGTGCTGAATACTTTCTAACTCTTAGTAATCATTTTAACTGCTCAACCAGGTACCCTACTTGTGTCTAGCACTGATGCTAGCAGCTCCTTCCCCTTTTTTTTCCCATAAATTGATTGCTTTATTTGAACATTGAGGACAATGTCCATCTTTGAAGTTTGGGGGTGGTTTTCAGAAACCCCCACATTTTTGCTTTTGTTTGGTCCAGACAATCTATATTTATTTTGAGCTTAAATGTTGGCATGATTATTTTTTTTCTTTGGCTTCATGTTGATTTAAATCCAATGAGGAAAATAGCTACATCCCTTTCTTTTGCAAATAATGGGAAGCCCTGTTCTTATTCATCATTACTTAGTACCTTGTTTAGAGATAAGTTTTGCACATACTTCTTGAAAAATCTCTATGCACAAGATAACCAGCTAAATTAACTGCATGCTCAGAGGGAAGGAATAGCATAACTTAGGTTGCATGATTATTTCAACCATAGGACTCTAGAACTTATCTCATACTACCTTGAGGCGAAATCCTAGGCATTGCATGAATTAGGGAGATGACTTAGGCAATTCTTTCTGCGTTTGAGCCTTTCAAGACTACATGTAAGCACTTACTCCTTAGCTCCCTAATTTTGAGCCCAAAGAGAAAAACCCATGATATTTCTAAAATAGCTGCATGAGCCTACCTAGCTAGAAGGAAAAGTTCCCAACTATAGGTAACGAAAAAAAAAAATATCCTTTACTTGTGGAAATGGGAAGTTCCCATGTGGCAAATATGTGCTTTAAAATAAAAATAGGCTAACTCTTGAAGTTTTTGAATCCTATTCTTTTTTATTTGTTTAGCCCAACACCTTGGCCACATTACAAGCCTAAAAAGTCCTAACAATCCTGAATTTGTGTGATGACTACATTAGTGGAGAGATGATAGAAAGACAACCATATGAAGCGCTATACATGGGATGATAAGATAGCCTAGGTGATGTTACACTGGACCAACGAGTCATGTAGGAGATAAATCTGGCTATACACACCACACTCCAGAAGTAGGCATGAAACTTCTCTCTATTCTTGAAAATTTGTTTTAATGAACATAAACAGATAAATTTTTCTATTAATCACAATAAGGTATGGTGATTGCGCAACGGAGCTTCTTCCTTTAGAAAGGTATGGTGGTGTTGAAGAGATTGCGATGGAAGGAGGAATAGACGAAATGGATATAGGGGAGAACTATGTTATCCAACAAATATCATATTACGTTTCAAAAGAGGGGGGGAATGGACTTAACCCCAATGGACGAAAGCCCAACGAAAATAGAGGAAGTACCTTCTGAAATTGTAAATCTGGATGATCAGAGACTTATGGCAAATGAAGAAGGGGGAGCCCGTCGAGCGCTATGGAAAGATGATAAACATGCTCAGTCGTATAAGGACAAATTAATGGGCATAAATGGAAAATTTACAGATGTTGTAAGTGACGATGAAGAGGAATTTCTGTTTGACCAAGATTTCAAAGAAGAATAGGATGCGAAAGTTGATCAGGAAGGTGAAGATGACCTATTCTGCCCAATTCTCAAGCTCACGGCAGAGGAACGAAAGAATCTCTATAAAGAATGGAAACAAGCCTTGATTTTGAAAGTTCTTGGAACAATGATGGCATTCAGATTCCTTAAGCTTCAATTAGAAAGAATTTGGTAAAGAGCAGGCAACATCCATGTGATTGATCTGGGGAATGGATTTAATGCGGTTGTTTTCTCGAATGTGCAGGACTATAATTTTGCTCTTCATGAGGGGCCGTGGATCATTGCTGACCACCAGCTCCTAGTGCAACGATGGAGGCCAAACTTTGACCCATATATCACAAACTACAAAAGGATTCCGGTTTGGATTCGGGTACCTAGTTTACCTATTGAATATTATGAGAAACATATATTATGGAGATTGGGTGATCTTTTTGGCAAGACTCTGAAGATTGATGAGCATACCCTCCAGGAGAAAGACAGAACCCTTGAGGTACAAAGAGCAAAATTTGCAAGAATATGTATTGAGATTGACCTAAGGAAAAAATTGGTGTCAAAATTTAAACTTTTGGGGGTAGTTCACCACATTGAATATGAAGGACTGAGATTAGTATGTTTTGAATGCGGCACCGTTGGACATGATAAAGAAATTTGCCTGGATGTTGTGGCAAAAAGGCCACCGGAGGAGCTAAAGGAAAAACAAAAGCCAGGGTATAAATTTGATATGTTTCAGAAAGTGGAAGTGGGGAAAGAGGCGTTTGGGCCCTGGATGTTGGTAGGGAAGAAGGTGAGGCGAAGACCGCGACCAAACCAAGATCTCCAAACGAAAGATGCCGGCTAAGAATGTTGTGGTCACTCAGCAAAGGTTTGCTGCGATTGCGGTCCAGGAAGAAGAGAATACAATAGAGGAAGGGAATGAGATTAAATGAATGAACCAATTCCGATAAGATGGATGAGAAATCCGATAAGCCAAAGGTGGCAAGCTTAAACAGATCGAGTATAAAACTAAGGCTGTCAAGGTCAAACAAAGGAAAGCGGAGATGAGTATTACAACAAATAAAAGATAAGTGAATCAAGCGCAAAAAAACACTGTTCCACACAAAGCAGTGAAATCCTATGCAGCAAAAGCGAGCGAACATATTCTAGTAGCTTCTTCTTCTCAAGGAATTAAGAACCTGAGTAATGTAAGTAACTCTCCAGAAAAGGCTAAAGAGGGTTCGTCTAGATTTCCTCTTAAGCCACCAAATGAGTTAGGTAAAGGTAAACCAAAAAAACCACCTGATCATGATGAACATCTCCACTTCATGAGAGTGTACAAGAAAAATCTTAGGGAGTCAAATACCCTGTTAACGAATTTGGGTGCCACCCAGGTTTTTACCAATAATTTATAATTTATGAATATCTTTGCCTGGAACTGTAGGGGGACAGCCTCCAAAACTTTTGCTAGACTTATTAAGGATATTTGCCATTCTTATAAACCCTCTATTTTAGCTCTTTTTGAAACTAGAATAAGTGGTGAAAAAACGGATAAAGTCATTAAAAACTGTAGTTTTCCTCATTTTATAAGAATTGAGGCTGACGGTTTCTCTGGAGGCATTTGGATCTTATGGAAGGAGGAAAACCTTAAAATAGACATATTAGAAACTTGCTTTCAATATGCTCATTGCTGTATTGATCTACCAAATGTCTTTGAAAATATTTTTGCTACCTTTGTGTATGCTAACCCGTGTGATCAAGTGAAAGAATTCTGCTGGACAGGGCTGGAAAATATTGCAACCAGTTTGAATGGTCCTTGGATAGTGTTAGGTGACTTTAATAGTTACCTTCATCCTTATGGAAAAAAAAGGAGGTGGTGAGCCTAACATGAGAAGAATGAATAGATTTAATAATTGCATAAATAGTTGTAGTATCTTTGATTTAGGTACAAAAGGTCATGCTTTCACTTGGAAGAAGAATGAGCTAATGGAAAAACTTGATCGTGTGCTTGGTAACATTGAGTGCAAATTAAAATTCCCTGATTCTTCGGTTATGGTCCTTCCATCCATGAAAAGCGACCACAACCCCCTTTTGCTTAAGGCTAATATGGACTCAATTCAGCCTCCTGGCGAAAGACCTTTTAGATTTCAGCTAGCTTGGGCTACCAACAATGATTTCAAGAAACTTGTAGAAGATGGTTGGGGAAGTAATAGCGAATGGCATATAGCTGTCAAGAATTTTACTGAGAAGGCGGAGAAATGGAATAAAGAATCTTTTGGTAATGTATTTGCCAGAAAAAGGAAACTTATCAAACGAATTAAAGGAATTGAGAGGGAGCTGGAAGTTAACTATGACCCGGGACTTTCAAAACTGAAATGGAAGCTTTGGAAGGATTATGAAGATACCCTCATGCAGGAAGAACTTATCTGGTTCCAGAAATCTCGTAGTAGTTGGTTGAGTTTTGGGGATCGCAATACAAAATTCTTTCATATGTCAACACTACAGAGAAGAAAGAAGAACATAATAGAGTCTTTAAAAACTGATGAAGGAGAATGGATTTCTGATGAAGAAGAGTTGAAACACCATGTTATGGACTTCTTTACTAACCTGTTTACAAATGAGAATGTACAGAACAACTCAAGGGATAGTTATAGAGGATTTCCACCCCTTAATTCTCAAGAGTTTCATCATCTTAATGCTTCAATCAGTGAAGAAGAAATCAATGATGCTCTTTTTGCGATGAATCCATATAAAGCTCCAAGAAATAATGGCTTGCATGCATTTTTTCTTCAAAATTTCTGGCATATCATTGGCACTTCTGTAATTCGATTAGTTTAGGAAATCTTTGAGAATCCCAAGAAAGTTCAGGAAATCAATCAGACTTTGTTATTCCTTATTCTTAAGGCAAAAGCCCCTGAAAGTATCAAGCAATTCAGACCAATAAGTCTGTACAACATGATCTACAAAGTGGTAACAAAAATTGTTGCTAACAGACTTAAAATTTATATGGATAAACTTATCTCCCCTAATCAATGCAGCTTTGTTCCAGGTCGCCAGGGAACTGATAATATCATCATAGCTCAAGAAATTATGCATTCGATGAAAAACAAGAAGGGAAAGAAAGGGTTTATGGCCATCAAAGTTGACCTTGAAAAAGCATATGATAGAATTGAATGGACATTTCTCCATGAAACTCTGACTATTCTGGGTCTGCCTGCTAATTTACTTGATTTAATCATGTTATGTGTTTCTACTAGTTCTATGCAGATTCTTTGGAACGGAGATAAGCTTCCTGAATTCAAACCGACTCGGGGGTTAAGACAGGGAGATTCGCTCTCCCCTTACCTTTTTGTGATTTGTATTGAAAGGCTTGCACATGATATTTTAGATGCCATTGATAATAAAAGTTGGAAGCCAATTAGGCTTAGTAAGAATGGCCATTGTATTTCTCACCTTCTTTTTGCGGATGACTTATTCTTTTTTGCTGATGCAGCTATGGAGTAAGCGATCACTATTAAGGAAGTGCTTGATGATTTTTGTAAGGGATCGAGACAGAAAGTAAGCAAAGAAAAAACGAGGGTATTCTTATCAAAGAATGTCAATCACAATCGCTCGAGTCAGATTGGTGATTTCTTGGTGTTCCCTGTTGCGGCGGACCTTGGCAAGTATCTTGGGACCCCCCTTCACCACAAAAGGATGTCAAAAGATCTATATGATTTTATTACGGATAAAGTTAATGCTAAATTATCTAGTTGGAAGCAGCAAACCCTCTCAACAACAGGGAGAATCACTCTTGTCTCCTCAGTTTTGGCTACCATCCCTTCATATGCCATGCAATCAACCCTTATACCAGCTGAAATTCTGAATAAAGTGGAGCAGATTATCCATGACTTCATTTGGCGAACAAACAGAGGAACAAAAAGACCTCACCTTGTGAAGTGGAACATTGTCAACCTCCCCAAGGAGAAAGGTGGGCTTGGTTTAAGAAAGCTTAAGGATTTCAACAAAGCTTTTCTTATGAAGGTTGCTTGGGGCCTTCTTACCAACTCTGAGGCTCTCTGGGTTAAGATTCTTCACAATAAATACTAAGTGGAAAAGGATGGAGGTATGGTGGTTAAGAAGCCTAGCTCCTGCTCCAATCTTTGGTCATGCATTTGTAAGGTCTGGGATCACCTAACCATGAACACCTTTAAGATCGTAAATAATGGCATAAGGACTTGTTTTTGGACTAATTTTTGGGTCCTTGGGTACCCGTGCCTCAATGCACATACGTTGGGACCTATTGATCAGAATACTTCAAAGAACCATGTTAGTGACTATGTTGATGTTGCCGGTAATTGGAGATGGCAGGATTTCAGTCACCTTCTCCCTTTTGATATTCTAAGTAGTATTGAGATGATCAAGCCTCCTAACAGGAACAATTGTGAGGATGTTACTGCTTGGTACCCAAGCCCCAATGGCCTTTTTACTATCAAATCGGCCTATCTTTCCAAGTTTATGGATTATGGGGTCCTTCCTAATACCACGTGGAAGAAAATATGGAAGAATCAATCTACTCAACGTGCTAGAGTTTTCTTGTGGAGCTTGGCCCACAATAGTATCATGACCGAAAATAAAAGGTTGAGAGTGGATTTGGTTGATAATGATCTTTGCAAGAGATGTGGCAATTGTAGTTAGACTTCACTCCATGCTTTAAGGGATTGTAACTTGGTTAAACCCTTGTGGCAAAAGCTGGTAAATAACACGGCCCAACATGACTTCTTTAATCTAAGTCTTCAAGAGTGGAATAAGTTCAATCTTCAGAATAAAATTGGGATGAATCCTAATATCCTGTGGGGTAGCATGTTTGGTACAGCTTGTTGGATGATTTGGAAGCAAAGGAAAGATTGGGTTTTTAATGATAAGAAGGAAGAAGCTAATTCCCTCATGAACCTTATTGAGCTAAATGTGATGAATTGGCTCAATACTGACAAATTGAATTCCAATAGAGGCATTTTGTATCATGAAAGTTTTGTGACTTGGAAGCCTCCAATAAAAGGGTGGATTAAAGTTATTACAGATGGGTCTTATAACCATTGCATTAATAAATTATCTTGCGGTGCCGTGATCAGAAATGACAAAGGTGAGTGGTTGATGGGTTTGGCTAAACCGATGGGAAGTGGAATTGCATTACAACCTGAAATCTGTGGCATTATTTTGGGGTTGGAGATGGCCTGGAAGCATGGGATGAAGAAGGTGATTATGGAGACTGATTCAACTGAGGCCTTTGATTTTGCTCAAGATTTTTATGATAAGAATCACCCTTTAAGGTTTCTGGCTGAGAAAATCAAAGAGTATAAAGACAAGAATTGGCAGGTGGTATTGAAGCACACTTTTAGGGAGACAAATAGGGTTGCGGATTTCCTTGCTAAGTATGCTAGAAATAGGAATTTTGAGGATTGTTTTCTGATTAGCCCTCCTGATGAGTGTATCGAGCTTGTAAAGGATGATGCCCAGGGCCTTGGCTTTTGGCGTGTTTAGTTTGCTAGCTTTTGTCTAGCTCCAATATTTTATCAAAAAAATTATGGCATGCTTATCTATTTTTATGGTTTGGATTGTAATTTGCCCGAGGAGGAGCAAAGGTTTAAGTTTGGGAGTATGATAACTCTTCATAGAGTTATGTAGGGTACTTTATGAGTCATTTTGGAAGTTTATTGATCATTGGGTATAATTTTTGCAGTATTTAAGGTTGTTATGCATTATAGAATGATTTTTTAGAAATTGGCATGATTTTTTATGGTTTTCTTATTGGTTTAGCCAAATTCACTCATGCTCAGAGTGTGGAGTGAAATTCGTATGTTTCAGGTCTCAAATTGCGCATTGGAAGCTGTGTTTGTGACCTAAAAGGGCACCAGAGCAAAGTTGGAATCAATGACAACAAACTAGGAGCCATTGGAATGTTGAAAAACATGATTTTGGAGTGTAGAAACAGAAAGATGGTGCTATAGTGCCATCCAGCGACACTATAGCCCCACACCAGACACAAATTGCAACAGAAGCACATAAGAGCAGAAAGATGGCGCTATAGTACCATCCAACGGCGCTATAGCGCCATCATGAAGTAAACAACGTCAAACCAGAGTTTAGAAGGCAGAAAGATGGCGCTATAGCGTCTTGACGGAAGGGCAAAAGCGGAAACTTGGAAAATTCGCATTTTACAACTATAAAAAAGAGATCTGATGACCAAAATTCAGCATTCAGAGTCGAAAAGCAAGTCTAAGTGTGAAGCTATGCTAGGGTGCAACATACACAAGTTCTTGGAGCGATTTTCATGATCCGGAAGCAATCGAAGAGTTGGTTTACGCTTTGGAAACAGAGTTTTCTTCTTCTTCTTCCCTTATCTCTGTGATTTCTCTGATGTTTCACTTTAGAATTTTGTTTGCGTCGATGACATTGCTAGGCTAGGCTTTTCTATCCTAGGGTTATGGCTTTTTAGCATGGATATTATGTTTGTTTGACAATTTTTATAGTTAAATTCAATGTATTCGGTATTTATTCAATTTATACATAAACTCTGACTGTCTGGCCAAGACTTAGGGTATGTTTGGATTCAAGATTAAGGAGGAGAAGGGAAGGGGAGGGGAGATGATCAAAATATCTTCCCCTCATTTGGGAAGATGAAAATTGGAGGGGAAGATAATGGAAGATCAATCGTTAATCCTCCATTATCCTTACCCTTCACAAATTCAAGATAACCTAAATTGGAGTATTTTGGAGGTGGTATCATCAACCAAACAAGTGGAGGGCATATGGAAGGTTAACCTTCCCTCCCCCTCCACTCCCTTCTCCTCTAATCACTCCCCTTCCCTTCCTCTCTTAATTCCCAAACAAACCTTTAGGGTAATTTGGAGGATTTAGGTGGCCTTGAATGTAATACCCCGGAAAATTTCAAGGATTAAAGAATGATTTATTTAAAAATTTCGAGGATTAAAGAATAATTTATTTCGGGATAAGGAATTATAACTTTAAAAAGAATATAGAAAAAATGTGAAACTTAAAAGAAACCGGAAAGGAATTTTTTTTCAAAGATTGTAATACCCGAGAAAATTTTTTGAAGTTTAAAATAAAATAAAAGGGGAATAAAAGAAGTAGAAAATAATTTTTAGGATTTAATTCAGGACCTAAGAAATTGGAAACCTGAATTAAATAGGAAGAGGAAATTAAATTAAAAATATATCTTTATTATTTTTAAGTGATTATTATTTATCTTTTTATCTATTTTTTTTTAAAAAAAAGAGGGGATTTAATTATAAAGGTACATTAGTTATTATTTATTTAATTATTAATTAGATTATTTTTAATTATATTTATTTAATTAGTTATTAGTTATTTATTTAATTATTTTATTTATTTTAATTAATTTTTAAAGAGGGGGAGCTGTGGGGTGCGATACAAGAAACAAAGAAAGAGAAAAAGAAAGAAAAAGTGAGAAGGAGAGAGTAAGAGAATTCGAGAGATAGAGAGGGAGAGGGAGAGGGAGGAGCGGACGGAGAAGAAGGGGGAAGAGGGAGGAAACATCGCCGGAGAGAGCCGTCCGACGCCGGCCACGACCACCGGAGCTCGACTCCAAGGATGGAAGCTTGCGGAACAATGAAGTCCAAATTCTAGAATGACAACCTCCTTCCTTCATAATTATTAGGAAACCTTAAGTAGGATAAATTAAAGGTATATTGAGGTTTAGAAACTAGATTTCTTAGAACCCAAGTAGGAACACAAGTTGAATCAAAATGCTTAGACCTTCCTAAAATTAGGATTCCTTCCAACCAAGCTAGATAAGCTTCTTTAGATGCAAATACAAGTCAGATAGAGGTCTAATACTCAAATCCAAGTATGTGAAACACTCAAGTAGACTCGTCACGACGGTGACTTAGATTATAATCATGCAAAAGGAGTTATTGGTGGGTTTCGGATTTGATTATGCTAGCGGTGTGAGACATCAACTAGAACAATGGCTGATGGCACTTGACCTCAGTTTTATAATCACCATGACGATGGTCATTGCCCTATCCTGGCAATACGGTCAGAAAGGATTTATATTGCTATGACGATAGCTTGAGGCTCAAAGAGTGCATCTGGACGGGTATATGAGTTATATCCTGTTGAGGATACTTGTCCATATTAACAAGGAGAGGAATTGTTGATCCTTCAGGAAAGATACAAAGAATCCTATTAATATGTGAGACTAAGGTAAGGAGATACGGGAGGAACCTACGAATGAATCGTGAGCCTAACCTAGAAAAGAGAAATCATTTTGTGGAGTTGGTCTTGGGTGTGTCAGCGGCCATGCTTTGAGACGTCGTGCCGTGCCCGCCATAGTGGCCTGGTTGGGTAATGGACGAGTGGGCTCAAGCTATTGCCCTGCAGTGAGGTGTCAGAACGTGCCACTTGGTGGCTATGGATCAGTTGCTTGATAGATAGAGGTTGATTGTGTTTGATTAACAGAATTTTCACGAGGTGATTACTACCCAAGTGAATGGGTTAAGTATTGTTTGATTAACAGAATTGTCACGAGGTGACCAGTACCCAAGTGAATGGGTTAAGTATGCTTTGACACGTGGTGGCCAGTAACCCGAGTGCACGGGTTCGAAGTAGAAAAGCCACGTAGTGGCTAGTAGATACCCCAGAGTGGGGGAGATTAAGTAGATGTATGTTATAGTATCTGTGTGCATATACAAATTGTTTGTGTTTGCATATGATTGCTGATTGTGCAGCGTAGTAGTGACGTACAGGATTACGTCACCACAAGGTCTTGGTTGATTCAAACATGCTGAACGTGAGAAGACCGGTAAGTAAAAGCCGGCACTATATGTTATATGTTTACTTGTTGAGTGATGAAATGAAATAAACTGCTGAATGTTTATATCTGTCAAATGCATGTGAGTGGTTGGGTGAAATATCTGTTGTTGTGTGATCACCAAGGATGTATGTTAATTAATAGCAACTAGTTGTTTTTGCATGTGGTTGTGTATGACTCCCATTCCCAGCGCTGTGGTACCCGCCTTGCGCCGGGGATGGGAGAGTCCTTATTGAGTCGTGTGGTTAAGACTCACACCTCATTTTTACTACACAAAGACAGGTTTAGTACAAGTGGAAGAAGTTTCGGTGGAACGAGGGACAAGCAAAATTTTCCAAGACCCATAACTTTTTCATGTGGGTGAATAAATTGTAATTGTAATTTAATTTACTTTATCATTGTATCATAAAGTAAAGGGTAGGCGTACCCAATTAGATTATATTACTAAATCTAGAACTGTCACCTTCACACACCTTAAAGATCAGGGTTAGTTATATTGCGATATAGGGAAAACTTGTTTCCAAAATATATTATATATACATATATTTGTTGCATGTGAATAGGATAGGAAGCATCTTCGGATGTGTAGCCAGTACACAGGTTATATATATTATGTGTGTTTTCCTATATCTATATCTTGAAGCGGCACTGGCCATGGATTTGCTAGCCTAGGAGAGGCCACCATTTCGGTGTAGCCATGATATTATAATACATGTGAATGTATTTTCAATAATAGATATTCTGTCAATCAGGTGATAAGGCTTACAAGCATAGGGGTATTCCCTGTGTCTGTGCCGTTCACGATCCTCTAAACGGGGGTTGTCACATTGAAAGAGGCATCTAGATTTAGTTATAGAATTGAATATCGTTAGATCTAGGTTAATTAATCGGATAATTGCTTAGATTTGCCCGAAGGATAGACATATACCCAAGGGCCTAACGGAGTCAAATTTAGCTTGGTCGAATAATGTAACTCTATATTTTGATTTTCTACATAGACATATGAGATGTATAGTATTGAGTTAGAGCATGTATAGGATTCGAAAAACCATTCAACGATATTAGGGACTAAGATTAATATCGGTATATTGAATTTGATTGTTGAAAAGTACCAAACAACATAATTGAAGTGTTAGGATTAACCATAACCTTTGGAACTATTAAGACTTTATTAAACTCATTTTCACTTGCTCTCATTTTAATTATCATTTTTAGTTTGTTTTACCAACTTTAAAACCCCCCTTTGGTTACTTTAAACTCTCTTTTACTACGTTTTGGTTATTCGAAAAGCACTAGAAATCTCCCAATCCCTATGGGTTCGACCCTACTTTCTTTATACTCAAGTTTGTGTTTAATTGAAAGTAGGAAATAAATTCTTATATTAATTTGATTGCGCTCGGCATGCATTACTGAGCATTACACAAAAAAAAAACATAACAAGAAAAAAGAGTATTTTCAACGACCTATATTTTTTAAAAAATTATATATATATATATATATATATATGGCTTTGGAGTTTTTGGTGTTACAAAAGCAAAGTGTGACACCAAAAAAAATAACTACTCTAACATACATGCATTATGGGTAGTTACTAAAAAAGTGGAGAAGTGCATAACCTCCCATTACTTCATTTAAAAATATAACAATTTTATTTAAAAATTAAAAAAATATCATATATTATAATTTGATATTATTTTGAAATATCATTATTATTTTATATAAAATTCTTAAAAAAATAAAAGAATAAATAGTATGCACGTATGTGCATGCGAAGCCTCTAGTATATATATATATGTGTGTGTGTGTGTGTGTGTATAAAATAACAACCAAGTTATTATTTTTTGTTCGAAAAAAATATGCTTTTCAAAAAAATTAGTTAGAAAAAAACTTTGATTCTAAAAATCTTCTTCAATTCTTAAACACACTCGGTTAAAATGGTATATGTTCCACATTAAATCATTCACATGCACGCAACAACTTTCTTTGACATATATGTATAGTATGTGACAATATGATATAAGTTAGTCAATAATGAGAAATCGGAGGCAACAATCATGCCACTCAAGTTCTCTCAAAATAATCATATAAATGATTAATGGTTAGTCAATCATATAGTCCAAAAAGTCTATATATGACAAAATTTCTAATATGCATGTCAAAATGAAGATCAATCATTGGAGCCCACCTCCAACTACATCAAGCTCCAATCCTAGTCAGCCACCTACTCATCTGATACATGCCAGCAACTATATGAGAATAAATCTAGTAGGTTTAGCAATCTAAGTTTTAAACTATTGGCATGTACCACCGTACTAATATGAAAATCCATTGAATTCTTATTCTTTATAAAACATGAAAACTTTAACTATTGGATGCAATATAACTTTCCTTTAGCTAACATCATGCTTATCTAGCCATGACTGAAACATATGTGCTGCGCTTACCACGATTGTACAGATAAGAGACATAGAAAATTTCAATGCAAATCATACATCATCATGTAACATGATCCATCTTACCCATATATGGAATTAAGAGAAACACTTAATAACACATCAATGTCAAATCAAAGAGAAAACAAGATTCGTCGGGAGCGCAGCCCACTGAACAACTCCTTGTACCCTGACAGCATACATGAATGAAAACAAATCTCTCTATGGTAGCTTGCCACAACTATAGTACAATCTGAGGCGTCCTTCAGCCGGATCCAAGTACTAGCTGGACCAATGTATCCCAAAGGCCCTGACCATCGTATCCCGGATGCAGCCATTACCCAAATAGAAGGTTACCATTGTATCCCAATGATCCGAGCCATCATATCTCGAATGACTCCCTTCCATATTGGTTCATCTAATGACTACCTTCATCAAAAGATAGATCGCACCCGCCCCGAATTATAGGGTTTGGTTATTTTATCCTAATAACCCAGACCACCATATCCCGATGATCGTTTCCCTTTCTTGTTCGGGCCATGATGAGGCTATGGAATCACCACCTTGTTGGTTGAATCATTTCCCTGGTACGCTAATCACCAGTACAATCACTAAGGTAATGAAGTCTAAGCCATGATCATGCCTAATTCTAAGTACGTGACCCTCTAATTGGCCATGAGAGTTCACTAACTTAGAAGGTGCTATCAACATGGGTTTTCGAAAACAATTTATTTAAACCACTAACCGTGGAGCAATCAATGGTCGTCCCATACCAACCACTGGTCCCTCAAACATAGATTTCACTCCCTCTAGGATTGTACTAGAACTACTCCCTTTCCTTTATTCTCTAATCCCATTTCTTTAAACTTTAACGATTCATTTACCTTAAGTTCATCATATAAATCCTTTACTTTGAGTGTTTTTGAGCCTTGGTGTAATACCCGGGAACATTTTTCGAAGTTAAAATAAAATAAAAGGGAAAGAAAAGATGTAGAAAATAATGTTTGGGATTTAACTCAGGACTTAAGAAATTGGAAGCCTGAATTAAATAGGGAAAGGAAATTAAATTAAAAATATATCTTTATTATTTTTAAGTGATTATTAATATCTTATTATCTATTTCAGAAAGAAAAGAAAAGAAAAGAAAAGAAAATATATATTAGCTGTGCCTTAATTTAATTATTAATTAACTTATTATTATTTATTTATTATTTAATTATTTATTTATTATATTTATTTATTTATTTATTTTAATTATATTTAAAGGGGGAGAAAGCCGTGAGTTTATTAAAAGAAAGGAAAAGAGAGAGAGAAAGAAGAGAGAGAGGGAGAGGAGGCGTGAAGGAGGAAGAAGGAAAAGAGGGAGGAAACCGCCGGAAAAGCTCACCGGAGCTCGATTACAACATCTTCCACACCTCCCATCGATCGAATCAAGGTTGGTAACCCCAATTTCATTCGAAACCCTCAATTTCTCCATTTTTAGGGATTTCTTTGATTCACCTTCGATTAAGTTGATTCGAGGGTAGATTGAGACCTAGAAAATGTTCTTGAACAGTTAGTTGGGGTAGGAACCGCGGCTATAACGCTAGATTTAGCCGAATTCAAATTTGGAAGAATTTGGGGTTGAAATTCTAATTATTCCTAATTTGGGGAAATTATTGATAATTAGGAATTGAGCTTGGATTGGTATTATTGAAATTATATTGTTGAAATATTAGCTGAACAAGACCGTGAAGAGCTGGCCCGAGGTTACAAAGGTTGAACCTTGACGTTAATGTGCCGGGACCCTGCTCGTTTTCCCAAATACACTTTAAGGGTGATATTGAGGGCTCCAAACCTCTTCTTTTCAATCTTAAACACCCTAGAATAATTCTAAATATGCTATCAAGCATCAAGAATTATTTTAGGTACTTTCTTGTTTCTCAAGGACAGAAACTTGGGGAACAATAAAGTCCAAATTTTAAAGTCGCAACTTTATTTCTTCGTAATTCTTAGGAAAACTTAAGTACAATAATTTAAAAGTATATTGAGGTTTAGTAACTCGAATCCAAGGCTCCAAAATCAATTCAAGGTGAGCGATAGTTGTACGAAACCAAGTGTGAAGCACTTGAGACTCTCATGGAAGAGAGGGAAGACGGATAAGACCAAGAACTCGATTCTTGGTGACGTCTAAGTGCATTTTTAGGCACGAGCATGTCACATGCATATGAGCTGCATATAGTGTAAGATGTTAACCACGTGAATGCAATTGTTAGGAAACCACGATTCGTCCGGAGCGGGAGTTACTGCAGGACAAACGCAAGGAGGTCGTCCAGGTGAGGGGTTTCCCATCCTTGCCCTATAGGGTTGATTGAGGATGTGGATATGTGGTTTGCCTACTTGCCTATTTGTAAGAAGAATTTAGTGGTTAACATGCTATTGTTGTTCCTAAATTGTAATATATGAAAGTACTTGTATATGTGTGTTTGATTATAGGCAAAGAGGTATTGGAGGGTATCCATGTGATGACATGAGATAAATCGAACAATACAAGTAAGGGGGTAAGTTATTGATTGAGTCTAAGGTTTGGTTTACCCTATTAATTAGGTTATGATCTAATCAAGGGTTTGGGTATTAAATAAGGATTAAGAAGATCTCATAATTGGTTAGTGAGTCTTAGGAATGTCCACACTACCTAGGTAAAGTCAATTTAGGATAGTAATGGGTAGATAGAGTCAGAATCCCAGCTGAAAGCTCGGGAGGAGAAACAACTCAGATAAAGTCGCCCGTGGAGGCCATTGCTCTAGCTTGTTCTAGGGCCAGTTGATTTAATTGTCCATGGAGGCCATTGCCCTAGCCTGGCACTAGGGTCAGTTAAAGGTTAAAAGAAATTGCCCGTTGAGGCCATTGCCCTAGCCTGGCACTAGGGCCAGTTAAAGATTAAAAGAAATTTCTCGTTGAGGCCATTGCCCTAGCCTGGCACTAGGGTCAGTTAAAGATTAAAAGATTTGCCCGTTGAGGCCATTGTCCATTGTGAGATACATGGACTAGTTGAGTGTTTGATAGCTTTCAGATGACCTATTAAAAGTGATTGCTTATTTATGAGAAGCATGATAGAAGAGCATGATCCGTAGGTTTATCTCTGACTTTTTGTTATATTAATATTGCCTTATCGTAATATAACATTTGATAAACTGGATTTTTATGCGCATGTGATTGTGGGTGTTTTCCTTTCCCCAGCTGTAGTAGTACCCGCCCCTACGCCGAGGATGGGAAGCTTCTCACTGAGTCTATTTGACTCACTCCCTCTGCTTCAATGTTTCGGATACAAGTATCGGGCAGGCATCGACGTCCGGAAAGTGATACGAACATCAGACCAACCCTAACGCACTTGTTCGCGTGGGTGGATATTTTCTTATATTTTGATTATGTTGTACATATTTTAAGTTGTAGATATTGTGTATATATTTACAGCTTTTGATGTACGTCCATTCTAGGATTGTCGGCTTCACTTGTACTTAAAGACATGGTCAAGTTTAGGGATAAACTAGAGTATATGTATGAGTATATATAAACTGCTGCATGTGAATAGGATAGATCGTACGCATTGAGGTGTACGGTCAATATGATATGGATATATATATATATATATATTATGTGTGCTTGCTGCATGTGAATAGGATAGATCGTACGTATTGAGACGTACGGTCAATATTATATGAATATTTATATTATGAGTGATGATATATATCTATACACTGGGCTGAGCTGAAGCGGTATTGAGCGAACTGTGGATTGCAGGTTAATTAGGCCACCAGTGATGTGTGACCACTATTATGATATATATATATATATATATATATATATATATATATATATATATTGATTGTATAGCAGGGTAGTGATATTAATGTTTACAGGGTAAGGCTTACGGGTTTAGAGGTAAAAATCTATTCCCGTGCCGGTCACGCACTCCCGATTTGGGGTCGTGACAAACTTGGTATCAGAGTGTGGTTATCTTTAAGTCATGTGAAGCCATCGGTACAATCGGGTGTCGGTTTAATCTTTGTTGTGAAATCCGGACTCAACGTTGAATTAAACAGGCACTTGTGGGAGTATCCATGATAATATGAGTCAGCCTTTCTTTCATTCTTTCTTAATCTATGATAGATTATGCAAATGCTTATTAGGTGACATTCTTGTGCAGTACAGGGATGCCGCCGACTACTAGGCAGTCTAGGAGGGGCGGTAAAATCCCTGCACGTATAGATGATGAGTCGGTCCAGGAGGAGAGAATGCCTCCCAGGGGCCGAGCTAGAGGTCGTGCTCGTGGTCATATTAGGGCACTTGTGAGGTTTCTTAGGATGTTGAGTCATGAATTCCTTCGAGTCATTGCTTTAAGCATAGAATTTGTATGTGAAATTCTATGCAAAGCATATAACCTGTATAGTACATAAGTGCCAATGAGCACTAAGGCGTAAGGTGGTGTGGCAGTGACCCCAGGAACCTTAGGACGCCATAATAGGGAAATGAGACATCCATAGAGGATGCTACCTAGACACAGACACATTTGGTTGAATTGCAGGTAGGAATGCGCTACAATGTGTGATTGTTTTGCAGGTATTAAATGAGACGATGCGTCTACTCTGTTAGCGGCTCATTGTGTGCTATGGTATAGGCGCAAGTTGTTTGATTATTATATGGAATGAAAGTAGAATAGAAATATGCAGTGAATAGTAGTTTAGGCTAGGAATGGTTTGTAAAGTGAAAGAAAAGACACGCTTGGCGTGTATAAAAGAAAGTAAGCCCATGGGGCAATTGAAATGGAAGTTTACAGACAAGAATAAACAGGGCCATGAGGCATGAGACCGACAAGAAGATGACCACGTGAATGGGTCACGACTGTTCGATATGCTATGGCTGAAGGAAGTGAGTTGTCCTTCCTAGAAAGTAAACAGGAAAGAGGTGGTGTATGCCACAGTATGGAAGTAGAAATCTACGGACTAGAAAATCAGGATACGGTATATGGAAGGGCAAAGTGGCCGAACCATATGCCGTAGAGATAGATGTTAGGAAGTAGAGGCATATGTAAACGTGTCGAGCGTGACCATAAGTCGAGCAGGAAACAGGGTAAATGGGAAGGCACAGGGAAGGAGCCTAGTCCAACCCTGCGCTCGATCCATGAACTACTAGTTCCTTAAGCAAACAAGGGGGGAAAAGAAGGGATTAAGCCAACCAAACTCTCTTCGGTTGCTTAAAGAAGAACATAAAGAATAGGATATTGATCACATGAGAAATTTTTGTAAAAATCTTTTTGGTCTTTCCGAATGAGAGATTCTAAAAAAGCCTCAAACTTTTCTTGAAAATACTAGGGATAACCATTGGAAGGCAAATTTTCATGAAAACTCTTTCTCAGTTTGTGTCATTCCAATTGGTTAAACCTTAACCATTTACGAAAACCTTAGGCGTCATTTTCTAAGAAAACTAACTCATGTGACCAATACCATACCAAACAATAGTCTTTTTACAGGTAAGCTGTATAAAGATGGTAGATGTAGTTGAGAAATCACTCGCTTGGAGTGATTAAAGTTAAGTAGACATCGAAAAGCACTAGAGAGTGCTAAAGTGCCAAGGGAGTATACAGGTAAACCGAAGGGTTACCAATTAAGGGGGCCATAGGGTGATAATGGACCCGAAATTATTAGACCGGAGTAGGTCTAGAAGTGAGATAAGAAAATGAGTGCTATTGTGGTAGATAGTTCTTGAATGAGATAACGTGAGAGATAAACCTCAAAGGAACTCGTGGGGGCCCGAGGGGAGAGAAAGTAGACAAGGATGATGCATTAATTGCATATAGTTGCATTATATTAAGAGTTAGGACTAAATTGAAAGAAAAAGTCAAAGTTGAGGACTAGAATAAAAAGTGAATTAGGAAGTGGGGAAAGGGTTAAATTGATGGAAAAGATGAAGAAATGAGGAGTTGAGTGAAAAATGATTTATTAGATAGATGAGAAATTAAATTGGCAAGAAAGGTAGGAATTGAGACTTTAGCGAAAAGAAATAGAAATTGATAGGATGAAAGAAAATAAGAATAGATAGTTGAGGGGGAAAAAAGTATTTCCCCCTAGCCAACAATTCAGAACTTTCCTATACCCCATTTTCCTCACATTAGTCGACACCCCACTTGAAGAAGAGCCAAGGAGAGCTCTTAAGCCCTAGGAGACCATTGAAGGAAAACTAGGTGTCATTGGAGGTGGTGGTGACCGGACCTGACGACCGGTGGCCAGAGCAAGGATTAGGAAGCCGCCTCCAACCTTCTTTTCACCTTGTTTTACTCTCTTGAGGTAGGTTTAGTAATCTCCTCCATCTATGATTTTTCTCATCCTCACCATTTCTTGAATTTATGAACAATGGACTATGGAGGCTCAAACTTTGTATTCTTGATGTTATGAACATTTATATTGGATGTTTTATTTGTTGGTTGTGCTGAGATTTTGATGGGTTAGAGATTTGAGTTTAGGGTTTGAGTTTGTTCATCATGTTCTTCTAAAAACACCCATATTTGATGGTATAAGACACAAGAAATTCGTGGAACATATTTATTGTCAAAAACTGAGTTTTTGAATTTGACCTTCCTCTTTTTAAACGTGTTTTCTGAATTCGTTACTTGATAGATTTGAGCAATTCCAAGACTATATGAAATCTAACATCCTAATCTTTCTAAATTGTATTTTTCCAAGAAATTCCAACGGTTAGATCGTCTGGAAATTTCCTCTAAAGTCTGCGGTTCTGCTTTCTAAACTGATGCAGAATTTTTGTATGATTGGCTGCTATTTTTAAATTACTGCTCTTAAATGGCTCAAATCCTTGCTGAAATGAATTTATAATCATATTTTATGTCTAAGGTTGATTTAGGAAGAAGAATCAAATCATTTAGTTAAGTATGGAAGGAGATATGACTATTTCAAGGAAGGTTGCCAAATGTTGCATTCTGTTTTGAATCTGACCTTGCTCTGTTTAAATGTGTTTTCTGAATTGGTTACTTGATGGATTCGAATGATTCCAAAGCCATATGAAATCTAACATCCTAAACTTTCTAAGTTGTATTTTACTGAAAATTCCAACGGTTAGAATTTCTGGGCATTGCCTCAAAAGTTGGCGGTTCTGTTTATACACCACCAAGATTTTAGTTTTTGAAAAGTTGTCATTTCTTCCTTAATTTGAATGGTTTCTTTTCCTTCAACTAAAATGAGTTTAATACTCATTATTGTCTTCTTTTAAGACTCAATTCTTCCCCTATTTCAATTGAACTTTGTCCCCTCATAGCTAATGAGTTTTATAACTTCTTTTGGAATTATTCCTAAGATGCAACCTTTTACTTATTTCAAATGAATTTCCTCCTTCCACTTCAAGTGACTTTCACTCTTTCCTTCAACTTCCTTAAATGAGTTTAACCAACTTTTAAGTGTCATTTCAAAGCTCAAATAACATCCTAGATAAAGATTTGCATGATGAAAATTATGGTAACATTGATCATTGGATTTTAAAAAGGGAATTAGAGCAAGAAGGATAGAGAAATGAAGGGAGTAGTTCTAGTGCAATTCTAGGGAGAGTGAAGCTTATGTTTGGATGACTGGTGGTTGGTATGGGACGGTCATCGGTTGTCCCACGGAGAAGACTTAATTAAATTACTTTTGAAAACCCGTGTTGATTATGAATTCTAAGTTAGTGAACTCTCATGGCTATTTAGAGGGTCACGTACTTAGAATTAGGCATAATCATGGCTTAGGCTTCATTACCCTAGTGATTGTATTAGTGACTAGCGTACCGGGGAAATGATCCACTACAGAGGGTGGTGATTCCATAGCCTCATGGCCCGAACAAGAATGGGAAACGGTCATCGGGATACGATGGTCCGGGTTATTGGGATACATTAACCAAACCCTATAATTCGGGGTGGGTGTGATCTATCTTTTGATGAAGGTAGTGATCCCATGAGATGAACCAATATTGAAGGGAGTCATTCGGGATACGATGGCTCAGATCATTGGGATACAATGGTAACCTTCTATTTGGGTAATGGCCATTCGGGATACGATGGTTAGGGCCTTTGGGATACATTGATCTAGTTAGTGCTCGGATCCGGCTGAGGGACGCCTCAGATTGTACTAGAGTTGTGGCAAGCTACCACAAAGAGAATTGTTTTCATTCATGTGTGCTGTAGGGGTACATGGAGTTGTTCGCTGGGCGGCGCTCCCGATGACTCTTGTTTTCTCTTTGATTTGACATTGATGTGTCATTATATGTTGCTCTTAATTCCATATATGTATAATATGGATCATGTTACAAGATGAGGTATGATTTATTTGAAATTCTCTATATTTCTTATCTGTACAGCCGTAGTAAGCTCAGCACATATGTTTTAGTCATGGCTGGATAAGCATGACGTCAGGTAAAGGAAACTTATATTACATTTAATAGTTAAAGTTTTCATATTTTATAAAGAATAAGAATGCAATGATTTTCCGTAAAGAATACGGTGGTACATGCCAGTAGTTTTTAAACTTAGATTGCTATACCTACTGAGATTTATTCTCACTCAGTGCTGGCATGTATCAGATGAATAGGTGACTGATGGGGATTGGAGCTTGAGGTAGATGGGTACGGACCCCCACTAGTTTTAGCTATTTTGACATGCATCATAGGAGCTTCTCACAAATAGACTTTATGAGACTTGTGATTGTTCTAACATGGTCTTTGTGGAGAGAACCTGAGTGGCAGGATTGTTGCCTTCGGTTCCCAAGATTGACTAACTTATATATATACTATTATCACACTATATATATTTATGTAAAAGATGGTCCTGCATGTGTATGAATGTTTTAATTTGTTTCCTGATTCTATATTTTTCTTCCGCTACAAGAATCTGGATAGAACCCGAGAGTGATGACTTGAACCGAAATGAATACTTTATAATAACTTGATAAAAGTTTTAAAAATTACTCGGGTAGAAGAATTAGTAACACACTTATACTATGTAATTATACATATATATATATATATATTATTAATCCACTAAAAATGGACCCTAGGATAAGAGGGTGTTACAGAAATCACTAATAGTCCACAACAATGATGCTCGCATTTGAAAGTTTTGCTTAGTGGAAGCATCATATGTTAGTGCACCAACCTCCCACAATTGTTTCAACTCGTCAATCAAAGGCTGCAAGTACACATCTACCTTTTGAATAGGGTTCCTTGGACCAAGAATGACAAGAGTTAAAAACATGTAAGGGGTTTTCATGCACATCCCAGGGGGAAGATTGTATGGTGTAACAATTACTGGCCAACATGAATATGGATGTGCAGATGGCCCAAAAGGAGTAAACCCATTAGATGATAAGCCCAACCTAACATTTCGAGGCTCTGATGCAAAAGAGGGATGACATTGATTAAAATCTTTCCATGCCTCACCATCACATGGGTGGCACATAACCCCTTCATCTCGTCTAGTTTTATGATGCCATGTCATGTGTTCCGCTGTCTTTGTTGACATATAAAGCCTTTGTAACCTTGGCGTTAATGGAAAATATCGCAAGGTCTTATAAGCTATTTCTTTTGTATTTCTATCATCTCTTCTTCTTGGTTTGTAGCGAGCATGACCACACACTAAGCATTCCCTTCTTTCTTTGTTCTCTTTGTAGTATAACATGCAACCATTCTCACATGTATCTATCTTCTCATACTTCAGACCGAGTTTTCCAACCATTTTCTTTGTCTTATAGAAATTGGTTGGCAAATCTGCATCATTAGGCAACAACTCATTTACAAGCTGCAAAATGCTATTAAAGCAGCTTTCACTCAAGTTATTTTCAGATTTAATGTTCAATAACCGTGATACTGCTGATAGTGGAGTATGAGTTGTACATCCTTCATACAATGGTTCATCAACAGCTTTTAGTAGGTCATAAAATTGTTGGGCATCTTGGTTTGGTGGTTCATCAACTTCCAAATTCATGTTAGAGTCAAAATCAGGTACAGCTGCATCTAGAATCATAGTACGATATAGGTTCGGTTCATCAACTTCTACACCAACAACCCTTTCAACATTATCAACATCAACCCTTGCATCATTCTCGATGCCAACCCTTTCGATATCATCGTGATGCAAAAAAGGCTCCCCATGCCATATCCATTGGTAGTAGTCAGGGACAAAACCATGTCTATAAAGGTGATCCTTTACTATTTCTACATCAATAAATTTTCTATTGTCACACCTTAAGCAAGGACACCTTATTTGGCCATTAGACCCTAAGTTTTTCTCGAACAATACATATCCTATAAATTGGTCGACTCCCGCAACAAACTCGTCATTCAGTCCTTTTCTACTATGATGGCGCCGATTATACATCCAAATACGATCGGACCTCATGTTGTATAGAAAAAAAAAGGTTGTTTGCAATAAACAAGCCTAAAACACCTGACCATATACAATTAAATATTTTTAGTGTTATATAAGCACCTAATAAAAACTGGCAGCTTATAAACAACATGCCTAATGATAACAATGACTAACTAAACATTTCTTATTTTAAAGATATAATTTCAAGCTCTCCACTAATTTTTAAATACTTAGAGATATTTGATCACGTAATGATGTGCTTACAAAAAAGAAACATATCATAATCTAACAACCAACACTTTAATTCAACCTTTCAACATATATGAGCACATATAAGAAAACGTACCAATAAGCAGAATCCAACACAACAAATGTAATACGTTCTTGTGTTATAAATCGAGACCCATAGTGACAGGAAGATCCACCTCAACGACCACCCTGGCCCTCTTAGCGGCAAGCTGATCGACCCCCTCAACGGGGTTAAGGACGGGAGGATGAGTTGATAGAATCACCCTCATGGGTAATTGACGAACAGGAGCAGAAGTGGGAACAGAAGTTGGGACAGAGGATGGAACAAAACCTTTCGCCAGAGTCTCCACCTGTACATCCCCCGGTCAGAACTCTGCCGTACCACTTGCGAAGGTAACCGCAACTCCACAACGGAAGGCTGTTTCTTGAACCCTCCTTCTTTGCCCTTGTACAACTCCGTCACAGAGGCTCCTTTCTTTTTCTCCTCCTGGGGTCCGCTCGAGCGACCTCTTCCATCATTCTTCCTCTTCTCCCTTTGAAGACCTTCCTGCCGGCGGTCTCTCTCGAAAGACGGAGGTACGAGAAACCATCCTTCCCTCTCACCACCAGCGGGTACCACAATAGGGACATCGGCTGCTACCTCCGGAGAAAGACTTTGTTGACTGTTTTTCTTCCCCTTACTCCGACCGGCGTCGCGAGTACGGCTAAGAGGGGGAGGAGGAGGAGAAGAAGAAGGAAGATCCTCCAAATCAGTAAAGTCGAAGGGGTAGAAGCTATAATCCTCACCGCCAGCCATTGCAAAAGCTCGACGAAAGCAGAGAGCAGGAGGAAGAAGCAAGAATCAGAAAGAACAAAGCAAAGGCAGGGAAAACAGAGGCAACGGAGAAAGGTGAATGCAAATGTAAAGTCACAAACTTTCAAAAGTTGGACATTTATAGGATACCCAAAGGCGCGACGATTCAAAAACCATAGCCCCCTCGTATCCCACAACGGATAGAATTTTTTATCCTCTACAATCAGGCCCAGTTACAACCGTTCGCTTCGACCGAACACATGGAGAGGAAGGACGACTGAGATTCACAACTGAGGCAACATAAACCCAAAGACCGAAAAGCCCTCGAAAATCCAAGAGTCACCTAGAGACACCTGGGGGCCTTTTCGGAAAACCATCTTCCCAGGCTAATGATGGCTACCCTCGGAAACGAACCCGCATTTAATGAAGGAGAAATGGTGGCAAAACACCCAACGCCAGTGGCACCCGTTCAAGCTCTGACGCGTGGCACCTGCAACAAGCCCACTCCTTCAACAGACAACTCTCAACAAGGAATCCCTAGTCAGCCACCGGCTACGGACGAACATAGCCAGAGGAGAGCCCTTCGAAATGACCAAATGGCCCCTAACCTCTGGATTTGTCCCACTAGCCCACAAAGGGTATTTCGGGAAATGCCCCTCTGAGCAATGATGACTCCCCCTCGGTAAGTCACGTACTTTCTGCGCTCTAAAACTTGTTGAGGAAGTCAAGCAGCTAGCCATCCGGAACAAGACGCGTGTCCTCTCCAAAACGTTTCCTTTTCAATGGAACGATACGAGGGAACCGACTTCGCGAGTCGGACGACCGGCTCCAATAACCATGACTTTGCGCGGACGAGCCCTCCTACGAGCAAAGGCAGCAAAAATTCCTAAGTATCTTACAGACAAGGGAACTTAAGTCAACGGACGCTCGACACCCGTAAACTTGGGGGACTTATGTAACTACGGAATATTCCACCTTGGGACACGTGGCACTGACTTTCTAGAAGTCCAACCTCAGCACCCGCTAGAGACACGTGGCACCACTCATCTGCTAGTTACATGGCCCTTGCCCACGTCACTTCACGGAACATCCCCTTAACTAGACGTGAGAACTCCTCAAGCCTCGTGGCACGACCCACATTCCACGAGATCGTGGGTCAAGCACGACCTCCCCACACTCAGTATAAATAGACCCTCACCTGGGGGACTAAGGGATACGTAACCTAAAGGATTACAGCACCTAATCTAAGATCCCTCACGTACTCACGATAACCTGAGCACTCTCAAACATCCCACACATCTCGAGCTCCGCTGTAGGCTCCATCTAGGCTAACCTCCGGCAAGCTCACCTCCATCCCGGAGTCTACCACTTATGGGGCTTCCATTAGCCCTCAGAGACCCAAGCTCTCTCCCACTAAGGCAACCTCCTAAGAGCGGCTCGCTCACCCAGAGTACCTTAGACACGTCTTAGCCGCACACGGCTCGATACAGGTAACCACCTTACCTAATGACTCCTATAGACGTCATCATGACGAACTACGTGGACTTTGATCCCTTCCGAAAGGTACGTAGGCACCTAGGTGCATCACCTAAGGACAAGTCCCCCATGGTTAAGACCCCATGCGGTCCTAATTACAAATTACAATTGTCTGAGCCAAAAACGACAGTTTTAAAAAGTATTTCAAAAAATATTTTTCACAACACTTTTTATAAAAAATCTATCATTTAAAAATGAGTAAAATACACTCCCCTCCCCTGAGAGATCTTAAAAAGACATTCCCCTCCCTTCTATTTTCAAAATGTACACTCCCCCTCCCTCCACATATAAAAATTCTTTACATCTTAGTCCAATCACAATTTTTCATTAAATTACTGTTAAAAAAATAACCTTTTTTTAAAAAAATTTTCAACTTACTCTTATGGGACTAAAATGTCCCCATTTTATGGAGCAAAAATTTACTTTTTTTGTTATATTTTTATTGATTTATTATTATTATTGTTATTATTAATCTTTACATTATTAATATAATTATAAAATAAAAGCCGTTGTTTTCTAAAAAAAACATAACAATCGTTAAAAAGTCTGTAATTAGTATTTTTTAATAAAGATATATTTTGTTCATTAAAAAATTATAACCTGTAACTTTTTACAAAATTATTTACAGGTAATTAGTAATTTTTCATTCAAGCCAATTAATGCCCTAAATTTTATATAAAAGTACTAATTACTTGTAAATTAATTTTGTAAAAAATTATAGGTTACAATTTTTTTAATAATAAAAAATATAATTTTATTTTATTTTGGTATGACAAGAACAACAAAGATTAAAGAAGAAAGAAAGTCCCTACCGTGGCCCCCCTCAACCACGCAAGATTATATTTTTAATAAAATATAATTTTATTAAAAAGTACTAATCTCATAATTTCTAACATTTTTATCTTATAATTATATTAACAATTTAAATAATAATAATAATAAATCAATAAAAATAAGACATTTTTCTATTAAAAAAAGACATTTTTTATTTCACATTTTTTGCTCCATAAAATGGAGGCATTTTAGTCCCATAAAAAATTAAGTTGTGAAATTACAAAAAAATTATTATTTTTAATAATAATTTAAAGAAAATTATGAATTTAATTAAGATGTAAAAAATTTTTATATGTAACGAGAGAGTATAAATTTCAAAAATAAATGGGAGGGGAGTGTCTTCTGGAAAGTCAGAGGCTCATAGCGTAGTGTACTTTAGGCATTAGGGTTTAGGCAGTTAGAAATTTTCATAAGAATTCAAAACGGTCCTAACGCACCCCTCTTCTCTCAAACCCAACAGACGCCGTGCTAGAGGGAGCAGAGACGGCGTGCGAGAGAGCAGCGACCCTAAGCCGTGGAAGAGAGAAGAGACCCTAAGCCGTGGAAGAGAGAAGAGACCCAATGCTGCGAGAGAGAGAAAGAAGAGAACCCCAAGCCGTGAGAGAGAGGAGAGACAAGCGACGCTGGTACGGTTTCTTCTCCTCACTCTTCTTCATGCTTCCTCCCGATTTTCCATTCCCAAACCCACTTCTCATTTATTCTACAACCCATCGTTTCTTCCTTCTCTCTTCTCTATGTCTCTACTTCTTCGCTATATATATATATATATATATATATATATATATATATATATATTACTGCTTAATTTTTGTTATCTTCTTGCTTTGGAAAGAAATTGGTTGGGGAAAAATCTAATGTGGGGTTCTGATTTTGCTAATCTTGGTTTTTTTCCTATTTCTGTATGTCTTTGCTGTGTAATCAAATAAGCTAGAAAAATAACATTCCTTGTGTTTATTGATCATATTCATGGGTGAGGACTCCTTGTCTGTGAGGTTTTGTAATCCTCAACTTATGGAGAAGGGGTTCTAAGCAGTTAAGCGAGCAGAAAACGAATATAATATGGAGGTGCTCTGTGATTCTTCTAAGGTGGGAATAGCCCTTTTAATTGGAATTTTATACCATATTCAGATTTTTTGGGCTCGGAAGACCTCAAAAGCTGCTCAAGATTGTTAAATAATGTCAAAAACATGCTTAGTTTTTTTTCTTGCTTTTATATGTTTTATATCTATAAACAACTTAAGCATAGAAATGTGTAAAGACAGAAAAGAACATGCTGGCGTAGTTTGATCTATATAGCCGATCTCACTTAGTGGGAAAATGCTTTGATTGTTGTTGTTGTTGTTGTTTTATATGTTTTGCATCTTCTGGTTTGTTCTGGGATGTTTGCTTCATATAGACAAGGAATGTTGGGAACGAAGAAGTTCTAGATGTGTAACTTCATCACTTGTTTAAAAAATAGAGTACAGTAGGATGGTTTTGTTTTGTTTTATTTTATTTTTTCATCTTCTGGACACTTGGGAAACTACTATAAATTTTCTTTTACCGGATAAGAATACTCAGGTATGACCAGTTTTAGTATAGGCATAATAACCATTTCTTTCTCTCTTTCTCTAAAACCACAGATTCTCTTATAGACTAAATTTCTATTGTGTAAATTAAGCCAATCAAAAGCTTTCACTTAAACAGGACTGAATTTATAGTTTGAACTCCAAATATAAGAGCTTAAATGTGAGACATAATGCAGAGGAGATAAAAGCCATGTAGAGATTATGTATCTTCAGATTTAAGCACTGCCTTTCCAGAATTAGTTACCGTCATCATTTTCACACTCGCTTTAGTGCTCTCATAGCTCCATCTAAAATCATAGAAGCCACATGTAAAGGATTTTGCAAGTGTCATTACTCTTACCAAGTGTCATTATTGCTTTTGTGAAGCTGTTTTGTTCTGCAAGACTGGCTTGAGCTGGGAATTTTTTTATTGGAAAAAAAAATGTGGGTTCGTTCTGATTGATTTTGAATATTGGTATTTTGTAGGTTGAAAATGAAATTAAGCTTTGTTTGAGAATGTAGGTTTGTGCATAACCCATTTGTTTGGACTTTGGAAGTGGAAATTGAGGATAATCAAGGAAATTTCTTGTGCTTCCTAAAGTTTGAACTTCAAATTTATCTCTAAATCAAATCAAGTAGATTAAAACCTACAATGCCTCCATTGGATCATTGGTGAATTATGTTTGTTTCTAAGTTTTATATTTGCATATCGCGCCCTAGTACCCCAATGAATTAAAACCTACAATGCCTCTATTAGAGTGTATAGTTTGCTATTATTACTATTTTTCTGGCATTTCTTAGCAGTACTGTAGACTGAGAAATGATAGTAGTCATTAGAACGTCAGTCTTGGTAGCAAACTCAGAATATAATCAGGCACTACTTAACGGCTGTGGAAAGCACTACCCTACTGGCTGTGAGTGTCTTTAATTTGTTCATGTTAATTTTTCTTGTTGTTCATGTGTGTGTGGTTTTCTTAATTATTGCCTTCCACTGTACGTGTTTAATATGTGTTTAATCCATTTCGTTTCTTGTTATTTTCTTTGTGGCCAGGAAGACTAGTACTCATCATCTTCCTCCTTTTTATGTTCTCAGTTTGTTTGTTGTATTCCATTTGAATAAATGTACGTTATGCACTTGTGCTAAAAGTTGTTCATTTTATTTTAATTTAACTTCTCTCTGATCAGTCAAGTTAACTAGTCTATATGAAATGATCATTAGGAAATATATAGTCAATGTACTACGTACAGTTAAGTATCATCTACATTTATAAAATTCTTTAGATTAGAAGAAGAAAGTGATGCTTATTATTATGATGGTGAAATCAAAGCCTAAGAAATGGGCTTTTGTGTCAAAAACTCATGCAAAAAGCCTTTGATTGCTTCTAGTTGATTAGGGACACAATATTATTGAAGAAATGTATGGAAGGTGTGGACTTAGAATAATAGATACATACAAATAACAAATTATCGATTGCAAAGAAAAATATATAATATGGAGATCAATTTATATATGAATTGTAAATGCATAGCTTCTTGTCTCTGTGGGTCTCGAATTGGAAGTCTCAACCAGTTGCTGCTTATTGATTTATCTTGGATTAAATGTCTATTTTTCAATAGGCTTAAGTTTTTAGATATAAGTTTTTTTTTTTTTAGAAAAAGAAATATTATTGAAGAAAAAAAAGGAAATACAATGGAAGAGGTCAAGAAATCCACTAAAAGAAGAGAAAAACAATAGGAGAGAACAAACAAAAAACTTAGCTCAACAAAGCCTTCCAATCACTTTGGAGATCCATATTGGAAACCCCTCTAAACAACCCATTGGACGACACCAACAAAAAAGACAAAAAGTTAATTCTATCCCACAAAAGATGAGGTGGAAAAACTTATCCTTGAAAATTCCTTTCTAGCCAAAGACATAAAAAAGATGCAAGCACGGTACATTGCCAAAGAGCTTTATGTTTCTTTTTCCTCCCAAAGCACACACACTAGATAGCAAGAAATGTACCCAAATCTGCCGGGCAAACCCAACTCTCTTCAAAATAGCCAAACAAACATTGCCACCTCGCAGTGTAGAAAACGGTGGCTATTCGTCTCAGAGCTTCTAAAACACATCACACAAACGTTGGGTGATAGTGCCTTACAGTGACAACGAGTTTGAAGCAAATAATTAGTATTAATCCTATTGAGAGCTGCTGTCCACACAAAGGCCTTTTACCTTCGAAGAGGCCTTGATGAAATTTGAATGTATTAGAAGTTATAAGTGGATGAGTTAGAATTAAAATTTTCATATATATATATATATATATATATATATATATATATTTTGATAGAAAAAGAAGTATCATTAAACTCATATATATATACTAGAGGCTTCGCATGCACCTACGTGCATATATAATTAATAGTTATTATATTTTAAAATCATTAAAAATAAAATATTTGGTAATTTTAAAATTTTTAAATAGAATTTTTATCATAATTTAAAAAAAATAAAAAAATGAGAAGTTATGCACTTCTCCATATTAGTAACCACCTATCATACTTGTTTTCTCTCTTCCATATCCTCCAATCATATTATTTTTGTTGTATTTTTTAATTATAAAATATAGTTATAAATATAGATATAGATTTACTGAGAAGTTGATTATTTATTGAAAAGTTGAGGGAGCAGTTATATTTTTGGTGTCACACTTTGCTTGTGTGACACCAAAAACTCCAAAGCCATATATATATACTAGAGGCTTCACATGCACCTACGTGCATACATGTAATTTATTCTTAAATTTTTTTAAAATATAATATAAAATAGTTATTATATTTTAAAATAATTAAAAGTTAAATATTTTTAAATTTTTAAATAAAATTTTTATCATAATTTAAAATTAAAAAATAAGAAGTTATGCTTGTTTTCTCTCTCCCACATCCTCCAATCATATTATATTTTTGTATTTTTTAATTATAAAATATATCTATTTTATAGGAAGTTGGTTTTTTATTGGAAAGTTGAGGGGGAAGTTATTTTTTTGGTGTCACACTTTGGTTGTGTGACACCAAAAAGTCCAAAGCCATATATATATAGATATACTAGAGGCTTCGCATGCACCTACGTGCATACATGTAATTTATTCTTAAATTTTTTTAAAATATAATATAAAATAGTTATTATATTTTAAAATAATTAAAAATTAAATATTTTTAAATTTTTAAATAAAATTTTTATCATAATTTAAAATTAAAAAATAAGAAGTTATGCTTGTTTTCTCTCTCCCACATCCTCCAATCATATTATATTTTTGTATTTTTTAATTATAAAATATATCTATTTTATAGGAAGTTGGTTTTTTATTGGTGTAAGACAATAACTTAGAGAATATTATGTCTTGCTATTTCTGGGAAGAGTTACAAGTATATATACACAGAAAAAGTAACCAGCCTCATTGAATACACATCTAACTAACAACTACCTATACCCATACTTCTGACATAATATAATATACACATAAAACTGATATAATATAATATATATGTATATAACTAACACTCCCCCTCAAGTTGGAGCATAGATATTAATCATGCCCAACTTGTTACAAATATAATCAACCCTCACTCCATTTAAAGCTTTAGTGAAGATGTCTCCTAATTGTTCTCCGGTCTTTACATATGCTGTGGTAATCTTCTTTTCCTCAATCTTTTCACGAACATAATGGCAGTCAATCTCAATGTGTTTGGTTCGTTCATGAAAGACTGGATTAGAGGCAATGTGAAGTGCAGCCTTATTATCACACCACAGCTTAGCTGGTAATGAAACCTTTAACCCAATTTCTCCCAAAAATTGTTGTATCCACATAATTTCACTAGTCGTTTGAGCCATCGCTCTGTATTCAGATTCTGCGCTTGAACGGGAAACAACATTCTGTTTCTTACTCTTCCATGAGATTAAGTTTCCCCCCACAAATACACAATATCTTGTTGTTGATCTTCGGTCTGCCTTGGATCCTCCCCAATCTGCATCAGAAAAGCACTCAATACTAGTGTGCCCATTATTTCTATACAATAGTCCTCGTCCCGGGGCACCCTTCAAATAGCACAAGATTTGTTCCAGGGCTTCCCAATGCTTGACTGTTGGGAATGCCATAAACTGGCTTACGATACTCACAGAGTAGGCAATATCAAGCCGGGTAACTGTGAGATAATTTAATTTCCCAACCAATCTCCTATATCTCTCAGGATCATCAAATAGTTCACTATCATCTTTAACAAGTTGCAGGCCTGGAGTCATTGGTGCATTGCAAGGTTTAGCACCTAATTTCCCTGTTTCCGCTAGTAAGTCAAGAACGTATTTTCTTTGAGACAAGAAAATACCTTTCTTACTTCTTGTGATTTCAACTCCCAAAAATATTTCAAGGGCCCCAAGTCTTTTGTCTGAAACTGGGACTGAAGAAACGACTTTATTGAAGAAATGCCAGACTCATCATTCCCTGTAATTATAATATCATCCACATATACCACTAAGAGGATGATACCTGAATCAGTCTTCTTATAAAATACAGAATGATCACATTTGCACTTAAGCAACCCATACTACATTACTACTGCACTGAACAGGCCAAACCACGCACGAGGGCTTTGCTTCAATCCATACAAAGACTTATGGAGGTGACACACCATCCCACACTCCCCCTGAGCAACAAACCCAGGTGGTTGCTCCAGATAAACTTCCTCTTGAAGGTCGCCATGGAGGAAAGCATTCTTGATATCCAGTTGATGCAAAGGCCAATCATAAGTAGCAGCCAGAGAGATAAAGATTCGGACAGAAGTAAGTTTGGCCACAGGAGAAAAAGTGTCAGAATAATCAGTTCCATAGGTTTGTGCATACCCTTTGGCAACAAGGCGTGCCTTAAGACGAGCAACAGAGCCATCAGGGTTAACCTTGACCGCAAACACCCATTTACATCCAATGGCTTTCTTCCCTACTGGCAAATCCACTAATGACCACGTACCATTTTGAGTAAGGGCCATCATCTCCTCAACCATTGCTTCACGCCAACCAGGATGAGAGAGAGCCTCGTAAACAGTACGAGGAAGTGAAACTGTGTCTAGAGAAGCAATGAAAGAACGAGAAGGAGGAGACAAATGATCATAAGAAACAAAAGAGGAAATCGAATAAGCACATTGACGTTTACCTTTACGAAGAGCAATGGGAAGATCAAGAGCAGGGTCAGGTTCGGACACGACTGGATCCGACGACGAAGGAGAAGGTGGATGGCATGAGTTCGGAGTTGGAGCAATGATTTGTTGTGGCCGTCTGGAATATACCTGTGTAATTGGAGGTCGTGGATCCATGGATGGGTGAGGTGACTGAGTCATCGGATAGACCAACAAATCATCATCATCATCATCAGTCTTCCCCTGTTTAGAATCCGCCAAAGAAGAAGGAAAGAAAGGGATATTTTCGTGAAATGTAACATCGAGAGACACAAGATATTTATTTAGAACAGGAGAAAAACACCTATACCCTTTCTGAACTCGAGAATAACCAAGGAAGACACTCTTGATAGACTTGGGATCAAGTTTTGTCTGATGGGGCTGAACATCGCGAACAAAACAAGTGCAACCAAAAATCCTAAGCTCAATAGGAAACAATGATTTAGAAGGAAAAAGCACACTATAAGGAATCTCACCATTGAGAACGGAGGAAGGCATACGGTTAATTAGAAAACAAGCTGTGGAAACAGCATCAGCCCAAAAAGGTTTAGGAACCTTTGTCTGAAAAAGTAGGGCCCTAGCAACTTCAAGTAAGTGTCTATTCTTGCGTTTAGCAACACCATTTTGAGGTGGTGTATCAACACAAGAAGTTTGATGAAGTATGCCATGTTGGGTCATGTAAGATTGAAATGAAGCAGAAAGATATTCTTTGGCATTGTCGCTACGTAAGGTATGCACAGAAACATTGAATTGAGTTTTGACTTTAGCACAAAAGGCACAAAAGTGAGAAAATAATTCAGAACGGTTCTTCATTAAATATAACCAAGTAACACGAGAATAATCATTAACAAATGTTACAAAGTATTTAAAACCAGATTTTAACAAAACAGGACAAGGACCACAAACATCAGAATGAACTAATTCCAAAGGGGGCCCAGCCCGCTTATTGATGCGAGATGCGAAAGGGAGACGATGATGTTTAGCAAACTGACATGATTCACAATCCAAAACAGACAAATGATTAAACTGAGGATAAAGTTTCTTAAGGGAAGACAATGAAAGGTGACCTAAACGGCAATGGACTTCAAACAGAGAGAGAACACTCGAACATGCCACAGGTCTCGGCACTTGTGACTCCAGAACATACAAACCCCCAGACTCATGCCCTCTACCAATAATCTGCTTCGTCGTAAGATCCTGAAACAAGCAATGGTCAAGAAAAAATGAGATAACACAATTTAGTGAGCGAGTCAGTTTACTGACGGAGAGTAAGTTATATGAGAAATTAGGCAAACTCAGCACAGAGGACAGTGAAAAAGATGGAATAGGATGGACAGTCCCAGAACCAAGAACAAGAGACTAAGAACCATCAGCTAAGGTAACATTAGAGACAGATGTATAAGGTTTGAGAGACGAGAAAACTTGTGGATTACCTGTCATATGGTCTGTGGCTCCAGAATCAATGACCCATTTGGAAGCAGAGGAAAGTAAACATGTAGTGGATTTACCTGACTCAGAAATTGCGGTGACATGTGACTCAGTGGATGGAGTAGAGGACTTCAAAAATTCCTGATATCGAGCATATTCTTCAGCTGGAACAACAACCTTATTTTCGGATGAAGATTGAGTAGAAGCAATATTTGCTGTCTGGGACCTCTGCTTCTTCTGAAGCTTCTTACAGTTACACTTGGTATGTCCTAGTTCGTGGCAGTAAAAACACACAATTCCTCCTGATTCTAGACTGCGACCACCATTATTATGTGCGTTGAATGGTCTATCGCCACCACGTCGATTTGAATTGCCATGTCCTATGAGTGCACTAATAGTATTAACAGGTTGTGAGTGAGCACCTTCAGTTTGTCGCACGCAAGTATAAATCTCTTCTAGAGAGTTAACCTCAGTGCTAGCAAGGATGTGTCTTGACCCCCTCATATTCTGGTGGAAGACCAGAGAGCCAACTCATAATTGCCATTTGTTCTCTTTGCTTTATCTGGACTTTGATATCAGTGGTTAATGGCAATAGAGTATTCAGCTCTTCATACGCCTTTTTGAACTCCATAAAATAAGTCATGAGAGACTTATCCTTCTTCTCAGGATGATAGAAGGCTGTGCACACATCATAAGCACGCGAAAGATTCCCTTTACCGGAATAGACAAACTCCAAGTAATCCATTAGTTCTTTAACTAAATCACAATGATTAATAAATGGAAGTACCTCAGGAGTAATGGTGTTTCGAATCAATCCGAAAAGCTTGTGATCATCAAGCAGCCAAGCTCTCTTTTTATCATCCTCAGGAGGATTTTTAAGATGATCCTTGATGGAAAATCTTGGAAAACTTATTCTAGAAGAAAGAAAAAAGTTATTGTTACCTAGATATTGATATTAGAATTTGACTTTTAGGAAGTGGCTTTTATTATCCTATTGGAAATAGTTTTCATTTATTATTATTGGAACTAGTTATCTTTTATTATTGTGTTGGAACTTGTTATTTGCTTTTATTATTTTTGACTTGGGCTGCCTATATATATGTGGCCCTCTCCTCTTTAGTATCCAGACTTGAATATTTAACAAAGGAATTTTCAGATTTGCTCTTTTCTCCCTCCATTTCTCTTTCTCCCTCCTTCTTCCCTTTCTCCCTCCTTCTTTCTATACCTTTTCTATTACTTAGTCCTACATCAAGTGGTATCAGAGCCTAAACACTTTCCATCCACGTTCACCGTTTCACCTTGCCGGAAAACATCCTAAACAGTGCCAGAACCACAAAAACGCTACTGTGCAGCCCGAAACAGCCACCTCTGGTCACCAAACCTGAGAAGTGACCACACCATCAGAACCGCAGGTACATTTTAATTGTCTTAGCCCATTCCAAATAATTTGAGGAAGTAAGCTTATGCTCTGTGATCCTACTACTTACAGGAATACCATCACTGATAGCAGTGACCTTAGTATCTGCCATTTTTGAGTACTCAAGACAGCAACACAACTCAGATAGTAATAGAATACAACCAAACAGTGATGAAGTAACTAGAAATGCTATGACCGAATACTGAACTTGTGAAGTAACACCTCAAACCTCAACAAATCCCCAATAAAAATAAAAACAGCTTCTGAACCTCATGTAACAGCAAGAAGAAGAAGCAGTAATAGCAAAACAGAGTTACCAGAGAAGCAGTAGCTAAGGTAACAGCAAAACAGAGTCACCACCAAGCTAGCCCGCACCTAAAACAGAGTCAAAATTGCCGTGAGACACCACCAATGGCTTAGACGGTCGCCGAAGATCCAAACCCAACAACGACGAACGAATTCCGGCAGTTGGAAGACGGCGCGTGGCCTTCACGCGCCACGCACCACAGGAGCTTGAGGAAGCGCGTGAGCCTCACGTGCTGCTCCGTTGACGACCGGAAATCAGAAAACTGCTCACCAGCGGCTTCTGCTCCTTTCCTCAACGGAGGTGATGTACACCTCCAACTTTTCCGGTGACCTCTACAAGTGCACAACTACTGCACTTAACGGACGCAAAACAGAGACACCAGACTAGACGAGGAACACAGAGGCAGAAGCCAAAATAGAGCTCTGATACCATGTAAGACAATAACTTAGAGAATATTATGTCTTGCTATTTCTGGGAAGAGTTATAAGTATATATACACAGAAAAAGTAACCAGCCTCATTGAATACACATCTAACTAACAACTACCTATACCCATACTTCTGACATAATATAATATACACATAAAACTGATATAATATAATATATATGTATATAACTAACAATTGGGAAGTTGAGGGGGAAGTTATTTTTTTGGTGTCACACTTTGGTTGTGTGACACCAAAAAGTCCAAAGCCATATATATATAGATATATAGATATATAATATATATATAATGTGTGTGTGCGTGTGTGCATGCATGTGCGCCGCACTATGTTGCCATGCGCAACCCAGCGCACAATGCGCCATGGCTCTAGGAGCCCTTATCGCAACAGTTCGTTGCGCGCCGTAAACAACTATAATTGGAACACAAAAGCATTACTTTGGTGTTTTGGATTGTGCCTACTTGTACGTTTCTCCTTTTCTTCCCTTATCATTTTTGTTTCTAGTAACTATGTTTATATGTTCACTTATCATAGCTGGTATCTGGGTTGATTTCTCTCCTCTTAAGCCTCACTTTAAGTGCTCAAAATGGTGGTTTGAGTTGCTGTTTTAGTGGCTGGTGTTAGGTTCCATTATTCTCTTCTTAAATCTCACTTTAAGTGCTTAAAATGGTGGTATGGGTTGCTGTTTTGATGGATTGTGTTTGGTTAAATTTTTCTCTTCTTAAACCTTCATTCATGTTCTCATATGTGTTGAAAGGTTGGAATAAAGTGCTGGTGTTGTTAGATTCTGTCTTGTTTCTTTTTGTAAGCACATCATTAAGAGATTAAATATTGTGGTAAAAAGTGCTGATGTCATTATGTTCTGTTTTATTCCCCTATTTTGCTTGTAAGTATGTTATTAAGTTATTAAACATATTTGGTAAAAAGTGCTGGTTTCTTGGCGAATATTTTGCTCTCTTTCTTTCTTTGAAAGAATGTCTCTAAGTACATAAACATGGGGGAAAAAACTGCTGGTTCACTTGGCTCTATTTTGGTGCTTCTCTAGTTTAAAAGCATACCTCTTAAGTATTTAAACATTAGAGGAGAGGTCTGGATTTATTTGGTTCATTTTATCTTTCCATGGCTTGAAATTATATCTTTAAAATAAGAAATGTTTAGTTAGGTGTTGTTAGGTGTTTATATGCTGTCTAGTTTTCATTAGGCATATTGTTCTGAAGTTTAATGGCTTCTTTTAATGCTAGTTATGTTTTTTTCGAGTTTTTTTTAGGGTTGTCTAGTTATTTGTGGTTTCTTCAAAGGTTGATAAGTGTTGTTTACTGTGTTATTTGATGTCTTAGTTTTTACTAGGTTTGTTTCAATATTTTAGAATTTCTTTTAAGGTTAATAAGTGCATTAACCATCCACCTCTCACAACAATCTCATTCACATACCATGATTAAGCTTCGTGTTATAGCACTACATATTTAATTTTATATGGTCATGTGTCTTAAGGCTTGCAAAGACAGAACATGTTGGCTCCGCTTGATCCATATAACCGACCCCACCTAGTGGGAAAAGGCTTTGATTGTTGTTGTTGTTGTTGTATGTGTCTTAAGGCTTGTTTATTGTAAACAGCCTTTTTTTGTCTATATGACATGAGGGCCGATCGTATTTGGATGTATAATAAGCACCATCATAGTAGGAAAGGAATGAATGACGAGTTTATTGCTGGAGTAGGTAGACCAATTTGTAGGATATGTATTGTCTCAGAGAAACTTAGGAGGTGTTTGGTGCAAGAGTTAAAAAAACAGTCCTGAGATTAAGAGCTCCGGCATCTTGTAATCTTGTGTTTGGTACAAGAGTTAAAAACATAAGCCCGAGAATCTTACAATCCCGGGAATTTTGTAATCCCATGTTTCTTGACTTTAATCCCACCTTGTGAGATGCCTTTGAAGAATGTTGTTTCTTGGAACACAATGATTGATGGATATGCACTGAATGGTCAAATTGAGTTGGCTTTGGATTTGTTCAGGAGAATGCCAAAGAGAAATGTAGTTTCATGGAATAAATCATAACAGCATTGGCACAGTGTGGGAGGATTGAAGATGCGCACAAGCTTTTCAATCAAATGCCTAAAAGGGATGTTATTTCATGGACTGCCATGGTTGCAGGCTTGTCAAAAAATGGGAGAATTGATGATGCTCGTGCTCTTTTTGATTGTATGCCTGTCTGCAATGTGGTTTCGTGGAATGCAATGATCACAGGTTATGCCCAAAATAAGAGATTGGATGAGGCTCTAGAATTGTTTGAGAGAATGCCTGAGTGGGACATACCTTCATGGAATACAATGATCACAGGTTTCATTCAGAATGGGGACTTAAATAGGGCAGAAAAGTTATTTAATGAAATGCCACAAAAGAATGCCATTACTTGGACTGCAATGATGACAGGGTATGTGCAACATATGCGAAGTGAAGAAGCATTGAAGATGTTTAACAAAATGCAAGCTAATGATGGGATAAAACCCAACACAGGAACCTTTGTGACTGTGTTAGGTGCTTGTAGTGACTTAGCTGGTCTTAGTGAGGGACAACAAATTCATGAACTAATAAGTAAAACAGTCTATCAGGAAAGCACTTTTGTGGTATTAGCACTCATAAATATGTATTCTAAGTGCGGAGAGTTACGTATTGCTAGGAAGATGTTTGATGATGGTTTATTAAGCCAAAGGGATTTGATATCTTGGAATGGTATGATTGCTGCATATGCACACCATGGATGTGGCAAGGAGGCAATTAACCTGTTTAATGAAATGCAAGAATGTGGGTTCCAAGCCAATGATGTTACCTATGTGGGATTGCTCTCTGCTTGCAGTCATGCTGGTTTAGTGGAGGAAGGGCTTAAGTTCTTTGATGAGCTTGTCAAAAACTAGTCCATACAAGTCAGAGAAGACCACTACCCACAGTCAACATGAATATTCAGTAGCTTACAATCTTTTTCTCTGTCTAGTTTTCATCAAACAAAAAGTTGCTACCACTATCACTGCCTATAAGCTGTTTAATTTCTTCTAAACCATAATATAATAAGTTCTCTCCCCACAATCCACTTTTGTGATAATTATGCACACCTTCTATGTGACTGTCTACCTTAATTGTCTTTTCCTTATAGGATTTATATTATATAACATCTTGTTCATTGTACGGAAAAGTAATGAATAATAGTTGGCTAGATACAAAGAATAGAGTTGATCCAATATATATATGTGGAATAGGTGAATTTCTTGAATGGGCATATACAATCAACCAGGGATGAATACTTTAATTTCTTGTCCATGCAAGGTGAGTATGAAAATGAAGTTTAAGAAATATGGTGACAATGGACTTATTAAAGAAAGGATTTTGGGATGGTAACAATGTGTGGGACTAACATGGAGAAGCCTTTTGATGGGCTTAAGGTGCATGAGACCTATACTAGAAGAGGGAATAAAAAGGCTGGGCCAAGTGCAAACAATGAAGGGTCCACGTCCAAGGGCAAAACAGTAAATGGTCAGGGTAACTAACTCTGACATTCCCTTTTAGTGGCTGTACACAGCAGTGGTAAGGTAGGTGAGAATTTGGGAGAGACCTGTCCTCTCGAATGACAGGAATTATCTTACTTTTCAGCCATTTATTTTCCTTGTGAGTATCGATTCTGCTACTGGTACCTATTTGGTGCTATTACAGTGAGCTAATAAGTGAATATACTATTCTGAACTTTTCATCTATTATTCTGTGCTCTATACTACTGTTTTGTGCTGGATATTTGGATATTACAGGTAGGCTCTATCACCTTTGTAAGAATTGACAGTCCCATTCGTGATGGCCAAGGGGAAGATGACAATACTGAGGTTGATGATGTTAATGAGATGATAGATGAGCGTGTTGTTTTGAAAATATGGAGGAAATGAACTGTTTTTTAGAACAACGAAGAACTAATAGTGATAGTGCATACAAGAAAGTTATTTGAGTTACTAAAAGTGTCGAAGTTGTCTTTCGTCATTAGGTTACTTCACTTGAATTGCCTCAATCATTGGATCAATAAATCTGTCAATGCTTTGCTAGTTTGCTTAGCTTCCTTATAGAAGTTCTTTCCGATGGAGCCGTTGTACCTAATTCATACTATCAAGCAAAAAAAGTTGTTGGATACTTGGGTTTAGACTACACAAACGTAGATGCCTAGCAGGATAATTGCATCTTATATTGGTGAGAGTGTGCCAATGCAAATTCATGTCCTGTGTGCAAGAAGCCTATATGAAAGTCGAGTGATCACTGAGGGAAGAAAGTAGCAAACAAAGTCGTGCTACTAAAACAAGAATACTCAACCGAAAATCTTCTTCTAACGTGAACTAAAAAAAAATTCCTTGATACCAATTTTCTCAGTCCTCCCACAAGTCTGATGTGCTAACTAACTCCCCTTTGCAATTATTTTAATTTTAATTTTAATGCCATCCTTCTAATGTGACTAACTAGTGACCTCACAAATTATGGCTACACTTAAGTATAAAAAATTGAACAGTGTTAAATATATATATATGTGGGGTTGCAGTGGAAAATGTGTGCATTGGTTCACAAGATTTGCATTTTTATTTGTTTTTTGGAAATAATTTGCATACTAGATAGGTGTTGGGCTTGACTTCAATAATTTCTCTTCTGGGTGCATTGTTGAATTTGATGCATGTATCGGAGAAGAATGGCTGTGCCATAAGTTATTACTTATTAGTAAACTGCTTCTGTTTAAATTTTAGTCAGCTACTTACTCTCTCCTCATTTCATTTTATATACATTTTGTAGGCGTTAATTTAAGGTCTATTAGTTAGTTTAATGTGTTCATTTTCTAATGTTGATGGTTGATCTTGTTTTTTCTTTGGTAGTACTTATGAAGCAAAGACACTGACACGGACATGGGACACGACACTGACATGGACACGAGGACACACCAAATTCTTAGATTATAGGACACGACATGGCATATATATACAAATATATATTGTAATTCTAATGAATTTGAAGAATAATAGAATTTTAGAAAGAATGAAGGAATGTGAAGGAAGAAGTGAGTTAAAGAAAAATAGAGAGTTGAATAAGATGAAAGAGTGGATGAAAAGGGCGAGGCCGAAGATACATACAAGAGAGAAGAGAAAATGAGTACAGGAGATGAAACACACGTTTTCTTTTAGAAAATAGGAGGGAAATGTCAAAACTCCAAAAATAAGAGAGAAGAGAAAATGAGTACAGGAGATGAAACACACGTTTTCTTTTAGCAAATAGGAGGGAAATGTCAAAACTCCAAAAATGATGAAACCTCGTACATTTTACCTCTTTTTTCTAGGAAAATTGATTTGCTGTGTCCATGACGTGTCAGAGCCGTGTCTAACGCATGTTCAAGCCGAGAAAAATTATTTTTAAATTGGACACGTACGGATGCGTGTCGGACACGTGAAGTTGGTGTGTCGGTGTCGTGTCGAACACTGACACATGTCTGACATGCCGACATGCTTAGACTTTGGAGTGTCCGTGCTTCATAGGGCAGTACATTTCCATTAAACTACTTTTGTATAAATTTTAGTCAGCTAGTTGCGCCATTGTCCCTCATTTTGTATCTTCCACATTTGTTTCCTTTTGTTGAGTTGCCTTTTTTTGTTCTGTCTAGGATAATGGAAGTTATGATTTTGACTAAAAAAGTTACCATAAGGGGGTTGTTGAACAAATATAGAAGTTTAGGGTGTCTTTGGTCATATTTTAAAGTTGAAGAGGGGTAAAATGCATGACCCCTTAATTTCAAGGGGATAAGTTGTTTTCACACTTTTATTTTCTATACAACTTGTAGGAGTTAATTTAAGGTCTTTCTTAGTTATTTTAATGTGTTCATTTTCTTATGTTGATCTTGTCTTTTCTTTGGCAGTCCATGTCCAGTATCTGAAAATCACTATTGCATTAAAAGTTTATTCAGCTGCGAATAGGAGCTTCTCTTCCATCTAAACACTGATGGCATTCCTATTTCAGAAATTTCAAGAGGTATCTCCTCAGCTTATGACACCTTCCTTTTGACAGTATGTCATTTCTGTATGTATGAAAAAATTATTACATTATCTGAGATTATGCCAAAGTATGAATAAATTATGATTTAATTATTGAAATAATACAATATACTAAGACTAAATAAATGAAGATAATTTTGGTGCAGTTCTCCGGATATTTGCTATGAAGCTTTTCCAATAGAAAAATGACATTAGAGGAACTTTTTTGAATGATTTAGTTCTAAGTTGTAAAATTTGTCCAAATGCCATTTTCTTTTGTGAAATTCCTTTCATACCCACTGGTAAGCATAAGACGACAAAAAGGCTAATAGGAACCTCTGCTGAAATTATATTTATGCCACCTCAAGGGCTCAAAACAAGGATTATAGGCTATAGCTGCCAAGACATTAAACAGCAGTCACAGTAATATGAAAAACATCAACACAGCACACTAGCACTCCATAAACATCACAGACAGTAGAGCAAAACACTGAACAAAACCTGTAAGCTAAACAGAACACCTGACCAGTAAATGCAGCAAATAGATGATAGAAAATATAAAGGGTTGCCTGGCATTCGAGAGGCAGGCACTCTCCACTCCTTTCCAAAATATTTCTTAACTTCCTTTATGGAAAAACCTCCCATATATGGCCAGCTGCACTACTTGTCAGAATTAGTTATGCCTTTGTCTATTCCCATATAGACTTGAGTTCTTCTCTTTCTTTGCCCTACCCCTCCTTCCATATGTCTTAGCAATCAGAGGCCCATCAATGGCCAATTGCAGTTCTTGACTGTGATGGCTTTTGATTGTATCACTGTTAGAAGTGGTTCTAATTCTGTTAGGATGTTTTATTCTGTTTGTAAGCCTTCTGTTATAAAAGGCAGTAGCTTTAGACAGTTTTCTGTTGTTCCTGTTTTGAGGTTGTTGTAGCTAATTCTGTTACAAGTAACTTCTATTTGACCCAAGTATGTTGTTTATAAATACTTGGGTCCATACCTCTCGGTATTATTCATTCAGTATCCTTCCATTTAAGGAATGAAATAAAGAATTCATTTTCGCCAAATTCTCTCTCTGATTTTCTCTCTTTCTCCCATCTCTTCTTTCTCTCTCTGGTTTTATCTACCTTGCTGTTCTAAGACCAAGAATCAGTCTTTGTGATTCTTTGGTGTTTCCTGGGTACAGAACTGACAAGTGGTATCAGAGGTAGGTTCAAGATTCTTCAAGAAACAGCAAGAAACCAGAAAATGTCAACTGTTGCAAGGTTTGACATTAAGAAGTTTGATGACCAGATAAATTTCAGTATTTGGAAGGTTCAAATGAGGGCAGTGTTGACGCAGAATGGCTTGAAGAGAGCACTCGATGGTAAGTCCAAGAAACCAGCAACAATGTCTGAAGAAGCCTGGGAAGAATTGGACGAGAAGGCCCTCACTACAATCTAGTTCTGAAGATGTACTGCGTGAGGTAATTCAAGAATCAACAACAGCTGCCTTATGGACCAAGTTGGAGTCTCTACATGACCAAGAACTTGGCCAACAAACTCAGGTTGAAGGAGAGGCTGTACACCTTGAGGATGACTGAAGGCAGCACATTGAGGGCTCACTTAAATGAGTTTAACTCATTCTTGATTGACCTGGAAAATCTGGAGGTCAAGATTGAGGATGAAGACAAGGCTGTGTTACTTATTGTGTCTCTTCCTCCCTCCTACAAGCATTTCAAGGAGATTATGCTTTACAGCTCCAATGACACATTGTCATATGAAGATGTAAAGTCTAATCTTCTCTCAAAGGAGAAGTTTGATCATGAATTGCCCATTGACAAGAAAGGTGATGCCCTTACAGCAAGAGGAAGGACTCAAGAAAGGCAAGATTCTGCCAAGAAATAATCAAGATCCAAATCCAAAGGCAAGAACTTTGGAAAATCTTGCAAATATTGCAAGAAACTTGGGCATGAGATCAACGATTGCTATAAGCTCAAGAATAAAAGGGAGAAAGAAGAAAAGAACAAGAGTTCAAAGCCACTCGAAGCTGCAGTGGCAGATTCAGATTCTGAAGGTGATGTATTAGTGGCTGCTGTAGCAGTAGCAGAAGACAAGGATGAATGGATTTTGGATTCTGGGTGCACCTACCACATGTGCCCTAACAAAGATTGGTTTTCCACCTATGAAGCAGTGGATTCTGGAGTTATTATGATGGGCAATGATGCTGCTTGTAAGGTAAAAGGAAAGGGTACCATCCAGATCAAGACACATGATGGAATGGTGAAAACACTCACCAATGTTAGACATGTACCTGATTTAAGGAGAAATTTAATTTCTCTTGGAGCCTTGGAGTCTTTGTGATGTAGGTATTCCGCTGAAGGTGGAGAAATCAAAATTTCTAAGGGCTCTCTCACTCTTATGAAAGGAAAGAGGACAGGTAATCTCTATTTTCTTCTTGCTTCCACTGTTACTGATCATGGCACTGCTGCCCAAGCAATTTCAGCAAGCAATGAGGAGCAATCAAAGCTGTGGCACATGAGATTAGGCCACATGAGTGAGAAGGGGATGGAAATCCTAAGCAAAAGAGGTTCTTTTGGTGATCAAAGCCTCAGCAAGCTTCAGTTTTGTGAGCATTGCATCCTTGGAAAACAGAGAAAGGTGAGTTTCTCCAAGGGACAACACACTACACAAGGCATTCTAGGCTACCTCCACTCAGATTTATGGGGGCCATCAAGAGTGCCATCACTTGGAGGGAAGAGATACATGATGACAATAATTGATGACTTCTCAAGGAAGGTTTGGGTCTACTTCCTAAAGCACAAGAATGAAGCTCTCTCCAAGTTTAAGATTTTCAAGGCATTAGTGGAGAATCAAACTGGCCAGAAGATAAAGTTGCTTAGAACTGACAATGGCCTTGAGTTTTGCAACACAGAGTCTAATAAATTCTATCATGAACATGGGATAGCAAGACATAGAACCCTTCCTGGAACTCCACAACAGAATGGAGTGGCTGAAAGGCTTAACAGAACCATTTTGGAGAAGACTAGATGTATGCTCTCCAATGCTGGCTTATGGAGCAAGAAAGAATTTTGGGCTGAAGCTGCATCTACAGCATGTTACCTGATCAATAGGTCTCCTCTCTCAGCCTTAAATCATCAAATACCTGAAGAAATTTGGTCAGGTAAATCTGTTGACTACTCTAACCTTTAGAGTTTTTGGCTCTACTGCCTATGCACATAGTAATGAAGGGAAACTTGCACCTAGATCTTCTAAATGTATGTTCTTAGGTTATGCCTCTGAATCTAAGGGATACAAGCTATGGTGTGTTGAAACTAGGAAGGTCATCCTAAGTAGGAATGTAGTTTTTAACGAGTCTTCTTTCATTTATGCCACACAAGATACTGCTCCTACTACTTCCTGTGCAGATCCTTTGAAGACTCATACTGATTCTGTTGAGGTGGAGATAATCCTTCAACCTCTCAACTTATCCCAAAACTGTTTACCTGTCCCTGAACCAGTAGAGCAGCAGCCACTAGCCAGTGAAACAACACCTGTAAGACAAGAGGTAGCTGTCCAAAGATATTCAGTAGCAAGGGATAGGGTTAGAAGAGAAGTTAAAAGACCAGTTAGGTTCATTGATGAACAAGGCATGACAGCTTATGCTTTATATGCTGCTCAAGAGGTGAATAGTGAAGAGGAGCCCTCTACCTACAAGGAAGCTGTCTCTGGTTCAGATTCAGAAAAGTGGATAATTGCAATGGAAGAGGAGATTGAAAGTCTCCACAAAAATCAGACCTGGGAACTTTGTAAAAGGCCTGAAAACAGAAAAGTTTTGGGCTGCAAGTGGGTATTCAAAAGAAAAGAGGGCATCCCAGGAGTTGAGCAACCTAGATGGAAAGCTAGGTTAGTTGTTAAAGGCTTCCATCAAAAGGAAGGTGTAGACTTTAATGAAATTTTCTCCCCAGTGGTAAGACACACCTCTATAAGGTTTATCCTCGGGTTGGTGGCTCAACAAGACCTTGAGTTAGAGCAAATGGACGTGAAAACAGCCTTTTTAAATGGAGAGCTAGAAGAAGATATCTATATGTCCCAACCAGAAGGGTTTGAAATACCTGGGAAGGAGGACAGTGTATGTAAATTGAAGAAGTCCCTCTATGGGCTTAAACAGGCCCCTAGACAGTGGTACAAAAGGTTTGATACCTTTATGATTAAGCAGAATTTCTGTAGAAGCAAGTTCGATAGTTGTGTGTACTTCAAAAGGGGTCTAAATGGGTCTTACATTTATCTTCTGCTATATGTGGATGACATGCTTATTGCCTCCTTCAATAAGACTCTAATTAGGGACTTAAAGGGGCAATTAAGCACTGAATTTGAAATGAAGGATCTTGGTGCAGCTAAGAAAATTCTAGGCATGGAAATTTTTAGAGATAGATTCTCAGGAAAACTCTATCTATCCCAACAGTCCTATATCAAGAGGATTCTAGAAAAATTTAGTATGGATTATGCTAAACCAGTGGCAACTCCCTTGGCAGCACATTTTCAACTCTCTTCAGATCAATGCCCCAAAACTGAACCAGATTTTGATGAAATGTCCAAAGTCCCTTACCAAAGTGCTGTAGGGAGTCTCATGTATGCCATGGTTTGTTCCAGACCAGACCTTGCTTATGCAGTAAGTGTAGTGAGTAGGTTCATGCACAATCCTGGGAAAGGTCACTGGAATGCTGTGAAGTGGATACTAAGGTATCTTAAGGGAACTCCTAATCTGGGGTTAGTCTTTGCCAAGTGTAAATTTGGGACAGAGGTAAAGGGCTTTGTGGATTCAGATTTTGCAGGCGACAGAGACAAAAGGAAGTCAATTTCAGGCTTCATTTTTACTCTAACTTCAAGTGCAATAAGCTGGAAATCCAGCTTACAATCCATAGTTGCACTCTCCACCACAGAAGCAGAGTATGTTTCAGCTACAGAAGGTGTGAAAGAGGCAATCTGGCTAAAGGGTTTGGCTACTGAACTTGGGGTCGCACAAGATTTAGTGATAGTGTATTCTGATAGTCAGAGTGCCATACATCTAACTAAAAACGACACTTTTCATTCTAAGACCAAGCACATCAATGTGAGATACCACTACATCAGAGACATAGTGGCAGGTGGTGAAATTTCAGTTCTGAAAATTCATACTTCACAAAATCCAGCAGACATGCTAACCAAGTCTCTGCGAGCTACTAAGTTTGTGAAGTGTGTAGATTTAGTAGGTGTTTCTAATTGTAAATCTTAGAATGTTTTTGGAATTAGTCCCAAGGTGGAGATTGTTAGATATGGTACTAATTCAGTTTTAAATGTATCAGTTTTTGTTTTAAGCCTATGGTATAAAGGCTTTTAGGCAGCAACAGTTTTCTGTTGTTTGTTGTAATTCAGTTTTAACTGAAAGCAGTTAAGGCTGTTATGTACTTCTGCCCAGGTATGTTTATAAATACCTGGGCCATTGCCTTCTTGGCATATTGTTCTCTCTATTCTCATTTGAAATTGGCTTGACATCATCTCTGGGTTTTTCTTTTTTCGCATTGAGGAGAAGCAGAGAAATTAGTACATGATAGACCAACCTGTTTGGCAGGGTTTGGGGAGATCATCTCCCGCGTATTTGTCTTGTTTTTCATCTTCTGTTGTTTTCTACGTCTTTTGCATCATTTCATGACCTTTGAATAAGTTTGTAGAAATTATATCATAAGGTATCAGGTTTATTGAGTGCTTTACCATTTGTGTGGACGTTAAGCATATCAATGCTCTGAAATAATGACCTTTGAGTACTTGATGAAAGTGTAATATATTTTTTTGCAGGTTGTAGTTTTAGTTCTCGTTGTTTATTATGTTTTCTGAATTCTTATTCTATGATAATCTATAGTTATAATTTGCTTTTTGTGCGTTATGTGAAACTCTTCAGACTACCGTGTCTAATTTTTTTTTTTAAATAATTTTAAGGCTGTTAAAACCCTTGCAAAAAGTCCCACTTTTGCTAGGGATCCAAGACAACTACAATTTGAAGCTGACATTAATCGGTTGTTCCTTTATACAAGGTCAGTGCTTTTCTATTGTCTGCATTAAAAATGATTATTTTAATCTTGATAGTAATAACAGAAATAGTGAAATCTTTATTGTTTAGTAGTGCTTCTTCATCTCTTTCCTTTATTAGCTGATTCCATTTTCCCCCTCTCTTCTATGTTGTCTTCTTCTCATTCCATGCCTGCCCTGCTTGACAACATCTAACATAATTCACTGTCTGTAATTCTCAATTTTCATTATTATTAAAAGTGAACATATGAATGGTCACCTGGTTGTCTGACAAGCTCCTCTCTTTAAAAAAATAGTGAACATATGAATATGTTGATTTTAATACTTGAATTCTTACTCTTTAATAATTTTTATATGTAAATACTGCACAATAAGAACCCAACCATAAACTTTATTTTTCAAACATTTTGGTACTGTATTGGATATGGTTTAGTATGCACAATAAGGAAGCATATTCCCTGTCAAGAATGTATAAATAAGTTATCATTTTGATGTTGTGGGTTCACATATTTTAATGTCAGCAACTTCACTTTTCTTGTGTACGTGATCCAGCTACAATCGGTTGGGGAAGAATGCTGTTGAGGAAGATGCAGATCAAATTATTGAAATGGCCAGTAAAGCCTCTGTTGATGATCAACAGAATCAAGTACAAGAAAATGTTCATTCTCAAATTAAAGTATTTTGCAATTTCATGGATGAAATTCTTCTTCCCAAGGATAAAATGATGAATGACTCATCCAAGCCATCTGATCACGTAAACAAGTTGCCTCGCCATAGTGGGCTTAGTTTAGCTGTGGGTAGGAGTGATGTACCTACTAACCATCCTGGTGATTTTCTTTTTTCCTCCATAGTATTTTACACGCTTGCTGTGAACTTTTTGTTTGAACAGCATCATTTTTACTTGTTGCTTGGTCATCATCTCATAATGATCCTTTTTGTATACAAAAACAGCCTATTTTAGTAACAATGACTTTACTGCTACTTTTTGTTATTAGGTATTCTATATTTTGCATGTCTGCTGTAGCACTTGTCAAATGATGTGTTTTTTTTTTTTTTTTTCCAGCTGTCCCTCAGACAATACCACTAAGCCTAGCTGATGTTTCTGAGAAATTAAAGGATCAACTTGGCTACACCCTTAATGTTAAATCTTCACAAATATCCCACCAAGATGCTGGCCAAGGTCTATTTTTGGATGGGGAAGCCGATGTTGGTTCTGTGGTAGCATTATATCCTGGTATAGTCTACTATCCATCTTATTACCGGTACATTCCGGGGTACCCTAGGGTTGACGCGCAGAACCCCTATTTAATTACAAGATATGATGGGGCTGTCATCAACGCCCAACCATGGGGTTCTGGAGGTGACAAGCGAGAAGTATGGAATGGCATAAAAATGGCAGAAATCAAACATGATATGAAAGTAGCTGAGAAAGGCTCAGACCGGTTTTGGAAACTACTGAGTAAGCCATTGGAAGGCACCCAAGGAAACAATACTGGCGATGTACTAGAGCGTAGAAATCCTTTAGCTTTAGCTCATTATGCTAATCACCCGGCCAAAGGGATGCTACCAAATGTCATGATTTGCCCTTATGACTTTCCACTTACTGAAAATAACATGAGAGCCTACATCCCAAATTTATTATTTGGAAATGCTGAAGTGAACATGAGGAGATTTGGCAGCTTTTGGTTCAAATGGGGAGTGTCAAGAAATAATCAATCAAATGTTCCTACTCTTAAAACTCTTGTTTTGGTGGCTACTAGGGCTCTTCAAGATGAAGAACTGCTATTGAACTACAGGCTGAGCAACACTAAGCGGAGGCCGGAATGGTATGTTCCAGTGGATGAAGAAGAGGACAGGAGAAGATGGAGCTAGCTAATCACTCTAGCATTTAGATATACATACTCTCTTGGTGGCTTTATGAAGACACTTGTTTTTCCGTTGTCTCAGAAAAGCTGCGACTTCCAATAATTCGTTGTATAACTCTTTTGAAATAATAAACTGAGTTCTGTTTAGTTATTTCTTGTTTTGAAGCTAGAAAGGATATGTTTTAGCTGGATTATTTTGTTCCTCTTATTATTTTGTTCCTCTTATAGATGTTAATATGAGAGGGTGAGTCTTGAAGCAACGGTAAGTCGGTAATATGACTTATCACAGGTTCAGATCTTAAAAATAGTTTTTATTTCACCCTTTCGTGATCTCATTTACCACCTAAGAGTCTCATGCAATAGGCTTAATTTGAGTCATTTATTCATATCTTGATTTAAAAGCAAAATGAATTTCAATGGAACAAGCTTATTGAAGCTTGACTTATGATTAGTCCAAAGCATAAATTGCTTATTATGCATTTATGAAGGCATATCTCCTCTAAGTTTAAAATTTAGTTTAATGGTGCTCTACTGCATTTTATATATAGGTATGTATGCACCCACTTGCATGATAATAATTTTTATATATAACTAAAGTAAATAAATCTTGAATTAAAATACTAAATAAGCACCATTTTTTTTAAATAGAAACGGTCACCATAAGTAATATTTGCTAACATTTTGGAAAAGAATATATTATGAAAAGGTAGAACAGATTTTGTAGTTTATAATTTTTTTTTCTTGCATGCTTATGCTACGAGAGCATGTGTTTGGGGATATTTTGAGATTTTACAGTCGAGGATATTTGCAAGATTTTATGATTTTTGGAGGTATTTTTTTTTGTCTAAACTAGAGCATCCACCGTCGAACACAGTGACTAATCCTCTCGCTGAATTGTATGCACCTCGAAGGGTGGGACAGCTGGTCCAACGATTTAAAGCTGGCTCCATACCAAAGCAGGGATTGAACCCCTGACACTTGATTAAGGATAGATGAGTCTCTTCCACTCAACCATACCCCTTAGGTTATTTCTAGAGGTATTTGCAACTACTTATAGTTGAAGGGATAATATGTAATTTTTCGGGTGCGAGTGAAACAATGTTAAATGTTATAAATAATATGGATGTTCTTATGACTCTTAAAAACCTCTAAATCAATGACTCTATAACTTCAAATTGAATAAGATTTATGCCATTGATTAGTTATTATGTACAATCTTTAATTTCTTGTAACTCATGGTTAAAAGTTACTATTTGTAATTATATAAATAGTGATGTACATGAGAAATGTGGATAGATTAAGAGAGTGGATATAATTATACTTCTCCTCTTCATAATATATTATCAACACGACATTCTACCAATTGATTGAGTTTTGGGAAATTGTGCATGAAGCTAGTTTTTTCTCCTCAAATTTGTTTTCATGACATTAGGGTAAGTAAACATATTTACCTTTTGATTTTTTTTATGTCTGTTTCTTTTATCTAAATATAAGTCTTACTCTTGTGAATTTTAGATAAAGGAAATATGCATATGTATATGCATATCTAAATTATTTGAATTCTTATTTCTTATTTACAATATCAAATCTCTTAAAGATTGATTAATTTGTTGCGCTTGGAATTTCAAGAGGAATTATTTATCATGAGTTCTTGATGCCATAATTCATTTGTGTGTAATGAATCTTGGAGATACTATCAACGAATGAAATCATGCATCCCTGAAGGATTGCACAAGGCAATATTTTTCTTTGCCATTATTTGCATCATCAAGAATTGAAAAACATATTATCTCATTTACAAAGAACCAGTAGTTCTTTAGAACAAATTGAAAGATTTTATATAATCAAACTTTGTTTACAATTAGCTCTCTATTGAAATTATGTGAATATGTAATTATTGATGAAGATATTTTGGTAAAGACATATTCTACTTTTATGCCTCGAATGTGCTCCTGAAATAGCAATATCGAGAGCATAGATTTACCAAATATTTCGAGCTAATTTCTTATTTGCTTATGGTTAAGCAAAAGTTCTAAGCTATTGATAAAAAATTATTAGGTCCGTCCTAATGAATAAACTCTATTTCCTTAAGAAAATGGAACAAGGTATAATAATTTTTGTAAGAACATTCCCTAGAGTGGATGCAACAAAGTATGATAAATTTGGTAAATAGAATAATAATTTTTCTGACATAGCCATGGTCTTGTACGTGAGCATGGTAATGGAATAAAAAGTTAGTGTCGTGATTGGCATTATAATAAATAAGAGAACAATTTGAGAAAATGGACAATAGGGTCACATTCAATGTTAGAAAATTTAAAATAATCCCATTTTTATTTCTAAACTCATTACTATGACAAATTACTGTTTAATTTTTTATTAAATTTTTTCTACAGTCGCATGCTTCATATAATCATATGCGATTTCATCACGACTTCATCACGTAATGCTTCATATGCGATTTCATCACGACTTCATCACGTGATGATGTCTCTACAATATGTACAGATCTCTCAATATTGAGAGGTCTTGTACATTAGACCGGTTTGTACCTGATATATTTTTGTTTTTAATATTATTTTTGTTTTTTATATTTATCTTATTTTATTTAAATATTATGAATATTTAAAATATAATTATAAATATATAGATTTTAGATAATAATTAAGAATTTATTCTAATTAATGAGAGAAGTTAGAAAATTATTTTTGTTATTATAAAAAAATGTTTTTGTCTTTTTCACTAATTTTAAGATAATAAACTCTCTCCACACCAATAAAAGAAAATCTATTAGATAAATCCTTAATTTTATATATTTAATATTTGTTAAAATAATATTAAAATAAATTAAAAACTAATATATTCTGTAACTGCCATTTTTAGTTCAGACAATTCTAAGTTGAAAATAAGGACCGCAAGAGGTCATAACCTTGGGGGACTTGTCCTTAGGTGATGATGACTTAGGTGCCTACGTACCCTTGTGAAGGGATCAAAGTCCACGTAGTTTGTTGTGTTAACGTCCGTAGGAGCCGTTAGGTGGGATAGTTACCTGTAGGTGGCCGTATATGGCTAGGACGTGTGTAAGGTACTCCGGACGGGCGAGCCACTCGATGGAGGTTTCCTTAGATCGGGAGAGGGCACGGGTCTCTCTGAGCTGCTGGGAGCTTTGCTGATGGAGATCCCCAGGACGGAGATATGCGTGTTGATGGTTGAGCGTGTGAGATGGTGGACCAAGCTCAAAGGTTAAGAAGATGATGTATCATGTGTTGAGTCTTATTTCTGTGTGTTCGGAGTCTCTCTGCCTTGAGTCCCCCGGGTGAGGACCTTTCTATACTGAGTGCGAGGGAGGACATGGTCGACCCACGTTCTTGCCCGTCGAGTCGTCGTGGGTCGACCCACGACAGTTGAGGGCTTTCCATGTCTCTGGTGCGAGAGCTAAAGGGGGGAGACGTGGGTACTTGCCACGTACGAGGCGAACGGGTGGTGCCACATGTCACTGGTGTGTGTTCCTGCTGTCCTTCTAGAAGGATAGTGCCACGTGTCCCAAGGGGAGAATATTCCGTATTTACATATTCTATTATTAGATTTTTTTTTCTCCCAGTCTCCAAGGCATTATCCCGACTAATCCATATTCGATTCATGACATGCAACTGGTTATGGCCGAAAAGTCTCCTAAGGGAAATAATTACATTCACAAGGTTTTGAACTCAGAATCTTGCTTAAACGATACTAAACAACTTATCACTTAAATTAACTTTTCATTAATATTATTAAAATATTTTTATAAGTAATAAATAAAATATATTGCATTTGTTTATTTTTGTTATAAAAATTCAATTTTGTTTTTTTATATATTTTTCTTTTATCTTTTTTGTTTTACCTGCCTTAATTAAAATTTTAATATTCTAATAATATAATATATTAATTAAAATTTCATTTAAAAAATAATAAATATATAATTTATAAAAACAATAATAATATATTTTGAAGTGACAAAAAAAATGAAATGAAAAAAAACATGTAAAAATTTATTTTTTATTCTATTAAATAAGTTTATAACAAAAATAATAAATGCAATATATTTGATTTATTACTTATAAAAATATTTTAATAATATTAATGAAGAGTTGATTTAAGTGATAAACTATTTGGTATCGCTTAAGCAAAATTTTAAGTTCATGACCTTGTTAATGCAATATTTTCATTAGGGGACTTTTCGGCCATAATCAGTTGCGTGTCATGAATGTCTTAGAAACTGGGTGAACAAAAACTCAAGGAATGTAGACAGATAAATAGTTAGCCAACAATAAATAAATTTTTAACAATATTATGCTTATTTTGTGTTTATATAAGGTCCTTTTATCTCGATTACAAATATATAACACAATTCATTTTGGTATAGATTATGTAACTTCGGAATATTCCACCTTGGGACACGTGACACTGACGTTCTAGAAGCATGGCCCCAGCACCCGCTGGAGACACGTGGCACCACTCAACCCTCCATTACATGGCCTTCACCCACGTCACCGCACGGAGCTTCCCCTCAACTAGACGTGGGATCTCCACAAAGCCTCGTGGGACGACCCACGTCCCACGAGGTCGTGGGGCGAGCACGATCTCCCCACACGCAAGTATAAATAGCCCCTCACTCGGGGGACTAAGAACAGGGAATCAACTCTCGACAGAATTACATACAACCCGAAGGGTTATCGCACATCATCCCCAGATACACCTCTCAAATACTTTCACCTCCTTGAGCTCCGCCGTTTGCCGTCCGTCCAGGCCAACCTCCGACTGGCTCACCTCCTCCTTGGAGCACACCACTTACAGGGCTTCCAGCAGCCCTCAGAGACCATAGCTCTCTCCCACTAAGGCAACCTCCCACAGAGCGGCTCGCCCGCCCAGAGTACCTTAGGCACGTCTTAGCCGCACACGGCCCAATACAGGTAACAACCTTGCCTAACGGCTCTGATAAACGTCACCATGACGAATTACGTGGACTTTGATCCCTCTAGAAGGGTACGTAGGCACCTAGGTGCATCACCTAAGGACAAGTCCCCCAAGTTTAAGACCCCTTGCGGTCCTAAATTCATATTACAATTGTCTGAACCAAAAATGACATTTACAGATTATAATTTGTTTTGTAAATCAAAGTATCTTATAATTCCTTCTTGCTTTTATCATTTATAAAGCTTTTAAAAAAATGGGTATGTTTAAGAACATATTTTACAGTTTGAGTGCAATTATTTTTGTTCTTATTAAATGAGTATCTTAAATTATTTTTATCTTATTTATATCTTCGTATAAAGCAATATGAACCTGAAGTTCAAAAAATAACTCAATAAATTACTAGGTATGTATTGACTCTAAAAAAGTTACAAAATCTCATATACCAATTGAAAATGCTCCAATTCAAATTGATGTCTCGGATGGACAATATGTTAGCTACAATGAAAGTAAGCCATGTGGTAAATCATTGGTTCCAAAGATAAAAATGTTTGAAAAAGGAAAGGAGCAAATAATTAAGATGGTCATATTATGGAGGCGAGTTCTCCTGAAGAGACCCAAGACATAATTAATCATGAAATTTGAAAAGACGATCAGGTACCTGAGAATGATAATGAAGAGATCTCGATAAGTTATATCAATATTGAAAAATAAGGATGGAACCAAAAGCATATTGTTGTCGACAATGCTTTTACATATAATGTTGCAATTGAAATAAATGAGGATCTTAAATCTAAATCTGTCAAGGAATGTAGAAAGATAAATAGTTAGCCAAAATGGAAAGATGTAATTCAAGAAAATTTGACTTCATTTGAGTAATGTGAAGTTCTTTGGACCTGTAGTCCAAATGACAGAAGGTGTATATAAAGTTAGTTGGGTACAAATGAATTCTTTTGTACGGAAAACTGAAATGAGAAAAATGAAGTCAAAAGATATAAAGCGCTACTTGCATTGCATGGTGTTTCTCAAAGACCTAACATTGATAAATATATCTCTATATATTCTTATGTGGTGGATCCAATCACCTTCAGATATCATATTGTTTGGTAGTGTTTAAAAGGTTTGATATGTGTCTAATGAATGTACTTACTGTCTATCTATATGATTCATTAGATAGTGAAATATTAAATCCTTGAAGGAATATACATCAGGCTAAGTGCACACTACTGTCTATTTAACTTGCACACTAAGTGCTCTTTTCCTAATTAAGAAAACCCATCAGACTGCAATATATAAACATCCTCAACTAAATCACCATTCAGAAATGTTGTCTCGACATCCATATGGTGAAGTACAAGATCTAACTGAGCAACAAAAGCCATTACAACTCTAAAGGCATCCTTAGTAGACACCAGTGAGAAGGTTTTAGTGTAATCAATTCCTTCTCGCTTATTATAGTCTTTAGCTACAAGTCTTGCTTGATATCTTTCACCTTCACCCTTGACTCCTTTCTTGGTCTTAAAGACCCTTTTACAACCAATTGGTAGCTCAGCTAATTCCCACACAACATTTAGATACATAGAATTCATTTCATTATTCATGGCCTCTAGCCATTTGGTAGAATGGGAACTTGACAAAGACTCAAACTCTTGCAAATATACAGTATAATCATCTGGAATTGCACCCTTTCTACTTCTCTGTGACCATCTTAAATCAACAATTGGTTCCCCGATTTTAACAATTAGAGGTACAACAACAGGATCAACAAGGTTTTCAACTAGAATGTCATCTCTATTTTCACCATCTAAAACTGGAACATGAACAACAGATGAAAAGGTTTGAGATGACAAAGGTAATAATGTATCCTCATTATGCAAAACTAGGACAATAATATCTACGTCCTCTAGATCTTGAACAATATCCAAAAAAATATGTAGTGATAGTCCTACAATCAAGTTTCTTAAGTTGTGGATTATAAGGTCTTACCTCTGCTCCACAGTCCCACACACGAAAATGCTTTAAACTAGGCTTCTTTATAGTAAAGAGTTCATAAGGAGTCTTCTCTATTGATTTACTCAGAACTTGATTCAAAATATATGCTGTTGTCTTAAGGGCATCACCCCATATAAATTATGGTAAGGAAGAATAACTAATCATGCTTTTTACCATATCTAATAAGGTGTGATTATGCCTCTTAGCAATTCCATTTTCTTGTGTAGTGCCGGGCATAGTATACTAAGCTTCAATACCATGTTCTTGTAAAAATAAAGCAAAAGGCCTAGGATTTGTACCAGTTTCAGTATATCTGCCATAAAAATCTCCACCTTTATCAGACCTCAAAGATTTAATTACCTTCCCAAATTTTAACTCAACCGCAGCCTTAAAAGCTTTGAAAGCATCTAAAAAGTCTGATTTTTCACACAATAAATCTATCCATCCAAATCTGGAGCAATCATCAATGAAAGTGATCAAATATTTATAAGTGCCTAAAGTAGCAGGAGAAATTAGTCCACTAATATCTATGTGGATCAAATTAAGAATAGTCTATGCTCCCTTACTTATAGCTTTAGCAAGAAATTTTCCCTTAATACAATCAATACAAGAATCAGAATAAAAAAAATCCAAGTCATGCAGAATGTCTTGTTTAACCATTCTTTCCAATCTATCTCTAGAAATATGATCCAAACGCCTGTGTCATATAGAATTAATATGACCATCCTTTCCAATCTATCGTTGGCTTCTGTGTCCATTAATAGTATTAACCGAAGAGTAATATTTAGACAATAAAGACCATTCATCAAGCTTGCAGTACCAACAACAATTGTATTATAATAAATATCAATCCTATCACTTCCTTGCCATAAGGAGTATCCTTGTTTATCTAGTATAGAGTAGAAACTAGACTCCTTCTAGAAGATGGTACATACTACATCATATAATATAAATTCACGACCCGAGTACAAATTTAAAACAGCTGTTCCAACACATTCCACTTCAGCTGAACTTCCTTGTACTCCTAGAATGGTCTTTTCCCTTTCAGTTGGGCTCCTCATAATCATATTTTTGAGCCCTTGTAAAAATTAGTTAGATGAGATGTGGTACTAAAATCTAACCACTAGGAATCCAAAGAAGTTTCAAAATTATTAGATTCAAGACAAACTAGAGCTAGAGGAGCAATATCTGAAGGAACAATTTCCTTCTCACGCTTGTTCTTAAGCTTGAAGCATTCAGAAATAATGTGGCCAGACTTGCTACAATAGAAACAATTACCCTTGAAAGGCTTCTTCATTTTACCCTTATCCTTCTTATTGTTCTTTTTAGGTCCAAAGGATCTCTTATTTTGATGTTTCTTTCCCTTAAACTTTTCATGTCCACCCTTTCTGGATGAACCCTCTGTGATGTTATTAATAGAATGAGTACAAGATTTTCCCTTCTTCAAAGATTCCTCCTCTTGAGTAACTATGGACATCATTTGATCGACTGACCATTCAGCTCCTTTTGAATTATTGGTGGTCATAAGAACCCGATATTCAGCTAGGAGAAACTGTAGAACTTTATAGACTAGATAACTCTCACCCAGATTAACTTTCAAAGATTTCAGCTTATTAAAGTAATTGTCCGGCTTCATCATGTGTCTGCTCATACCAGATACTCCATGTTAAAGTGTATTATCCAACAAAGAGAGATAATAGGCCGTCTTAGATTTGTCAAATTTCTTGAATTTCTCAATGATGGCCTTCAGATAATCAACCGCAATGTATTTTTCAGGGATACTCTACCTGATCGTCTTGTCAAAAGTATATTTTAAGACAATCAGATAGTCCCTGTTGGACTCATGCCAAACCTTATAGTGAGTTCTTGTCAGTAGCACTAGAACGGTCAGTCAGGTCTGCTGGCCTTGGTTTCCTCGTAGCCAAATCATCATTTGAGATTGTTAGATACATGTTTAGGGACTGTTGCCAATCATAAAAAATAGTCACATTCAAAGATTTCACCTAGGGAAGTTGCTGAAAAAGAGAATTTGATATACCAAAAACAAATAGGAAACATTATGTTCGGGAAACATAATTTATAACACATGGTTTCCCTCACAAAATCAACTTTATGCAACTTTATAAATGTAAAAGCATATTAATATCATAGATGTTAACCTTAAAGGAACCATCACAAAATGCATCCGTTTTCTCCATATCAATAGGATATAAAAACTTTGGAAGTACTGTATACACATGACATCGCTGACAATATACTAATAAGCTTATATCACAAAATTGCATACCACATATGTTCTACCGATAAGATAAATAAACAATTAACATACAATCCAAACTCTTAGATTTTACAACAAAACACCAACATAATTGGGCCCACAATAGGTGAACACAATTATTTGGTGTACATCCTAGTTTCTCAATCTTATAGCTTAAGTTTTTGTACAAACATAAGGAGAAAAGGAAAACAAAATTACAATACATACCAAAAGAAATTATTTCAGAGAGTAAGTAACATATAATGTTTATAATAATACATGGAATATGTACAAAACGTTTCAGCTCAAAATTCCAAGAGTACACTTGTTAAAATTCAACAAAATAGCTCAAAAGATAATAAATTAACCTAATAAATATTTCGAGTCACCCAAAAATTCAAGAAAATTTCAAAAAAAATTAAAATATTTAAAAAATGCGGTATGTAAATTAGCTGTTAGTCTCACATAATAGAGTTCGAGTCGCGTCACTAGGACATTGTTCTAAAGAGATATTCTGCAACTCCAGACGGATCAGGTACCGGCACTCTCACATGATTAAACAAACTCATCCCTAATGTCGAACACCAGAGGGAACAAAGCAGTGAAAGGTAAATTAGAGAACTCGAAAACAGAGAGAAAAATTGCAGTTACCATTTGCACTGGTGTTTATATATATATATATATATGCATCTTAGTCATGATGCTTGAAATATTTTACATGTTCTGTAATGTGCGTGACATTGTATAATGTTCCAAATTTTCAGGTCCGCTCGGGTTCAATTTTAAATTGCCCATAAGGTAAGGTTTAAAAACTATTTTAAAAATCAGGTAAACTAATTAATATTTATTTATAGCATAACTAATAAAATAATTTTCGCAAAATGAACCCGACTCCGCATCTATTTCAGACGCACGGGTGGGGAAATTGCTGATTTTCAACTGTGTTGTCCTTCTCATGGCCAGTTGTTGTGTGCGCGAGGCCCAAGTTTCACTTGGCCCATTTACTTCACCTATATCACAACTTAATATATATACACTTATGTCTCTCTTGTTTTAGACAATGTTAGACTTTGATTGACACACAGACCCACTTGCACACACATAGGTGCACTCATTTACAACAATCCCTCACATGTGTCAAATAAAGAACCACATTTCTCATGAGTCTCACACATGGATATAATCATTGTGTCTAGTGTCTTTCCAACTATGAACTAGACCTAGACCAATAACACATAGTATACAGAGATGTCAGTGAAGCCTGCTTCTTGAACCAACAACATTAAGGGTCAGATTATACCCTCCACATTTTCGTTGTTAATGACGTTTTTGCACATTATAATGGACTTGCGCATGCTTGTTTAATACGAATGCTCTAGAGACTTCACCAAGATTTCATAGGACCAATCCCACACCACATTCATAGAGGTGATTTCATTTAAGTGTAACTGCATTTATACACCATCCCGTAGGATTATGAAATCATTAAGTGCCTTTGCTCAGCCTCATCAAAATCTAGTATAACACTATCTCACACCATATGAAGGGACATAATAATCTTGGTTATACCAGTACTAACAGACGACTTGTTCTTTCCATTGAACCTTATTCATGGGATCACCAATCACAAAGATTGGGTTGTCATCGTTGTTAATTTCAAATTGGTCTAAGTCTCATTTCCCTCGATGTTTTAGTAACATGTTTCCTTCCAAAGGTTTAGTAAATGGATTTGTAAGGTTTACCTCTGACCTCAAAACATCAATTAGGATCACCCCATCTTTAAGAAGCTCCTTACATTATTGGGTCTCAATCGATTGTGTTCACTTTTGCCATTAAAGGTCTTGTTCTTAGTCGTAGCTATCGCAGAGCTAACACAGTGTAGTGATACATATAGTGTTGATTTTTCACCCAATGGGATATTTGCTAAGAAGTTTTTCAACCACTTAGCCTCACTTCCAACCAATTTCGAAGCAACATATTCAAAATCCCTTGAGGATTTAGTTATAATGCTTTGCTTAGTTAACTTGCTGGAAAAATTGTGGTGGATTAGCATTAACTTATTAATGGACTAATATTAAAGATTTAATTAATAATAATAATCTCTATTTAACTGACTGAATGGATTTTGGGCCTGTGTTCATATATGTATTGATCCGTGATGGGTTGGATTAATACATGCCTATCAGGCAAATACCCCAACTCACAGCCGGAGGGTATGAATAATCATCCCATTAAATTATTCATATAGAAATAAGTAATTGAAGAGATTTGTTGATAATTAATATTTAATGTATATATATATATATATATATATTCGCATCTGATTAGTTTTAAATTGAATAAAAGATACATATCTTTCATCTATAATATTTAAATAGGATATATATATATATATATTTAATATTAAATTATTATTTTAGTTAGTGGTCAATTTTATTAGGATTAGTGGGATGCATCCAACCCCATATAAATAACCTAAGTTAACTGACTCTTGATATACAAAATTTTATTTTCTTAAAACCCAACTCTGAACCCTTTTCTCTTCCACTCTCTTATATCTTTATTGCCTTACTTTGGAATTGTGAGTTGCTAGGTTATTGCCTACAACCATGACTTCAGGGATTCCAAGTATGTTGATTTTACTGCTTTAATTTGTTGCTTGTTATATCTCACAATCGTGTAATTTTACTTGACCCTGTTCATTCTATTATTGATTAATTGGTCTGTAAAATTACATCAAATGGTATCTGAGCCTGGTTATAAATTTAATCTCAAAATTTATTGTTGGCGTTATATATATATTTGATTGATTCAATCTGTTAAAAATTTTAACTTTCAGATTGTTGTACATATATGTAAATTACTTTTGCGTACATGCAAATATATATATATATATATATATATATATATATATATATATATATTATATATATACATATACAAATAAATATATATGATTGCCTTTTGTATGCGGTTAAATCGCATACACTGATGTCGTTTGTCCTTTTCTTGGTTAATTGATGTATGTGTATGTGTAAATATATATACAAATAAATTTGTATGAAGAAATCACATGGCTAGATACATTTATAAATATATATACATTTGGATTGAATAAATTCATATATGAATTTGGAAAATATACTTGAAATTGTATACAGTGAATATAGTTATGAATTTTGTATTTAGATTGATTATTCTGATCGTGATGATATATTTTATTTGATAAATTTGTGATCTGAATTATATTCTTAGAATCCTAGATGAAAAACCCTAGAACTAATTTTATATTCATGAAATCTGAGTTTTTTGGTACATGGCTGTGACATTTACTTAGATCTTAAATAGACCCTAATTATGATTTACAGCATGTTAAAATTAATTTATTATTTTGTTACTGTTATGAGATTCCAAAATTTGTGGTTAACTGGTTATAAATATTAACCCACGTTTTGCGTAAGGATGTGCTGCAGAAAGTGCTTAACTTGCTCTGACAAGTAAAACAAAAATCTTGCCGCAACAAGATTTGGTGAGCATACCAAAACTTGCCTCATCAAGCTTTGGTTACATATATACAATATACATATGTAATATATATATATTACATGCTTTGGTTTGTTTGTGAAATGCACATATATACAATATATATGCATATATGTCATTCATGCATAGAAACATACATATATATATATATATATATATATATATATATATATAAAAAAAAAACTTACCACAACATTTTTTTGGGTTCCTTGTAGAAAGAATTGAATGGACCAATAGCAACAAAAAATATATTTTTTTGTCACATAAAATATCTAATCCACCCATAATGGATCAATTACTGCGCCTTATAAAATATTTGATTGTATGTTGATTATAGTTTTACCCTATATGTATGGCATAATTAATGTACAATTTTGAGCAAAGGCACATCCATTTATATTAAATAAGCATTTAGTAAATATTGATAACTTCTTTGTTGTTTGTTGTATCCTATAGATATGGAAACAACAAAGACGTTCTGTTTAATGACTCATTGCATCATATAAACATGCATTTGTTTGACAAATCATATAAGCTGATTTTATTATGGAAACCTTGTATTTGTAATTATGTTTTCGGGACAAAATTAACGTTTCCTATTTCGTATTGGCCATTTTTTCAGCTTCTGTTTTTCAACAACTCCAGTTGTGAAATCATTGAATGAGACTAACTATGACGATTGGTATGAGTCCTTAGTAATACAGTTGAGATGTTGAATGAAACAAAACTTGTCCTATCTAGCCATTTTGATATGAAGGATCTTGGTGATGCATCATTCGTTCTGGGAATCCAGATTCATATATTAGGGTTATCACAGACAACATATATTGAAAGAATTCTGAAAAGGTTCAACATGAATGCATGTGTAGCGTGTGTTGCACCTGTGCAAAAGGGTGAAAACTTGTCTGTGTCATCTTGTCCTAAGGATGATGTGTCTAATACTGAAATGGATAAGATTCCATATGGTGCTACTGTTGGCAGTCTTACGTACGCTCAAGTCTGCAGACGTCCTGATATTGTGTTTGCTGTTGGCATGCTTGGAAGATACTTGAGTGACCCCGGTACGGATAACTAGAAAGCAGCAAAGAAAGTCATGAGGTACCTTCAAGGTACAAAGCATCACATGCTTACTTATAGAAGAACTAATCCTTTTGAGATTGTAGGATATTCAGACTCGGACTTCGCTTCTTGTGTAGATGATCGCAAGTCCACATCATGTTACATCTTTATGATGTCTGGAGGTGCTATCTCATATGGTTGAGAAATTTGTTAACTAAGATGGGTTTGATAACCAAAATCAACCTAACTTTAGTTTACTAAATAGCATAAATTATAGATAAAAAAAATATGATTTTGCACAAAAAAGGTTTAATATTTTGACATATGGAGTAGAGCCAAAAATGTGATAAAATTCCCATAAAATGCACTATTTATTGATATTCTTGATTATCCGCAAAAGCCCATGGAATATTGGATAGGTGCGTTTGATGTTTGTTGAGTGCTGCAGGCTTAACAGGGATCAATGGGAAGACATACTCCAAGTATAAGAACCAGATTCAAAGCAAGAACTCGTTGCAAGGCCCAGAAAGAGAGCAAGACAAGAAAAGAAGCGGAGCACTTGCCATGGCGAGCAAAACAGATCGCCACAACGAGCTCCTCAACATGGCAAGGCAATGACGTGGCAGTAACGTTAATGATCAAATTTAATTAGGATCCCAGTCATCAACGGAGTTGGAGATGCATTCAAATTGGTTTGAATTCAAAAGTCAAACCACATGTCAATTATCACTTATCTCCATACTAATCTGAATCAAACAGGGACTCCCGGAGCGTTATAAATAGATGTCTCATCAAGTTGTAATTCATTAAGTGATTCCCATATTTTAGTATAGTATAGTATAAAGTGTAGAGAGAATATGAGCAACTAAGTTTTTCTTGGGTTTCTAAGAGGAATTAGTGTAGGCATGAGCCGATGGCTCTTCATTAGGGTTTATTAATTCCATTCTACTTTTGTATTTATCCTTTCCGAGTTTACGATTGCATTTGCTATATTTTGTATGTCATTATCTTGCTACATTCAATCATAAACGAACATGTACAAAGATGTTAGATTCTTCATAACGAATTAGTAAAGGCTTGATTTATACGGAAAAGTATTTATGATTTCTGGTTTTTGGAATTCAATACTATTGTATTCTTCGGGTTCTTGATTGCTTGTATCTCTTATTGTGATAATATTAGATTAAATTGATTAACCCATTCGGACATTAGTTTGTTTAATAATATCATAGAATCTCTTGATGCATGTTATCGTGGTCGAACTCTTTTGTCAAAGGCTTGAGCCATCCTTGCCTGGTATAGCTGCCTATGGCACACAGCCTTTAGCCGCTTCTTGTCAACTAAGTTGATCTGATCATATCGGGACTGGACCCCGTGTTCTTCGTCTACTTTTGCCTCAGCTATAATCCTGAGAGAGGGGATTTGGACTTCTATGGGTAAGACTGCCTCCGTCCCATATACCAATGAAAAAGGAGTTTCCCTCATTGAGGAATGTGTGGTTGTGCGATACCCATGCAAGGCATATGGTAGCATCTCATGGCAGTCTTTGTAGGTGACTGACATCTTCTCAATTATTTTTTTGACATTCTTGTTTGTTGCTTCCATAGCACCGTTCATTTGTGGGCGATACGGTGCCAAATTATGATGGGGTATCTTAAACTCTTCGCAAATCTTTTGAACTTCGGATCCATTCAGATTGGACCCATTGTCGGTGATGATTCTTTCGAGAACCCCATATCTGTATATAATGTTTGCTTTTAGAAATTGTCAAACGTCTTTTTCATTATGCTTCAGTATGAGCCCGCCTCGATCCACTTGGTGAAGTAGTCAATGGCCACTAAAATCAAGCGCTGAGCATTAGAGGCCTTAGGATTTATGGGACCGATGATATCGATCCCCCACATGGAGAAAGGCCAAGGAGCGACCATATTATGAAGTGAAGCTAGTGGGGCATTGACCCTATCTGCATAGATCTGGCATTTGTGACATTTGCAAACATACTCAATGTAGTCATGTTCAAGCGTCATAAAAAATACCCCGCTCTTTGAATCTGGCGTGCCAAAGTGTGTCCATTAGAATGGGTCCCACATATTCCTTCATGTATTTCGGCCAAAGTCTGATTTGCTTCGATTGCCTCCACACAATGAAGGAGTACCCCATCTAGTTTTCTCTTGTACAATGCATCCCCACTAATGAAGAAGTTCATAGCCAAACGCCGGAGAGTTCTCTTTTCATTCTCGCTTGCCCCATTTGGGTATTCTTGTCTTTCCAAATAAGTCTTGATATCGTAGAACCAAGGGAGGCCATGAGGCTCTAATTCTACTACCTAGTAGTAAATCTCAATATTTTGGCACTCTGATTGGTTGGAGGTGGACTCCAAAATTGATATCGAGCATCATTTCCAATGTGGCGAGTGTGTCGGTAAACAGATTTTTGCCTCGAGGTAGATGATGAAAGTTGATGGATGCAAATCGGCCACTCAATTCAGTGAGGAACTTCTGATATGGGATCAGCTTGGAGTCCTTGGTTTGCCATTCTCCTTTTACTTGGTAAATTATTAGCGTGGAATCCTCAAAGACTTCTAGTTCTCTGATCCCCAATTTTATGGTAGCTTGCAACCCACAGATACAAGCTTCATATTCAGCCATATAGTTGGTACATTCAAAGTCTTGTTTGACTGCGATGGGGAATTGTTTTCCATTCGGGGAGATGATGACAACTTCGATCCCATTTTCAAACACATTTATCGCTCCATCAAAATACATTTTCCAACCCTTTACAGGGGGTTCCTCTTCTACAGCATTCAGGCCCACGTCAGGAAATTGATAATCCAGAGCATGCTCCTCATTCAGCAGATTGATGGCTAAGTAGTCCGCTATGGCGCTCCCTTCGACTAATTTTTGTGTGACATGCTTGACGTCATATTCTCCTAGAACAACTTGCCACTAGAAGATTCGTCCTGATATGTGGGGGCTTTCAAAGATGTATTTGATGGGACTGTTGTGGATTTTAGTAACCGGTGCAAGTGAACCCCGTCAACAAGTAATAAAGTGGTTGTAAACCAGATATCGTCCAAGGAACTACAACTGAATGCTTAAATTGAGCACCAATATCGTAGCACTCCGTCTCCGGTAATCAAATTCGTCCTTCTCCTTGCTCCGATCTGCTAGAAATCACGAACTCTTGGTGTTTCCTAAGCTCAATATTGAGTATTTCTCTTGCCTCTTTCGTAACCTAACTGAAATATGAATTACTTTCCTCTCTATCTCGATGCTCTTTTCCAACCTTATGAGATGCCTATTTATATTGCTCCAAGGCTTCTAATTCAATTAGTAATAGGATGGAGATAACTATTAATTAGGATAGAATTTAATATTTAAATTCAAACTAATTAGAAAGTATCTCCACTCCTTATTATATAATAATAAATATCTAGATAGAATAATATATTTTCCTACTTAAATTCAAATAGGAAATATTATTTATCTAAAGATAATATTATTTTATATAGAATATTATTGTTCCTATTTGATTTGAAATCTTAAGCTTGAATAGTCCAATCTAGATCCCGATTGAATTTCTCACTTTATCTCCACCTTAAAATTTGAACTCTCATTGCGTCAATGTGTTCTTCTCGCGGGAATAATTATATTTTACGTTGAGATAAAATTGCATTTTGGCCCCAAGTGAAAATTACATTTTGGCCCCTATCTTTCTTTATTTACTTTTCAGTTTAGTCCCTACTTCCTTTCTTCTTCAATTTGGTCCCTATTACTTTCCTTCTGGTCCTTGCTTTTGGAATACATCTCTCCATTGATCCCTGTTAAGCCTGCAGCACTTAACATACATCAAACGCACCTATCCAATATAGTAAATAGAGCATTTATGGGCATTTTATTACATTTTCAGTTTTATTCCTTCTATCAGGATATTCAACCTTTTTAAAGTACAATTATATATATTTCACTATTATTTATACTTATTTAGTACCCTAAAATTAGGTTGATTTTGGGTGCTATCAAATCCCCCACACTTAAACCTTTGTACTCCTGGACAAAGAAAATCTAAATCTAGAGCACTCAAGATCAAGCTAACTTCTAAGGTTAATACTCCTAATCAGAAATAAAAAATATACCATGCAAGTACTCAAGTAAATTTTAATCCTAAGATCACTTCGGCAAGTTAATCATGCATAAGAATTTCTTCAGTATTATTTAGGACCAATACACTCATAGCCTTACCATTATATTGGGGTAAGATTTCACTCATAACATACTTACTTGTTTCTTACCATAGGCTTGCAAAAGGTCTTTATCTCCACTGTTTGGTGCACACAAGTCCCTAGTCAGGAGGTCTTTTAGGCTTGTAACATTGTTGATGGATGCCAATTATTTTTATCCTGTTTCACAGAAAGAAAGAATTTGCAAGTCCAATAGGCAATTTAGAAATCCCTAGGCATTGCCTCAGATTAGGAATAATTCCAACCTTCACCTTTTTCTTTCAAAAATTTGAGAATCTTTTAGCTTGGATGCTTTTTTTGATTTTTTTCTTTTTTTTTTGCATCAAGCTTTGCACTATTTCTTTTTTTTGTAAGTCCTTTTGGACTTACTAGATTTTTTACTTACTAAAACATAAGGGAGGTCAGAATTTATAATGATTAGCAATACCTTTGTTTTTTCCTTTGCCTATAGTACTTGCCTATTTAGGCTAAAAAAGGATGACTATGGATAAATCTGTTTGGGTTACTGTTTAGGCACAGGTTTACAGAAAGAACTGCCTCTATCGTCCCAGGTACTTGTGTACTAGTACAACCTTGATTAAGACCAGCTGCAAGATCTAGAAAAAATAGGTTAAGCAGTTAATACACTCACAGGTATGAACATGAAAGTCAGTGTTTGGGCTCAATCCTTTCAACATGGTTAACCCGCTCAAGCAAACAAGAATATCTTGCATAGCGTATAAAAATTTCTTAATTTGGTTAACGCCCTAAAAATTATGCTGGGTCAAGAATTCTCTAATTTTAGATTTCCTAAGTCCAATTGCTTAAAAATCTAAGTAGGATTCATTGATTTTTTGAAAAAATATCTTGAAATTTTTTTTTTCAATTTTCCGGAACAAAATAATTAGCAGGACCCTGAATCTTTATAGTTTCTGCACGTAGTGATTTCCCCCCCACACTTAAAATAAGCATTGTCCTCAATGCTTCAAGGACAAAAAATTTTAAGACGGAAGGGCACTTAGCAGTCAAAAGTAGAAGAAATATAACATATTGATTAAATAAAGAAAGATATTGCGTCATAGCGTTTAGTAATTCATAAATTCAAAGTTTCAAAAAGAAAAATAAAATTACTAAATGGAAAATAAAAAAATAAAAAAAAAGAAAATAAAAAAGAAAATAAAATTATCGAGGTGTAGAACTTTTAAACAAAATTATTTAGGTTTTAAAGAATGGAATACTTACCTGGAATTTTAAGGTAGCATTGTTCTTTAAATATCGTTGGGTTGCCTCCCAACAAACGCTAAATTTATAGTCTTCAGCCGAACTTCCAGTTTTTCTAAGCTCATCCAGGATCAATTAGAGCACAGGGAGTTGATGTAACTTTGCAAGAATCCCAATTTCTAGTATCCCTGCCAGTTATGTTCTTCTGCACCCCTGGTGTAAAGGGCAATTCCTGGTTTATATGGTGTGGGGATTTGGATTTATGGCACCAGGGCGGTGCTTTTATCATTGTAGGACCCTCAGACTGGTTAGCAGCATCACTCTCAATTAGTACTTTTTGTGGAGTTTCTCCTGGGTCAATTTGATGGTCTTTCGAACAACTAATCACAGATGCCTTTCTCCCCATTTCCGTCACAGCTTTAGGTTTAAGGCATTTTTCATTGTCTTTGGGTGATTCTATCGAGTTGAACATCTTGAATGTTACTTGCGCATCTTGTATCCTCATAGTCAACTCACCTTTCCCTACATCTATTAAGGTATTACTGGTGGCTAAAAATGGCCTACCCAAAATGATTGGCGCGTCTCGCTGAACCTTATAGTCCAACACAATGAAGTCTGCAGGGAATATGAACTTGTCCACTTTTACCAGTACATCTTCAATTTTTCCTTCAGGGGAAACAATGGAACCATCAGCTAACTGCAAAGTCATGGTGGTTGGACGTGCTTCACCTACTCCTAATTTATTGAAAATTGATTTGGGCATTAAATTGACACTTGCCCCTAAGTCACATAATGCCTTATTGCATTGGTAAGTCCCAATTGAGAAGGGTGTAGTGAAATTGCCTGGGTCCTTTAGCTTTTGTGGCAGCTTCTTTTGCACTATGGCGCTACACTCTTCAGTAAGTGTAACATTTTCAAATTCTTGAATTCTATGCTTTTCTTTGAGTAGATCTTTCATTGCTTTGGCGTAATTGGGTATCTCCTGCAAAGCCTCCACCAACAGAATGTTGATGTGAAGTTGCCTTAATATTTTCAACACCTTCTTATCCTGCTGATCTAGCTGTTGGAATCTATGAGGGAAGGGAAGTGGTTGCTTGGGTTGCTCAGTCACCTTTTCAGGAGTCTTAGCATGAGCTTTCTTTATTGGTTCTTCAACCACCTCTTGTTTTATAGCCTTAACTTTTTCAGCAATTTTTAGGGGCCCTGTAGTGTCAATTTCAGTACCCACATATACAGCATTAACAGTCTCTCTACCTTCACTTTGGGGATTTGGCATGATATCACTTGAAAGGGTGCCTTGAGGTCTATTACTAAGTTCATTGGCCAGTTGGCCTACCTGTGTCTCTAGATTTCTCAGTGATGCCGCCTGGCTTTGCATGATAGAGTCAGCCTTTAAGATATACGCCATTAGCAACTCCTCCATAGATGGATTTTTCTCAACTGGCGGTGGGGGTAGGGCTAGAGCTCTTTGTTGGTTAGAATTAACAGAATAAAATTCGGGTGGAAGACGTGGAACACCAGAGGAGGGTCCTAACCCTGAGTTTTGTGTCCAAGAAAAATTTGGGTGATTACGCCACCCCGGATTATAAGTGTTGGAATATGGATTGTTATTGGCATTCCTGTTCGCCAGAAATTGGACACTTTCAAAAGCAAGAGGGCACTGATCAGTTATGTGTCCTTCTCCACAATGCTCACAACGTGGCATGATAGCGTTCACAATGTGGGCTGGTTTTTGAACACTTAGACCTTCAACTTTATTGGCCAAGTCCACTATTGTGGCGGTAAGAGTAACTAGAGTTTCATTGTTCTGGTTTTCCATTGATTTTACTGATGCATTTCTGTCAGAGTGCCACTGGAAATTGTTAGCAGCCATTGTTTCCAGTAAACTATATGCTTCCTTCACTAGTTTGGCCATCAGGGCGCCATTAGCTGCGACATCAACGTTAGTTTGGAAATCAGAAAATAACCCATTGTAAAAGGTTTGTACCTGAAGCCATTTGGGTACCCCATGATGTGGGCACTTCCTCATCAATCCCTTAAACCTCTCCCAAGCTTCATAGAGGCTTTCAAAATTTTGCTGTTTGAAGTTAGTAATATCAACCCTTAGCTTGGCCGTTTTTCCAGGTGGGAAAAACTTAGCTAGAAACTTTTGAGAAAGATCAGCCCATGAAGTGATAGATCCTTGGGGTAGAGATTGCAACCATTCTCTCCCCTGGTCCCTTAATGAGAAGGGGAAAAGTCTAAGATGTACAGCTTCGTCAGATACCCCATTCTGCCGATTGGTATCACATATCTCCAGGAAATTAAGAATGTCCCTATTGGGATCCTCATTGACTACTCCGCCGAATGTGCCCATGCTCTGCAACAGATGGATAGTAGCAGGCTTAATCTCAAAGGTGGTAGCCTGCACAGTTGGTCTAGAGATGCTAGACTGTAACTCCTCAACTGAAGGTGTTGCATAGTCCTCAACAGCCCGTGTATCTTCCTCTGCCATCTCAGGTGTCTCAATGGTTTTGATGGTCTCGCCTTTTGGAGAAGATGGAGGTGTGAAAATTCTGAGAGGTGAAGATGGGGGTGACTCAATCACCCTTCTCCTCCTTGCTTTGCGTATCTGTGGTGGAGATAGCTCAATTACCTTCTTCTTCTTTCCTCTAGGCATACACTAAATGAGTACCTGAAATAGGAGATTAAGTAACGGTGAGTTAAGCACTAAAAGAAAATATTTGATCTTAAGTCTATACGTAATATTAATGTCAATTTAAGTTTCAACTAATAGTTCCCCGGCAACGGCGCCAAAAACTTGTGGATTTTAGTAACCGGTGCAAGTGTACACCGTCAACAAGTAATAAAGTGATTGTAAACCAGATATCGTCCAAGGAACTACAACTGAATGCTTAAATTGAGCACCAATATCGTAGCACTCGCTTAAGTCAAACAAATAGAATATTGATATGTTTGCACGAATATAAACTAGAATTAAGAGTATGAAAAGTAGCGCAACGAATGACAAATAGAGTTCAAGTAATCAATTAACGTAAGAGTTCCTAGGATTGTAGCTACCACTAACACTTTGATTTAATCCAGTTGCTACCTTTAACTATATCGATTCGAAGTCACAAAGTTAGTCTTTAGTTTCTACAGTTGTTATATGGTCTTCCGATCTTATATAATCCCTAATTATTTAGTTGACTACCTCATACATCTATGGGCGAACAATTTCAATAACAACTTTAAGCCTAACTAATTCAACTTTGCTAGGTTTTCAGGTATATCTCTATCCTTCAAAGGAAACCAGGGAATAATCATGTATTCAACCTAGAACTAGCAATATTCAAACTTAGGACTAAATTAGGGTTCCTCTCCCAAGGATACCCAAACCCTCCAAGAAACCCTAAGTGATGGCCAAGCACATAGAATTTATCAAACAACTTGAATAAACTTCGTTAAAATCGAATCTAAACAGTAAGGTAGACAAAATCACTAAATCTACATGTTAGGGCACTACAATCCTAAGATTGGAGAGTTTAGCCCAACATGTTCATGTTCAACACAACCAAAGAATCCATAAAAAACCAGAAAATACAAAGAAGAAGAAGAAAAGAGATGAAGAACTCCGTCTCCGGTAATCAAATTCGTCCTTCTCCTTGCTCCGATCTGCTAGAAATCATGAACTCTTGGTGTTTCCTAAGCTCAATATTGAGTATTTCTCTTGCCTCTTTCGTAACCTAACTGAAATATGAATTACTTTCCTCTCTATCTCGATGCTCTTTTCTAACCTTATGAGATGCCTATTTATATTGCTCCAAGGCTTCTAATTCAATTAGGAATAGGATGGAGATAACTATTAATTAGGATAGAATTTAATATTTAAATTCAAACTAATTAGAAAGTATCTCCACTCCTTATTATATAATAATAAATTATATAATAATAAATATCTAGATAGAATAATATATTTTCCTACTTAAATTCAAATAGGAAATATTATTTATCTAAATATAATATTATTTTATATAGAATATTATTATTCCTATTTGATTTGAAATCTTAAGCTTGAATAGTCCAATCCAGATCCCGATTGAATTTCTCACTTTATCTCCACTTTAAAATTTGAACTCTCATTGCGTCAATGTGTTCTTCTCGCAGGAATAATTATATTTTACGCTGAGATAAAATTGCATTTTGGCCCCAAGTGAAAATTACGTTTTGCCCCTATCTTTCTTTATTCACTTTTCAGTTTAGTCCCTACTTCCTTTCTTCTTCAATTTGGTCCCTATTACTTTCCTTCCGGTCCTTGCTTTTGGAATACATCTCCCCATTGATCCCTGTTAAGCCTGCAGCACTTAACCAACATCAAACGCACCTATCCAATATAGTAAATAGAGCATTTATGGGCATTTTATTACATTTTCAGTTTTATTCCTTCTATCAAGATATTCAACCTTTTTAAAGTAAAATTATATATATTTCACTATTATTTATACTTATTTAGTACCCTAAAATTAGGTTGATTTTGGGTGCTATCAGGGACCCATACAGGATTTGAGAAGGGTCTCATAGTATAGCATGTAATGCCTCAAGCTACGCATAGTCCATATCAGAGCACAACAAGTTTCTCAATTAAGGAGTACCGTGATTCGTTAGGATCAAACTTCTTACTCAAATAGTACACCACTTGCTCTTTCCCTGACACAGGGTCATGTTGCCCAAGAACCACTCCCATTGATTCTTCAAGTATCGTTAAGTACAGTAAAAGTGATCTCCCTGGTGTATTTGGTACCAACACCGGCGGACTAGTCAAATACCCTTTGATAGTGTCAAAGGCCTGTTGAAATTCTTCATTCCATTATGTGGATTGGTTCTTCTTGAGAAGCGTGAATAGAGGAGCACAAGTTGCTGTTAAATTGCGTATGAAGCGGGCAATATAATTCACTTTGCCTAGGAAACTTCTTACTTGCTGCTCTGTTGTTGGTGGTGGCATATCTCGGATAGCCCTGATCTTGTCTGGGTCTACCTCAATCCCTTTTCGACTAACAATAAAGCCCAAGAGTTTCCCAGATTGAGCGTGAATATACACTTGTTCGGATTTAGCCACAATTTGAACTTATGTAGTCTATCGAATAGCTTCCTTAAGACCTTGACGTGATTCTCATCCTTAGCAGACTTGGCCACCATGTCATCCACATAGACTTCAACTTCTTTATGAATCATGTCATGGAACAAAACTACCATAGCTCGCTGGTAGGTAGCCCCGGCATTTTTTAACCCAAAAGGCATGACCTTATAGCAATAAGTCCCCCACGGTGCAATGAAAGTGGTTTTTTCCTTATCCTCAGGGTGCATGGGTATTTGATTATAACCAGAGTACCCATCCATGAACGAGCAGTGGAAGCTACCAGCGGTATTGTCCACCAAAACATCTATATGAGGAAGCGAGAAGTCGTCTTTAGGAGAGGCCTTAATGAGGTCTTTGTAATCCACACACATACGAACTTTCCCATCTTTCTTTGGGACAGGGACTATGTTTTCCATCCACTCTAGGTAGACGGATACTTCCCGGAAGCCAGCATCCCATTGCTTTTGAACTTCCTCCTTAAATTTGAGGGGACATCTCGGGCTTCATATGCCTCAATTTCTGTTTCTTGGCCTCCATGTGTGAGAAAATAGGTATCTTATAGGAGGCAATTCTAGGGTCTAGGCTAGGCATGTCTTGGTACGACCATGCAAATACATCCATATACTCTTTTTGTAGTGAAATTAGATCCTCGCTCTCGGGGTTGTCGACAATCTTCGCCTCCTTTTTGTCCTGTTCAGTCCCCAGATTTATGAGTTCGATTGTCTCTTGGTAAGGGACCATCCCTCTTTAATCAGACTCAACCATTTTGGTAAATGCAGGAGGAACATCCTCATCATTAGAGGCATACTCATATTGCATATGTTCAAGACCCAAGGATTCATAAAAACCGGGGATTACTGCGTTGGGCGGGATCTCTGAGAATTCTAATTCCCTGAGGGCAAGATAAACATGAAAATTAAGTGTAAAAAAAGAGAAGGGGAGAAGGAAAAGCACACAAGTACTTAAGATTTGGTAAAATGCAAGTAACTTTTATTGAAAGATTGAAAGATCACAATGGACAAGCTCATAAATACATTATTCTTTGGTCTAAAGCTAGAGCTCAATGTTAGACGAATCACAATGCACACTTTACTTGGAACTACAAATTGACAAGATCCAGTCAGCCTCCCAGTTGTCCAATCTGGTCCCTTCCTCTGAGCGCCAAATGAAGAGGTCTCCGCAAATGGCTGCTTCCTCATTAATTGTAGAAACATGGTTGTCTTCCTTCGATGCCTTGGTAGGCACAAATAGCTGATATAGGCGCAGGCGTTTCTTGTGGCTGCTCACATTGCGTCTTGACCCAGTATAGCCAAGACCAAATTGGGCTTCTTGCTCCTTGGGTTCAAGGCATCTTGGTATTCCAACTAATGCAGGGCCTAAACCCCGCCCCTATTGATATCCTTGCTTGGTCATGATTCTCACAGGCACATTATTAATTTGGAAAGTCTCTTTAGGCCCCTCTTCCGGCTCAAGCCCTTGGAATGAGGATTCTAGGGATTCCTCAGCACTGTTGATGAAGGGTATAGGAGATCGGTGGCTGATCAACATGATTTCTTTTCCTTTGATAGTAACAATTCTCCCTTCTCGTAGGAATTTAATCTTTTGATGAAGGGTGGAAGGGACCACCTAGGCTTCATGAATCCACAGCCTGCCAAGCAACATAGTGTAAGCCGTGTCCACCTCCATAAGCTGAAAGGGGATGTCAAAAGTGAATGGCCCAATTTCTATAGGGTGGGTAACTCCTCCCATTGCCTCTCTCCTTATTCTGTCAAAAGCATGGACTATCATGTTTCTTGCATCGATGTGTGTTGACTCGACCAAAAATTGTTGGAAAGTGGCGACAGGTACTACATTGAGGGCGGACCCCCCATCCACAAGGACTTTTGCTATTGTGAAGCCATATCACTTGACAGTAATATGCAGGGCTTTTGTCCCTCGACAGACCTCTTCATCAAAGAATGATAGGATTGATGCGTGCTTGACGGCGTTGACCAAGCTCACCATATTTGCTGGTGTAATCTATGTAGGGACATGGGCGTTAGCCAGTACTTTCTAAAGAGCCTGGCGATGTGTCTCTGAATTAAGCATGAGAGAGAGCATCGAAATCTTAGAAGGAGTCTTTTTCAACTGTTTCACAATGTCGTAGTCGCTCTTCTTGACCACGCTCAAGAATTCTTTTCTAACTCAACTCCAACCTCAGGAACACCCTCCTTTTGTGGGTTCTCAGGAACATCTTTTTCTTTCTCAACTCTAGGGGTGTCTTTTGTTGCCTCAGGGGTATTTGTCTCTTTTGGCGCATCTGGAGGGTTCCTTGCATATATACATCCGCTTCTTGTGAGCCATTGTCCCTGAGTAATGTTAACACTTGTGAGAGACTTGCTAACTTCCACCTTCTTGTCCCCAACATCTACTGCGGCTTCGTAGCTCCATGAGATTGCTTTATTATAGACATGAGGTATTAGCCCTGGTGGGTAGATAGTTGTCTGTGGGTGCGAAGGACTCAGCTTGCCTGGCTTGTTGGTGGTAAAAAGCGGAGAAGACTTGGATGATGGTGTAACTTGCGGGAAAGCTTTTGCACCAGGAAAGTTGATCGTGAAAGGTAATGCTTTTCGTGGTTCCTCTTCATTAAAGATGGCTTCATGCCTCTCCCTCTTTATGGTGACGATCCCCAGGTGGAATGTATTGTTAGACTGGTCTTATCCATTGTGTATACATATTAGTGGTGAGCCTATCACATTGGAGATAGTGGCAAAAGTTATCATGGTCCGAATGCACATAAGTGACATGGCTGGTAGCTGCTAGGGCTATGTAAATCTCCTAGGGACTAAAGGAGATTTGAGTGATGTCCTTGAATAAGGACTCATCTTCTTCTATAGAATTTGTCCCATGCTCAGGTAAGGGGTTCTTAGTGATGCTTGATAGATTCATCCACCCTGCGTCGATCATTTGTACCACTTAGTTCTTGAATTGATCACAGGTATCAATGGAGTGCCCTTTGGTACCTTGGTGATACACACAGGATAACTTTGGCTTGTACCATGGTGGATAGGGAGGGTCCCATACATTTCCAAGTCGAGCACACATCAATTGTTGCCCTTTCAAGTATTCGAAAAGTTCTTCTTTGATGAGTCCAAGCACAGGTAATTCCCTGTTCCTTCTGTTATTCCCTCTGTTGTTGTTACTGTTCCCTTGGAGCTGATCCTTTTGTGAGCTTCCTTGATTCCCCGCAGCATTGACAGAAAATGTTTGGGGAGTGCTTTGCACAAAGTTCGTGCTTTCCTCCTTCTTCTTCTTCCCATAATTGGAAGAGTAGTTCTTCTTCGATGGTGGTGCTTCTTTGCTCTTGGCATCAATATCTTTTCCTATCGTGACGAGATCACCAAATCATGATGTGGCAATTTTGCCAAGACATTATAGGCAGGATCACTTAGTGGTTTAACAAAATAGTAACATGTTTCCCTCTTGTTCATTGGAGGTTGAACCTCAACAGATGCTTCTTTCCATCCAGAGGCATATTCCCGAAAAGTTTCATTTGGTTTCCTTTTGAGCGCGACCATACTCTCCCTTGTCATTTCGCTATGAATATTATGCTTGAAATTACTGTGAAAGGCTCTTATCATGGCTGGCCAAGACTTCATTGTCTCATTTTCCAGTCTCATGAACCATTTGTAAGCAGCCCCTTTTAAACTGTTGTGGAAGGGTTAGCAGAAAAGCAGGCTCTGAGCTATAAGTGGCCATGGTTGTACAATATCCCTTGACATGATGGTCTGGGTTGGTAGACCCATCATATTTCTCAAAATGCAGAATTTTAAATTTGGGCGACGCCTGAACCTTGGGGAAGTCAAAAAGGGCGACATCATCCTCATCCTTTGATTTAGCGGCCATCTTGAGGGTTCGACTCACCTCTTTGGCAATTTTCCCTTATTCTTTTGACAGTTTCCTCTTCTTGGAGTTGTTTTCCTTTTTGTGCTTTTAGGGCTGCTAGTACAACGGCATCATCTTTCTTTGTCGGAAGGCTCAGCTTGATCTTGATTGTTCTTGGTCAAGAATCCCATAATCTGGTCAATCTTGTCATTCAAAGTGGCCACTTAAGCATTGGTACCATTGAGACCTTTCTCCATCTCAACTATTTTGGTAGCAGACTCGGCAACTTGAGATTCCATGCGATTTGGGCACGAGTATAGTACTAATGAATGGGTTGCGCAATTTTGGTTATACACCTGCCAAAAGAATATTTCCATTAATTTTGAATTTTTCAATTGATTATCTTATTAATGCCAGTAATTCTGTGCCCCGTGATATCCCTTCGACCTCTCTATAGGTTAGAGCACCCAATGGGAAGTGAAGGTTGATAAACTTGCTATAGAAACAGAGTCTTCGACCTCTCTATAGGTTATAGCACACAATGGGAAGTCAAGGTTGATAAACTTGCTATGGAAACAGAGTTTCTCATGCAATTATCGTGACCAATGAGCCTTTGATTTGGGAAGTATACACTAAGGGAGTCAAACAAAAAGATACTTTTATTTATGTGAAAGTCATTCTTACAAAGATATGCTTCCACTAACATTTATTCTTAAGGAAGTCATATATTTCATTCTTATATTTTGAATTACATGAGTAATCCTACTACTACTTCCTAGTGGCTCCTTTCAGTGGTTTGTCCTCTGAATACAATTTTTCTAAATCCGCCCAACTGCACATCTCACACTAATCACAAAGAGAATTGTGGGCTTGGCACACATCCTCTAAACCTTTCTTGCGGTTCTCTTCTTTTCCTTTCCTCGCAGCTATGTGCCTTAATTAAGCTATTTCCATTTTGAGGATTTGGTTTTCTTGTCTCAGCAGCCTTAGCTCTTCTTTTTCTAAAGCATTTCTTCTAGCCTCCAGCTGGGCACGAGAGCTCTCTAGTCTGTTGGTCACTTTGGTCTTAGGCACCATGTTACTGACATTAATAATATAATCTTTTGCATAAGTCAAAATGAAAACAATAAAGAAAAGTAGTAAACAATAAAGATAGTCATTTTATTGATTAATTTGCTAATTTCCATCCATAAATTCAAGATTCAATGGTGGAAACTTAGTTGACAAAATGTGTTGCGAAAGCTATAAGATCATTGCACACCTATCCTAGCCTTTTTTCCACCCATGGCTACATCCTCAACATTGTATTCCAACGATTAATCAAGATTCGGCCGAGGATTAGCAGCTCCTCCAACTCTGGTGGGATTCGAGGTAGGTGGATTTGCCATTCGGCTCTCTTAAATGCTTCCACAAAAGAAGGCACTGATAAATTGATAATTCGTGCCATTTGTTCCAGCTTATCATGGACTCTAACAGCTTCATTTTTCCACGACTCTATTTCCTTCTCGAGCTCATCTATGAGTTGAGCTCTTGCCTCACACCTCTTTTTTAGTTTCTCCATTGCTAGACCCGTTGCATGTAACTGGAGCTGAGCCCCTTCTAGCTGCTCTTTGGCATTAGTATCATTATTAAGCATCTCTATTTGCAAATCACGGTTACGGGATTCTAACTCAAATATACGAGCATCGAGCGCCTTAGCTGTCACTTCTCTAGCTTGAACCTCAGCGGCCAGTTGCCTCCTCCATTCTTGTTCCTTTTCAATCAACCTATTTTTAAAGCCTTGATTTTCTTCTTTGAGGTTCTTGTTTTCTACAAAGATTAGGGAATTTTTCTAGACATTTTCGCTATCCCTCTTCACGATGACATACTCTTTTTCTGCCTCGCGAATTTCCCTTACTTTTCTCTTTCTCTGGGCATCTTGGTTCTCCAGGGTATCTCTGTGTTCATCAATCTTGCGGTTCAAAGCCTTTTCGACTTTCAACCTATCATTCCCTTTAAGTGGGTCTAGAGGGGAAAACTTTTCTATGATCTTGTCATTGAGCCTTTCTTTTAGCCAAGCCTTGAAGTCACAGGGTGGCGCTAACCCTCTACTTCCAAATTTAGCTTTGCCCTTGAATAGCATATTGTTCCAGGACCTCGAAATCATTCTCCCCTGAGCCACCTTAGGCCCCTTGAAAGAGTAAAAGAGTGGTTGAATTAATTCCTCGGAAGGTGCCCTCTAGTGATATATCAATTGAGTATGAGCCAAGGAAGGATTGTAGTTAATTTCCACTCTCGGTCCTACCAAAGGTACATTTGGGAACTGGTCACAACTATATAGCACATCATCCTTGAGCCACCATACTAACTTCTACCATATGTCATGCTCTTCAGCTCGTGCTAAGAAGCTTACCCATCCTTCCAACTCTGTAGGGTCTTAAGAATTGGGATTATATAGACGAAGCCCTACACGACGGGAAAAATCTCTGAGGGGGTGGTGGACCATGTCAACAATAACTCCAGAGGAATATCCTTTCCCAAAAATATGATTGGCTAGCCATATAGTGAGGAGTTAGAGAGTAGAGACAGCATTACAGTTCCTTCCCTTTCCCTGCTAGGCAGTAGGTGAGGAACCCTAAAGTTTATGCTAATATGGTCGGCATGGGATTCACCCTATGTTTCTTCACTGCCATGAAAACACTGACTGATGGTAGGCTGATTAACATCCAAAGCAGGTGGGAAGATCACTAACCTATAGATAGCCAAAGCTAGGGTTCGACTAAAGATCGTCTAGTCCTATTTTCTCTTCATGGCCTCCAGTGGTCAAGGAGAAATTTTGAGGATAAGATTTCCCCTTGCGAGGGCTTCTTGATAGTGACATTCTTTAAGGGTAGCCCTAGCAAACTAGCAACATCTTCTTACGAAGGCACAAACCCAAAGAACTTGTATACATGGCTTGCTTGAGTGAGTGGATCCCTCATGAGCCCTACATATTCTTCAGGTACCAAGGACAAGATGAAATTTGGGAACATAAAGGCCTTTTGTTGATTGTCCCAGAATTGTAGGAGTGCCTGAATGTCAGGGAATACAACGACCCTAATATCCATGAGGTCTAAAATATCCCTATAGCAGCCATGAAACTTCCTCAATTCTTCTCTAGGCAAATACCCGCTCATCTTGAACAAACCTTCCATCGGATTGGCTTGAATTTTTACTCTTATCCGCCTCCTGATGAAATCGTGGGTGAACAAAAGGCCATGTTAAGTTCCAATTCTATTTCAAATTTCTTTTAAAGTATGACTATGCTAAAAAAAAGAAAGAAAAAAAAAGAAGGGTATTAGAAAATTATTATATACAATGCGAAAGACAATAAAATGTATGCTATGCAATGCATGCAATGGGGGGAATTCGCTCCTTGTGACCTAAAGGTCAAGCTCTTAAGGTATGAAAAACTGTCTAACCTAATAAGGGTAGGCCCTATGGTCAAATTGTACACGGTTTAGCTTGGGATCTAGAAACCCTAAAAGGCCCTTAGATTGCCCCCACCAAAGGTGGAGAGACCCTGACTTAAGAGAGGATATTGTAACAAAAAAGTCAGCGCGTATCAATCCTTAAGGCAAGTAACAATCTAAGCGGAGTAAATAAGTCAACCTTTGTAGGCCGAAGCCCAACAGGGAAAGATTCTCATACCCCCACTAACTATTACAGACTGATTCAGGTATAGAAGCGAATTAAAGGTGGGTAGGAATTTAAATTTGTGTGTGATTAGGAGCGTCTTAACTACCCTTCCCTTCCACTTTAAAGTGGAAACACTACAAAACAAAAAAATAGATATAACAAATATATACAAACGAACATCCAACAATAAAGGCGAAAACAATTGAAATATTACTTTTTAAAGAAAGGGGCTTGTCACGACCCCAATTCGGAAGTACGTGACCGGCACGGTAATAGACTTTTACCTCTAGACCTGTAAGCCTTACCCTGTAAAACATGAATATAACTACCCTGCTATACAATCAATAATCAATATATATAACATAATAGTGGCCACACCTCACAGGTGGCTTAATTAACCTGCAATCCACGGTTCGCTCAATACCGCTTCAGCACAGTATATAGATACATATTAACACTCATAATAAATAATATTCATATCATATTGACCATACGTCTCAATACGTACGATCTATCCTATTCACATGCAGCAATCACACATAATGTATATATCCATATCATATTGACTGTACGCCTCAATGCGTACGATCTATCCTATTCACATGCAGCAGTTTAATATAACTATAGATATATCCTAGCTTTCCCCAAAAACTGGACCATGTCTTTAAGTACATGTGAAGCCGACAAGTCTAGAATAGGTACACATCGAAAGTTGTAACTATATACAAACCACTTACAACTTTAGAATATGTACAACAAAAGAAATCAAAATAACCAAAAGGTGTCTGCCCACACGAAGAAGTGCGTAATGGATGGTCTGATGTTCGTATCACTGTTCGGACGTCAATGCCTACCCGATCCCTGTATCTGAAACATTTAAGTAAGGGGAGTGAGTCAAACAGACTCAGTGAAGAGCTTCCCATCCTCGGCTTAGCGGCAGGTACCACTACGGCTGGGGAAAGGGAAACACCCACAATCACATGCGCATAAAGATCCAGTTTATCAAATGTTATATCACGATCAGACAGTATTAATATAACACATGAACAAAGATAAACCTAAGGATCATGCTTTTTTATAATGCTAATTGTAAAGAAAGCAATCCATGAAAACAATATATCTGAATGCGGTAAATCTGGTCCAAGTGTCTCACACTAGACCTTGGCCTCTTCAGCTTCATTCATTCAACTAGTCCAGGTGTTTCACCATGGACAATGGCCTCAAAGGGCGTCTTTCTTAACTGACCCCAATATCAAAGTAGGGCAATGGCCTCCATGGGCAAATAAATCAACTGGCCCAAGAACAAGCTAAAGCAATGGCCTCCACGGGCGACTTTATCTGACTAGTTTCTCCTCCCAAGCTTTCAGCTAGGACTCTGACTCCATCTACCCCTTACTTTCATAAACTGACTCTACCTAAGTAAGGTGAACCTCCCTATGACTCTCTAATTAATTATGAGATCGTATTTATCCTTTATTAATACTTAAACCCCCAGTTTAGATCATAACCTAACTCAATCATCTCTTTCCTAAGTTCAATTACCGTATAACGTCGACGTTTATAAATAGTTCTAGCGATCAATTTAGTGAGTTTCTAATACATAGTGTAAACCAATTCTTGGACTCAATCAGTAACTTACCCCCTTGCTCGTACTGTTCAGTGTATCTCATGGATACCCTCCAGTACATCTTTTCCTGTAATCAAACACAATATACAAGTACTTTCAGATAATGCAGTTTAGGAACAACAATAGCATGTTAACCACGAAGTAATTCTTAGAAATAGGCAAGTAGGCCAACCACATACCCACATCCTCAATCAACCCTATAGGGCAAGGATGGGAAACCCCTCACCTGGACGGCTTCCTTGTGTTTGTCGTGGAGTAACTCCCGCTCCGGATGAATTGTGGTTTCCTAACAATCGCATTCACGTGGTTAACAATCTCAACTATATGCAACTCATATGTGTATGGTATGCTCATGCCTAAAAATGCACCTAGACGTCACCAAGAACCTGTTTCTTGGTCTTATTCGTCTTCTCTCTCTTCTATAAGAGTTTCAAATGCTGCGCACTTGGTTTCGTATAACTATCGCTTACCTTGAATCGATTTTGGAGCCTTGGATTCGGGTTTCTAAACCTCAATATACCTCTAATTTATCCTACTTAAGGTTTCTTGATAATTATGAAGGAAGAAGGTTGTAATTTTATAAATTGAACTTAATTGTTCCGCATGCTTCCGTTCTTGAGCAACAAAATAGAAGGTTCTGTGAATAGTTTGAACAACAAATAAATTATGCTTCTCTCAAAACCCGAGATCAAACACAGAAAATCAATGAAGGAAAACAAGGTTCCTTTTCTTGCTTCTTCGACCCTAAGTTGCCATTTTAAAGAAGACTCCTTGAACTGAAGGATTTCTAAGCTTTTTAGATTATCTGTAATGAGAAGATAATCAATAAAACTATTTACAATAAATTTCCAGAAGTTGATGCATAGCTATCGCAGTTTTATTTTTCGAAAACTCAAAAACTTCTAACTTCAAAATTTTAGTTATTGTATGCATACTTTATAAATTCCTCCAATCAGCAACTAAATGGACATTTGAAAATTTCACACCCTTTCCAAAGAAAAGAGAACATTCACACAAACATAGCAATGAAAAACTTCGAGCAAATTCACAGGAAGATACAAAAAAAGTGTCCAAAATTCCCCAAGACAGCAGCACCGTAAACTAGAAATTTTAAACCTAATCAAACCTTGCCAAAAAAATTATTTCTTATTTTCTGGGAATACTTCTCTACCACATATTAAAAGTGCAAAGCCTCAGGAATTCGAGTTAAAAAGATAAAATTCAAGGAACACAACATCTTCAGAACAGAACAACATGCACAACAGCCCACTTTCGAAAACCATAACCGATGATCTAACCGTTAATTTTCGCACGCAAAGGACATTCCAGAAAGGTATTGATGTCAGCTTTCATATGGACTTGGAATCGCTCCAAGCCATTAAGAATAGAGGGAGAAAAACGAGTTTTAAGCAACCATGTTAGAATCAGAACGAACAAAAACGCAGAGAACATAAATCGAATTAAACAAGTCTTATACCACCTATTTTATGGATGCTTCTTCGAGGTATGAGCTTTAAACAAATCAAGGAAGGGTAACTATATGCTACCTTGCCCTTGAGTTTCCAGAAATTTGATGGTGATGGTGAAGAGCAAAGACTTTGTTTTGTTTTTCCCTTAGCTTTGCCTCAATTCGAACTCTGCTTCTCCTTTGCTTCCCTTCTTCCTCTAACTCTCAATTCAGATTTTTCCCAACTTCTCTCTCTTAGGTTTTGATTTCTGGTTCTCACTCTCTCTTTTCTTTTTCTTTTTCTTACTTTCCGGTGCCCTTTTCTTTGTTTCTTCCCTTCTTATTTTCTTTTCTTTTATTTAACTAATATATATTTGATTAATAAATAAATTAAAAAAACTGAAATTAAAATAAGATAATTAAAAAAATAATTATTAATTAAACTAAAATAGCTAATATATATATATATATATATATATATATATATAATTTCCTATTTCTTTTCTCTCTTCTTATTTTATTTTCTAGCTTCGAAAAATTCTCGGGTATTACAGGGCTTGACTCTCTAAGTATCCCCAGTGGAGTCGCCAACTGTGAATACCACGCCTTCGTCGACCATCGTAGAGTCGCCACCAAGTTTTCCATTAAACCTAGAAAAGCAAAAATAGTGCCTATGTAACCCTCAAAGAGGAATCGAAGTCCACGTAGTTCAGGAGTCTGCTTGAGATGAGGGGAAGGTGTTAGGCACTCCTCTTCCCCCATCCGAAGATGATTACCCCAAGAACTAATATTTAAATTGTTTTGGCCTTAAAAGAGATGAATTACATAGAACATAGAAGAAAACAAAAATGGACATGACTTAGGATAAGAGCCTAGGGCATATGTAACCCTCAAAGAGGAATCGAAGTCCACGTAGTTCGTGAGCCATGCATGTGTGTGTGTGTGTGTGGGGGGGGGGGGGCGGACACTCATCAACAAGCAAAGGCTTAGATGGCATCCCAGTGCAATGTGCCTAAAGAGACAAAGGCCCCTCAGCACCTATCTACCATGCATTTGTATTCAAACAAAATGAAAAAAGTGTGCCTGTGTCATGCTCATCAGGCAGCGCGCCCAGATGGCGTGAAGACTAGTGCTCCTATAGAAAAAAAGGCTCCTTGGTGGCAATAGGGTTACACATGTTAAGGTGAAAGAATTATGATCAAAATATATAGATAACAGAGAAGAAGAGCAGAAGAGGCAGAAAGGTGGCCCTTTCTACCTCTGAATGGGAGGGGGTCGAGACCTTTAACAGGATAGGTCGCGACCCATAACCTCGGCCCAGGGTCCCAAGGTCAGCGACAAGTCAGGGGTCGCGACGTATAACAAGATAGGTCGCGACCCACGACCTCGGGTCAGGGTCTCGAGGTCAATGATCAGTCATGGGTTGCGACGTATAACGGGATACGTCGTGACGTATGTATAATTTTCAGAAAAAGTAGGAGCGCAGAAAGAACAGCAAATCATCGGTGCCCAAAATCATAGAAAGGGGTCGCGACCCCTACACCAGGAGGTCGCGACCCATTTATTAAATCAGAGAGAAAAGAGAAGTTTTGGGGTGTGGGACCCCCGATATAGGATATGGAGGGGATCTTGGTCAAACCTCGGAGTGGCTCTGGGCCTAGCTCTTATCGCATGGATCCGAGGAAACAAAATTGAGATTCAAGTAGAGAATGATGATGGGATGAGATATTTGTATTGAAGAAACATGGAAAGAAAATACCTCACTCACCTCTTAGGATTCCGGCAGCGTTTCCCTTCAAAAATTCCGGTCTGCTCAACTGAGTCGGAGCCTCCTATTTATAATGAACGAAAACGTTCTATTCCAGGAAATGAAATCCGACCATTTATAATCCGTGGGTTGCAACCTAAGGGCCGTGGGGGTTACAACGTATCCGTGGGTCATGCCTAAGTGTTACTACGTCGCGACCCACTTTGAATTGGCGCTTGGGGGTCGCGACCTACAAGTTTATGGGTTGCGACCCGTAGGCTTGTATTTCTTCTCCCTTTCTTTTCTTTTTATCTTTCATATTTTTATCTTTTTATTTGTTATATTTTTTTGTTGCTTTTCTTTTAGTTTGATTGTACCTCTCGGGGCCGAACAAAATGAGGTGTCCACAGCCGCCGCTGAAGCACTCTTCTCCATGATAGTTAACCTTTCAATTGGACCCTCAGCCTCGCTTTCAGTAGCACCTGCATCAACCTGCTCGACTGCCCCCTCCAATCCAGCTCTCTTGCTTGCAGGCTCCTCGACGCTCCTAACAGAACCCGAGACTAAGGGCCCAGTAGAACGAGAAGAAGGAGAGCTCGATAGAATAACCCTCAAGGGCAAGCGATGAGTTGGCTCCAGAGGCAAAAAAGTATCCTCCACTGAAGCAGCAACTCTGGTCTCCACAGAGTAGCCCTCCACTGCACCGTAGAAGACAAAGGAACCTTAGAAGAAAGCCAAGAATCTGTCTTGGAACGCTTCTTGGGCCCCCTTCTCTCTCTTTAGGGTTTCCTCCTTCTTTCCTCCTTTCTTTCCCTTGGAGATCCGCTTTTCGTTAAAAATGACCCCCAGTGGTGTTACCCGAGCCATGCCTCCCCTCCACTTTCCTACCTCCTCCGACTGCTCCAATGCGAACTCCGGTAACCCTCTCTCGATTGAGAGGAGAACCCTATCTTGGTCTCTTTTACCTACACTGGTTACTATCCCGAGTACAATTTAGAGGAGGAGGAGGAAGAGAAGAGAGGTCCCCCAAGTCAGTAAAGTCGAACGGGTACAATCCTGAAAATCAAAAAACCCTAAAATTAGGTGTCACGACCCCCGTTTAGAGGACCGTGACCGGCACAGACACAGGGAATACCCCTATGCCTGTAAGCCTTATCACCTAATTGACAGAATATCTATTATTGAAAATAAATTCACATGCAGTTTAATGCCATGGCTACACCGAAATGGTGGCCTATCCTAGGCAAGCAAATCCACGGCCAGTGTCGCTTCAGGATATAGATATAGGAAAACACACATAATATATATAACCTGTGTACTGGCTACACATCCGAAGATGCTGCCTATCCTATTCACTTGCAACATACATATGTATATATATATATTTTTTGAAAACAAATTTGTCCTGTATCACAGTATAATTAATCATGATCTTTAAGGTGTGTGAAGCTGACAGTTTTAGATTTAGTAATACAATCTAATTGGGTACATCTACCCTTTACTTTATGATACAACAATAAAGTAAATTAAATTACAATTACACATTATTCACCCACATGAACAAGTTGTGGGTCTTGGAAGGTGTTGCTCAACCCTCGTTCCACCGAGACTTCTTCCACCTGTACTTAACCTGTCTCTGTGTAGTAAAAATGAGGTGTGAGTCTTAACCACGCGACTCAGTGAGGACTCTCCCATCCCCGGCGCAAGGTGGGTACCATAGCGTTGGGTTTGGGAGTCATACACAACCAAATGCAAGAAAAACTAGTTACTATTAATTAGCATACATTCTTGGCGACCACACAACAACAGATATTTCACCCAACCACTCACATGCATTTAACAGATACAAGCATGCAACAGTTTAATTCACATCATCACTCAACAAGTAAACATATAACATATAATGCCGGCTTTTACTTACCGGACTTCTCACGTTCAACATATCTGAATCAACCAAGACGTTGTGGTGACGTAATCTTGTACGTCACTACCACGCTGCACAATCAGCAATCATATGCAAACACAGACAAGTTGTACCTACACACAGATACTATAACATACATATACTTAATCTCCCCCACTCTAGGGTATCTACTAGCCACTACGTGGCTTTTCTACTTCAAACCCGCGCACTCGGGTTACTGGTCACCACGTGGCAAAGCATACTTAACCCATTCACTTGGGTACTGGTCACCTCGTGACAATTCTGTTAATCAAACACAATCAACATCTATCTATCAAACAACTGATCTGTAGCCACCAAGTGGCACATCCTGACCCCTCACTGCAGGGCAATAGCTTGAGTCCACTCGTCCATTACCCAACCAGGCCACATGGCGGGCATGACACGACGTCTCGAAGCATGGCCACTGTCACACCCTGGACTAACTCCACAGGATGATTTCTCTTTTATAGGTTAGGCTCACGGTTCACCCGTAGGTTCTTCCCGTGTCTCCTTACCTTAGTCTCACATATTAATATGATTCTTTGTATCTTTCTCGAAGGATCAACAATTCCTCTCCTTGTTAATATGGACAAGTATCCTCAACAGAATATAACTCATATACCCGTCCAGATGCACTCTCTGAACCTCAAGCTATCGATCGTCATAGCAATATAAATCCTTTCTGACCCTATTGCCAGGATAGGGCAATGACCATCGTCATGGTGATTATAAAACTGAGGTCTCAAGTGCCATATGACGTTGTTCTAGTCGATGTATCACATTGCTAGCATAATCAAATCCGAAACCCACCAATAACTCCCTTTGCATGATTATAATTTAAGTCACCGTTGTGACGAGTTTTCAAAATAAAAGCTTAGTCCTTCCGTTCAAGGACTCTTGCCACCGTCGTGGAAAAGATTTAATAAATTACTCATCATGCCTCCGGAGTGTATGAGTTGCATTTGTAACACACCAATCATAGCAAACAATTACACTCTACTCCTATGTCTTCCTATCCAAGCTACTTTCCACCACCTATTTTCTAGTTCTTTTATTCTTTTAGCATCCTATACCTCTAGCTAACACATATCAGACAAGCAGAGAATACACATACTCATGTAATCCACATAAGCATACAACCCTAGGAGCAGAGATGAAAGAGCCCTCACCTTGGCCGCTTTACTTAGCATTCCCTTTGATCACTCTAGTCTCCAAGGAAGTACTTGAACCCAATCACATACAACCAATTCAATCGATATCAAATTTCATACAATTTCCTAGTTTCTTTTCTTATGAATTCTTACATTTATCCAACCCCCAAGTTCATTTACTTGGCCTATGGTCATCATTTTGTGTTCTCTTTTAGTTCAACTCAATTAATGCATAAATGAACAAGTTTACAAACTTGTTCACTCTCCAACCTCCATCAATGGAGAATTTGCCAAATATGAAAAGTTCTCATTTTCACCAAATGTTCACATATCATTATTCCAATTATTGGGCATTCTTATAAATCATTTAGAATACCTAAATAGTTCATTTGAAGTCCATACATGCCATCAAGTTTAAGAAAATTTATAAATTCCATAAATTTTGTCAAAATTCGTAGGTTAGAAACTCTAGGGTAGAAATCTCCATAGAACTCAATATTTGGGTGATCTCTATGTTCAAAAATGATCCTAAGGTGATATATTATTGATAGGTAACTCATTCCTATCAAGAAACCTATGATTTAAAAGGTGAAAACAAGATTTTGATGCTTACCTTTGGGGAAGTCCGAATTTGGAAATCCATGGAGGTTGCCGAAACTTGTTAATGCTTAACAATGGTGGAGGGAGCTTGATGAGGCATGGAATTGGTGGGAGGAAGCAAGAAACATGGTGGAAAGTGAAGGATTTCTTCACTTGTTGCTTGCCCTAAGAGAGCTTTAGAGGAAGAGAAGAGAAGAAGAAGATGAACAAAATGAGGAAGAGTGGTTTGTGTGATGTCTGGTGCTTATTTATTGGGTTTGAGCAATTGACAACTTTTGAGGTATGGTGAAATAGAGTTTTGATTGGATTTTCTTAACTATATTTATTTGTAGGTAAGAATAGAAAAAGTTTGAAATTTTTGGCTAATCATAAACCTATTAAAAATATCTGTTATTGAGTGTCTTGCATATGAAAATTTCTTACCCAGTATAATTTTTATTTTCGAAAAATCCTCAAATTTAAACTATAAGCTTGAAATAATTCATATGATTCATATTTAACCCAATTTATATTTTTCTATTTGAATTTCTTATTTATTTTAATTTCTTAAATTCTCAAATCTAAAGCAATTAAAATCTTAATAATAACCCAAAAAAAATTCTTATTTCATTCCAAGAAATTATTTTTATTTTATTTAGTCAAAATGTCCAACCTCAACATCAAAATTCTATCAATTTCATATTATCCCATCATTTCTTAATTAATATTATATATATATATATATATATATATATATACATATTTCTATTTATTTATTTTTAAATTCCAACTCCAAATGATGATCATTCTAAGTCTTACTATATATTTGATTTGATTTCAAAAATACCCCTCGAGTATTACAATCTTAAAAAAAAAATTCCTTTCCGGTTTCTTTTAACTTTCATACTTTTCTATATTCTTTTTTTTTTACTTTTAATTCCTTGCCCCGAAATAAATCATTCTTTAATCCTCGAAATTTTTCGGGGTATTACTTTAAGAAAACGGAGAAGAAAGTGCAGAAGATAAGAAACAAGAAGAAGAAGAAGTAAGAAGAAGAAGAAGAAGAAGAAGAAGAAGAAGAAGGAGAAAACACTCAGTTTCATTTTCGTTAGCCATGACAAAATACAACCAGCAAACAAGCAAGTAAGAAGCTTCAAAAGCAAAGAAAGGATAGAAAACTCTCGGAGACGAAGGATCGAAATCAGAGAACTCGAAGGTAAATAGGGCTTTTTCCTTTTCAATCTCAGGGATATTTATAAGGACCTAAAATATGCAACAATTCAAATCCCAGCCACCCTTGAAACCGGAAACGGAAAGGAAGAAATTATCACCTACACCTACTGTAATACCCGGGAAAAATTTTTCGATGTTTAAAATGGAATGAAAGGGAAAGAAAAGAAGTAGAAAATAATTTTTGGATCTAATTCAGGACCTAAGGAAGTGGAAACCTGAATTTAATTGGGAAAAAGAGAGTAGGGAATATTTTTGGGTATTTAATTTGGAACATAAAAAAAATTTAATTGGAAAGAGGTGCGATTTACTTGGGAATATTATTCCACCTTTTCTCTATTATAATTATTATTATCACTATTTAGTATTAATATTTAGTTATTATTATTATTTTTTATTAATTGTTTTTTTTTAAAAAAAATGGGGTAGGTGCCGTGAGGGTTAGGAATAAGAAATAAAGAAAGAAGACAGGAAGGAAGGAAGAAGAAAAGAATAAGAGAAGAAAGAGAGAGAAAGAAGAGAGAGAGAGGAGTAGAGGTGTGAGGAAGAAGAAGAGGAAGGGTTGGGGTTCACCAGAAAAGTGACCGGGGAGACCTAGCCAACACCGGAAAAGTCACCGGAGCTCGGGTACGATGTCTCCTACACCTTCCACCAATCGAATCAAAGGTTGGTAACCCCAATTTCATTCGAAAACCCCAAATTTCTTCATTTTAGGGTTTTCTTCATTCTACCTTCGATTGGGTTGTTTCGAGGGTACATTGAGACCTAGGAAGTGTTCTTGAACACTTAGTTGGGGTAATAGTCGAGGCTATACCCTCGGGTTTAGCTGAATTCGAATCTGAAAGGGTTTGGGGTTTGAAATTCTAAATATTCCCAATTTGGGGATTCGTTGATAAATTTGGAATCGGGCTTGGATTTGAGTAGTTAGGGTTGGATTTATGTCGTTGGATTGTAGGGGAACAAAACCCGTGAGGTGCGGAGTCGAAGCCGAAGCCGGGGTCGAAAGGGGGTCAGAACGGGCTCAAACCGGCCCACAACACAGCAAACAAATTGTTGTGCTGCGAACCGGCGCTATAGCGCCATTTCTATGGCTCACCAAAAGCTGCTAGGCAGTAGCTTGGCGCTATAGCGCCAGAAACGACACTATAGCGCCGAGCCCCTGTCCAGCATGCTCAAAAGCCGTTTTTAAGCCAATCCGGGGCGTCCGAACCTTCTATTTTCAATCCTAAACTTCTTAGGACACCCCAACCATGTTTTTAAGGATCGAAATCATTTCAAATACCTTCTTGTCCCTCAAGAATAGCAACTTACGGAACAAGCTAAGCCCAACTTCTTGAAATTCTAAATTCCCTGTACACCGTCATTAGGTAACCTTAAGTAGGGTGGCTTAGAAGCACATTGAGGTTTAGTAAATCAAATCCAAGGCCCCAAAAGCAACTCAAGGAGAACGATGGTTGTATGAAACCAAGTGCAAGGTACTTGAGACTCTCATAGAAGAGAGGGAAGATGGATAAGACCAAGGGCTCGGTTCTTGGCAACGTCTAGATGCATTCTAGGCATGAGCATGTAGTATGCATATGAATTGCATGTAAATGAGATGTTAACCACTTGAGTGCATTCGTTAGGAAACCATGACTCGTCCGGAGCGGGAGTTACTCCAGGATAAGTGCAAGGAAGCTGTCCAGGTGAGGGGTTTCCCATCCTTGCCCTACAGGGTTGACTGAGGATGTGGATATGTGGTTTGCCTACTTGCCTATTTGTAAGAATTATTTAGTGGTTAACATGCTATTGTTGTTCCTAAACTGTTATATATGAAAGTATCTCTATATGTGTGTTTGACTACAGGTAAAGAGGTACTGGAGGGTATCCATGTGGTGACATGAGATACGCCGATCAGTACAAGCAAAGGGGTAAGTTGTTGATTGAGTCCAAGGTTCGGTTTACCCTATTAATTATAAACTCATTAAAGAAATCATATATAAGTTGTTATTGAACGTCGACGTTTTACAGTAATTGAACTTAGGAAATGCCTTAGAGCTAGGTTATGATCTAATCAAGGGTATGGGTATTACATAAGGATTAAAACGATCTTATAAATTGATTAGTGAGTCATAGGGAGGTTCACACTACCTAGGTAAAGTCAGTCTAGGATAGTAATGGGTAGATAGAGTCAGAATCCCAGCTGAAGGCTCGGGAAGAGAAACAAGTCAGAAAAGATTGCCCGTTGAGGCCATTGCCCTAGCTTGGCACTAGGGTCAGTTAAAGATTTAAAATAATTTGCCCGTTGAGGCCATTGCCCTAGCCTGGCACTAGGGTCAGTTAAAGAGTAAAGCATTTTGCCCGTTGAGGCCATTGCCCTAGCCTGGTACTAGGGTCAGTAAAAGACTAAAAGATTCGCCCGTTGAGGCCATTGCCCTAGCCTGGCACTAGGGTCAGTTAAAGATTAAGAGAAATTGCCCGTTGAGGCCATTGCCCTAGCCTGGCACTAGGGTCAGTTGATTGATTTACAGTTTTCATATGATATGTTAATTATGATTGTTTGATTATGAGAAACATGATAGAAAAGCATGATCCGTAGGTATATCTTTGATTTTAATGTTATATTAATATTGCCTGATCGTAATATAACATTTGATAAACTGGACTTTCATGCGCATGTGATTGTGGGTGTTTCCCCTTCCCCAGCTGTAGTGGTACCCGCCGCTACGCCGAGGATGGGAAGCTTCTCACTGAGTCTGTTTGACTCACTCCCTCTGCTTCAATGTTTCAGATACAGGGATCGGGCAGGCATCGACGTTCGGGCAGTGATACGGACATCAGACCATCCTTACGCACTTGTTCGAGTGGGTGGACACCTTTTGGTTATTTTGCTTTTTTTGTTGTACATATTTTAAAGTTGTAAATGTTGTAAATATTTACAGCTTTTGATGTACGTTCACTATAGACTTGTCGGCTTCACATGTACTGAAAGACAGGGTCCAGTTTGGGGAAGACTAGGGTATATGTTTGAGTATATAAACTTCTGCATGTGAATAGGATAGATTGTACGCATTGAGGTGTATGGTCAATATGATATGGATATATATTATGTGTGCTTGCTGCATGTGAATAGGATAGATCGTACGAATTGAGACGTACGGTCAATATGATATTAATATTTACATTATGAGTGCTGATAAATATATCTATACACTGGATTGAGCTGAAGCGATATTGAGCGAACCGTGGATTGCAGGTTAATTAGGCCACCAGTGAGGTGTGGCCACTAGTATGATATATATATATATATATATATATATATATATATATATATATATTGATTGTATAGCAGGGTAGTTATAAACATGTTTATAGGATAAGGCTTACGGGTTTAGAGGTAAAGATCTATTCACGTGCCGGTCACGTACTCCCGATTTGGGGTCGTGACACCTACTCGAGGCTGAAGCCGTCCGATCCAAGCAGACACACATCGAGAAGAACGGCCCAGATTCGAAGTCCTCGAGTCACGTCGGAGAAGACCCAAATACCCTCGAAAGCCCAAAAGTCCTTCAACAAACCTCAAGGGTAGATGTGGAAACCTCAAAGCAGCGGCTAATGATGTCGTCTCTTGCAAATACGCGAGCATTAAATGGAGAAAAAATGGCTTCATAGGTAAATTATGAGACATCCGAAGCGACGGCAGCCAATCGGATCCTGACACATGGCATCCTTGGCTACCCACCCCTTCGAAATAATCTCCAGAGAAACTCAAGTTCTCTCGAACACATGTTTGACCGCCCCCATTCCTCTGATTAGCGGTCGATCTCACTCTACAAATAGCTCATGGTAGGCGATTCAATGGTGTCGTACGTGGCCTTAACCCATGCTTCCCTACGTATTCTTCCGAATTAGAGATGTGGGAGAAGTTCAAGAACGTGTGTCGACCACGTTCTTCCCTACACCAAGTATAAATACCCCTCAACTAGGGGACTTAAGAGAACGACATCATGATAACCCAAAGTCTAGTCAACAGACATCAGAAGCATACTCATTCTCTCATAATAAGCTCATTCTCTAGCTTTATAGCGTTATACAGAGACCCTTGTTCTCTCATTCTTCTACAAGAGACCTCTAACGGGTGGCTCGCCCGCTCAGAGCAATATACACGTCCTAGTCGCACACGGCCTCTCCAAGTAACGCTCCTGCCTAACGGCCCCTATGGACGTTCCCTCTTCAAACTACGTGGACTTTGATCCCTTAACAAGGGTACGTAGGCACCTAGGTCATCACCTAAAGACAAGTCCCCTAAGGTTACAACCCCTTGCGGTCCTTATTTCCAATTATGAATTGTCTGAACCAAACCAAAAATGACAATTACAAATATTAAATTTCATTTTACTAGATTTTTAGGTTTTCATGTCTTTTGAAAAACAATATAAAATATCCATAAATAGGTTTCAATTTAAAAAAAGGGGGGAATTAGAAGTAGGAATAAAAAAATGTGTTTATGTTTTTCAAGCTTTTGCTTTATTCGCCGCGATGAGCAAACCAAAAATAAAAAAAAATGAAAATGTTGTTTTTTCTTCTCCTTTTCGGTATTTATCTAATGTCTAACTCTTCCCTGAATGACTGGTTCACCCTGAAAGATTGCCTTCATGCAGCCGTGCATTCAAAGGAGTCAACCAAGAAAAGCAGTCTTAGGTAACGCCTTTTCTTGTTTTTTATTTTATTTTATTTATTGTCTTTCAATAAGCATGACATTATGACTACAACTAACCCCGATAATTAGTTTGATATTTATTTTGGATGATTTTACAAATTTTGATACTTTTGGTCAGTCAACCCCTTTTCCTCGGGTTGCCATAGTCTTAGCAATTACATTTCTAACCTAGTTTTTTTTACCTAATTGATTCGGATTGAAACCTTTATTCCTGTTGATCACCTCATACTAGGAATATTGTCCAAATGCATTGAGGACAATGCAATAATTAAGTGTGGGGGAGGATCCTGCATAGCAGGAATATTTAATTTTGCCTATATTTTGTTGATCTTTATGCTTTTATCACGTTTTCTTTAAAATTTTTAATTTACGTTCATTTTAAATAATTTACATAGGTTAGAAATTCACCTTGACTTTTCTGTCTAATCGTCTTTTTTCTCTAATTCAAGCATATTAAAAATCAGGATTCCCACTTGAATTTTAGCTTAAATGGGTTAGGAATCTAGGAAAAGGACGAAAGATAGGAATATTTAAGGGGAAGAAAATTTTCAAAAATTCTTTTTGGGATAATAAGCAGCTTTTTAATTATTTTGTTTTCTTTAACCTACAAACATAGCAACCTAGCTATGTATTGTAGATAGTCATTAGGCAGCTGATCAATGAGAGAGCCTAGCCAGTTGGATGAAATTGAGCCTCAACAATTGATTTCATTTCATAAATATTTAGAGTGTGACCCGCTCATGATTATCTTTTTTCTAGAACTTGTCCTAGTCTTAGTCAAGGCTTTACATGCATAGGAATATTGGATATGGTTGAGGCATTCGTTTCTTGTACCTAGTACCCAAACACAAGCGCCTAAAGGATTGTCTAGGTCAAAAAGTTTTCATCCTCTTAGTCATGTGAAAAGCCCAAAGGATTCGATGAGCTAAAAAGACTTATTTGAAAAGTGAAAAAAAGTACAAAAGTACCAAATAAAAAGTGAAATAAAATCCGAGGGCATAAATAAGGTTAAAGGATGAAAAGAAAAACCTTAGTTTTCAAACAATTAGGACTTGGATTATATGCAAGAGACTTCTTGTAATACCCAAGGGGTATTTTGGGAATCAAGTCAATTATATAGTAAGACTTAAAATGGTCATCATTTGGAGTTGGAATGTAAAAATTAAAACTTTTTACATAAAACAAAAAAAATAAAATAAACAATTAATAAATAGAAATTATGTATATATATAGATAAATAAACTTAATTAAAAAAATTATGGGATAATATGAAATTGATAGAATTTTGATGTTGTGGTTGGACATTTTGACTAAAGAAAATAAAAATAATTTTTTTTTGGAAAGAAATAAGATTTTTTGGGTTAATATTATGATTTTAATTGCTTTAGATTTGAGAATTTAAGAAATTAAAATAAACAGAAATTCAAATAGAATAATATATATTGGGTTAAATATGAATCATATGAATTATTTCAAGCTTATAGTTTAAATTTGAGAATTTTTCAAAAATAAAAATTATACTGGGTAGAAAATTCTCATCTTCTAGAGACTCAGTGAAAAATATTTCTAATAGGTCTATGATTACCCAATTTTTTAAACTTTCCTATTTTTACCAACAGATGAATCTAGATATGAAAATCCCATAAAAAATTCCTTTTACCATACGCCAAAAGTTATCAAATGTCCAAATCACCCTTAATTTTCAAATCCAATATATGACACCTTTTTCTTCCTAGCATAATTCACCATGCTACTTTTCTCCATTTTCTTCATCTTCTTCTTCTCTTCTCTTCCTCTCAAGCTCTCTTAGGGCAAGCAACAAGTGAGGAAATCCTTCACTTTCCACCATGTTTCTGTTGAGTAGTTTGTAATATAGGAATGAAGAAGTCCCACATTGGGCAAATCAAAGAATGCTTCACTGTATATATAGAAAGATATGAACCATACAATTAAATAAATAATATATATGTATATGTTAATGTGTAGCACATATATATATATATATATATATATATATATATATATATAAAATACTTGGACTTGGGGCTTCGGGCCGGGCTTGAATATCCATTCAGATTAATATTTTAATTTTAAAATATAAGAAATTATTTTCTAAAATTTAAATAAAGTAACTATTTAAAATAGACAAATGTGTCTGTTGGAAGCATCTATTCAAACAGAGAAACATGTCTGTTTGAAGTGTCCATTCATCCTCTATAAATTGAGAAGTTCCAGGGGTTTTGTTGTATCCTGAGAGAGATATCCTGTTCAGTCTCCTATAGCACAGGCATAATCTCTTAAAAGAAAGTGATTAATTCACGCCTCAAAACCCATACTTTTATCTTCCTTCATACTCTATTTCTAACAATTTTTAAGAGATTATTCGAAATATGGAAAACCCAAAGGATTTCATCAAACTTGAAAGATTTGATGGAACAAACTTCACTCGTTGGAAAGACAAGATGGTGTTCTTATTGACTGCGTTAAAAATATACTATATTCTAGACCCCTAGACAACTGATATGTCAAATCCTACACCAGAAGATTCTGACGCAGTGAAGGCTGAAAGGAAGAAACGTGAAGATGATGAGTTACTCTATCGTGGGCACATTTTGAACACTCTCAGAGATCGTTTGTACGATTTGTACTCTACACTTAAAATTGCATAAGAGATATGGAATGCCCTACATACTGCATATCAGAATGAAAAACAAGGTACTGATAAGTTTTGCATTACAATATTTTCAATTCAAGATGGTAGATTCGAAACCTATTATGGATCAGATTTATGAACTACCAGTGCTGGTTTCAAAATTAAGAGATATTGAAGTTGTGATTCCTGATGCATTACAAATTGGTGCAATATTGGCTAAATTACCTGCTTCCTGGAATAACTATAGGAAGAAAATGTTGCATTCTTCTGATAAATTAACTCTGGAGCAATTTCGAACTCATCTTCAAATTGAAACTGAAACTCGTGCTCATGAAGCACTTTTTCTTTCTTCAAATTCTACTATTAATTTTATTAGTCAGAAGAATCCTGATGGAAACAACAAAAATCTGAAAACTTCAAAAAGATATTTCAAAAAGAAAAAAGATCTTATATGTTTCCATTGTGGAAAGAAAGGCCATGTCATTCGTGAATGCAGATTTAAAAAGGCAGGAAAGAATTTCAATACTAAGAATTCTGGAAATTCTGAGAAAGCAAATCTAATAGAAAGTTCTGTCCAAGAGATGGTGGCTATGATAACAGAATTGAATATGGCTACTACTGCAACAAAAAATCATGAGTGGTTTTTGGATTCTGGAGCAACGGTTCATATATGCAATAATAAGAGCCTATTCAAGACTTATACTGTGCAACCAGACAAGGTTCTTATGGGAAATCAAGTCACTGCTGAAGTTCTTGGAAAAGGGACTATAGAACTTGATTTTACTTCTGGAAAGAAGTTGACTTTGATGAACGTGTATCATGTTCCAGATGTGAGGAAGAATCTGGTGTCTGCTAGTTTGCTTTCAAAGAAGGGCTTCAAGATTGTAATAGAATCTGATCATGTAATAGTTTATAAGAATGGTTTATTTGTAGGAAAGGGATATAATAGTGATGGCATGTTCAAATTAAGTATTAATGAAATTAATTATGTTTCTGCTTACTCTGTTGAGTCTGATTCTTTCTTATGGCATGCTAGATTAGGACATATTAATTTCGGTTCATTAAACTATATGTCAAAAAATGGTTATATTCCTTGCAAACACAAAATAATAGGCAAATGTGAAATCTGTATACAAGCAAAAATGACAAAGAAATCTTTCCCTAAAGTAGAAAGAAATACTGAAATGCTTAATTTAATACATTCTGATATATGTGAATTAAATGGAGAGTTAACAAGAGGTGGAAAACAATATTTTATCAATTTCATAGATGATCAATCAAGATTCACATGTCTATCTACTTAGAACTAAGGATGAAGCTTTTCAGAAATTAAAATAATATAAATCTGTTGTGGAAAATCAAAAGGATAGGAAAATTAAAATACTTCGTAGTGACAGAGGAGGAGAATATTTTTCCTAATGAGTTTAATCAATTTTGTGAAGAGAATGGTATAATACATCAAAAAAGTGCCCCTTACAATCCACAACAAAATGGATTAGCTGAAAGAAAAAATAGGACTCTAGTAGAGATGACTAGTGCTATGTTATTAAATGCTCATTTACCACATAATTTATGGGGAGAAGCGTTATTAACTGCATGTCATATAATTAATAGAGTACCTTCCAAAAGTATGTATGTTTCTCCATATGAACTTTGGAATAATAGGAAACCAAATTTAAATTATTTCAAAGTGTGGGGTGCATTGCATTTTATAAAGTTCCTGATCATCAAAGATCAAAGTTAGGACCTAGAGGCATCAAAAGCATTTTTGTTGGATATGCACAACATTCAAAAGCTTATAGACTTTTAGATTTAAGTTCAAATGTCATTATAGAATCCATACATGTAGACTTTATTGAAAATAAGTTTATGAATAATTCTGTTAATGAATCGATGTCTGAACAAACTAAGAGTACTGATGAAGATAAATTGTCACAATCTGTTGTTACTTCTAACAAAAGAGATAGTGACCTTGTTCCAATGGAACCTAGACGGAGCTAGAGAACTAGAAAAGAAAAGGATCTTGGCCCAGATTTTATTTCTTCACAATCTATTGTCTTTCTTGTAGAAGGTAATAGAACTGATGTTTGTAACAAAATATCTATTGTGTTACACATTGAAAATGATCCAAAGACCTTTCTGGAAGCAATGTCTTCTAGAGACGCGGCTGTTTGGAAAGAAGCTATCAATGATGAAATGGACTCAATTATGTCCAATAATACATGGGTTTTAGTTGATCTACCTTTTGGATCAAAACCCATAGGTTGCAAATGGGTATTCAGACGTAAATATAATATAGATGGTTCTATACAAACTTTTAAAGCAAGACTAGTGGCAAAAGGGTTCACACAAAAGGAAGGCATTGACTATTTTGATACATATGCTCTTGTAGCAAGAATAACATCCATTAGAGTACTTTTATCTTTAGCATCCATTTACAATTTATATGTACATCAAATGGATGTTAAGACAGCCTTCTTGAATGGAGAACTGAGTGAAGAAATATATATGAAACAACCAGAAGGTTTTATTCTTCCTGGTAATGGGAATAAGGTTTGTAAGTTGGTGAAGTCTCTTTATGGCTTGAAACAAGCACCAAAACAATGGCATGAAAAATTTGATAATATTGGGTTATCAAATGGTTTCATACATAATAATGCTGACAAATGTATTTATACCAAATTCACAAATGAATATGAAGTTATCATTTGTCTTTATGTTGATGACGTGCTCATTTTTGGTACAAATATGTATGGAATTACTGAAACTAAGAAGTATTTATCTTCTGTGTTCAAGATGAAAGACTTGAATGAAGTAGATACTATCTTAGGAATTAAAGTTAAGAGAGACAACCAAAGAGTAACATTAAATCAAACTCATTACATAGGAAAAGTACTTGACAAATTTAAACATTTGGGAATTAAGGAGTTCAATACTCCTTATGATTCTAGTGTCAAGATAACTACAAATTCTGGACAAGCAATAGCACAATTAGAGTATGCTAGTGCAATAGGTAGTTTAATGTATGCAATGCATTGTACTAGGCCTGATATTACGTTTGCTGTTTGTAAACTTTCAAGGTTTACTAGCAATCCAAGTAATGATCATTGGAAAGCAATCATTAGAATACTTGGATATCTAAAAAGAACAAAATATTTGGGAATTTGTTATTCAGGGTTTCCAACTGTATTAGAAGGATATTCTGATGCAAGTTGGATAACAAGTGTGAATGATAATCATTCTACCTCTGGGTGGATTTTTACATTGGGAGGTGGTGCCATTAGTTGGGCATCAAAGAAACAAACTTGTATTTCCCATTCAACAATGGAATCTGAGTTCATTGCATTAGCAACTGCTGGAAAAGAAGCAGAATGGCTGAGAAACATGTTATTAGATATAAGGTTGTGGCCACAACTGATGCCAGCCATTCCTATCTTTTGTGATAGTGAGTCTACAATGTCTATAGCTCACAATAAAATATACAATGGGAAATCACGACACATAAGTTTAAGACATTCCTATATAAGAGAGTTAGTCACAAATGGGACTATGACAATAGTGTATGTGAGATCAAATAAGAATTTGGTTGATCCACTTACTAAAGCACTACCTAGGGATGCAATACAACAAACATGTAAAGGAATGGGGCTAATACCCTTGAAATAAAACTCAAATAATGGGAACCCAACTTTGAGTTAGTATACACTCTAACAATAAAGGTCAAAACCTCAAATTGGTCCTTTATGTTTGCACGAAGTTTCATATTGGTCCTTTATGTTTCAAAAAGTCTAAATTGGTCCTTTATGTTCGCAAGAAGTTCCAAATTGGTCCTTCTGTCCAATTCCGTCTAGTTTTGCCGTTAAATGATGATGTGTCATGCTGACGTGTCACACTCTCTCTCCTACGTGTACTGTTTAGCTGACGTGGCCTTAGTTAACAAAAAACCAGGGACTAAAATGAAATAAAATAATTTTTTATAAAACAAATATATAATTTCCCCACTCCATCTTCTTCTTCTTCTTCCTCCGTTCTTTCTTTCAACTCTTCACCACCATCATCATCAACTCCGTCTTCCTCCACCACCACCACCTCCGCCGCCGCCGCCTTTCCATTTCTCCGATCTTCCTCTTCTTCTTCTTCTTCCATTAAAGAACCTCACTCTGCCTCATCTTCTCCATCTTCCTCCACCACCACCGCCATCATCATCTTCTCAGCATCGGGTTCTTCTTATCCTTCCATCCTTGAAGAGCCAATTTCGTTGCGACATATCTGATGAACATAGAGAGCCCAAAGATAACAAGACGGACTAAGGCAATCGGCAAGCAAACGACGATCTTCAACCACTCGTAAAGCCCATCAACGTTGGGCGTATCATTAAGGAAGGGTTGATGGTGGTAGGGGAAGACACGTATAAATCCTCGCACCCAAGGAATCAAAACGGATTATCAGATTTACTTGGGTTTCGCCGCTGTTGGATCGATAAGGATGGGGAAATTGGGGGTTGTCGTTTCCAGCGCAGGACTGGGTGGATGGACGGTCGGAATCGTCGTCATTGAGTGTGAGAACGACTTGATTGGATGATTGGGAAGAGAGGAGAGGAGCGGTGATGCCATGGTCCGCCATTGTCGGAATGGATGGAAGAACAAGTGAAGAAGAAGAAGAAGAAGCTAATATAGAAAAAGGAAAAACAAAAGAAAAAAATGAGGGGGTCAAAACGAGGAGGCAGTGGAGGAAGACGGAGTTGATGATGATGGTGATTGAAAGAAAGAACAGAGGAGGAAGAAGAAGAAGAAGAAGTGGGAAAATTATATTTTTATTTTGTGAAAAATTAGTTTATTTCATTTTAATCCCTATTTTTTTGTTAACTAAGGCCACGTCAGCTAAACAGTACACGTAGGAGAGAGAGTGTGACACCTCAGCACACCATGTCAGCACTTAACGGAAAAAATAAACGGACTTGGACGGAAGGACCAATTTGGAACTTCTTGCAAACATAAAGGACCAATTTAGACTTTTTGAAACATAAAGGACCAATATGAAACTTCGTGCAAACATAAAGGACCAATTTGGGGTTTTGACCTAAGTTCAATGGGTAATAACAAATTATTTGTGTTGTTTTATGCAGTTAAATATAAATGTATTTTAAGCCCTATTAAAAGTTATGTTGTATTTATCATTAAGTTACCAAAGTAATTGGTAATTCTTTTTGTGCATTCTGTTACGAGGAAAGGATGACAATGGTCTTAATGGATTTGTTAGATGTCTGAAGTAATAGTGACATAAAGACAAGTTCCACCTATGTGAATATTGAAGTGGTGCCGCTTCAAACAAGATTTATACAGGGTTGATCTTGTAAATATTCATGAAGTCGGGATTTGCACATGGCCATAAAAGTGCAAAAGAAAGTTATTGAAACTTTAACTAATAATGTTATGTGTGTGATATTTTCGGTTTTGAAATTAAAAGTTATGGTTCAAATCATAAGATACCAATAACTTGTTCAAAACTTTAAAGTATTTACACTAATATAAAGTTCAAATCAAATTAAGATACTTTATGTTATGCATGACATTATGATATTACAAACTAGTGGGGGATTGTTGAGTAGTTTGTAATATAGGAATGAAGAAGTCCCACATTGGGCAAATCAAAGAATGATTCACTATATATATAGAAAGATATGAACAATACAATTAAATAAATAATATATATGTATATGTTAATGTGTAGCACATTGAATATATATATATATATATATATATATATATATATAAAATACTTCGACTTGGACTTGGGGCTTGGGCTTCGGGTCGGGCTTGAATATCCATTCATATTAATATTTTAATTTTAAAATATAAGAAATTATTTTTTAAAATTTAAATAAAGTAACTGTTTAAAACAGAAAAATGTGTCTGTTGGAAGCATCTATTCAAAGTTCAAACAGAGAAACATGTCTGTTTGAAGTGTCCATTCATCCTCTATAAATTGAGAAGTTCCAAGGGTTTTTTTGTATCCTGAGAGAGATATCCTGTTGAGTCTCCTATAGTACAGGCATAATCTCTCAAAAGAAAGTGATTAATTCACGCCTCAAAACACATACTCTTAGCTGCCTTCATAGTCTGTTTCTAACAGTTTCTTGCTTCCTCCCACCATTTCCAAGCCTCATAAAGCTCCCTCCACCATTGTTAAGCATTAACAAGCTTGGGCAACCTACATGGGTTTCCAAATTTGGACTTCCCCAAAGGTAAGCACCAAACTAAAATCACGTTTCCACCTCTTAAATCATAGGTTTCTTGATGGGAATGAGTTACCTATCAATAATATATTACATTAGGATCATTTTTGAACATAGAGATCACCCAAATTTTGAGTTCTATGGAGATTTTTACCCTATATTCCTAACCTACGAAATTTGGCAAAATTTATGGAATTTGTAAATTTTCTTGAACTTGATGACATGTATGGACTTCAAGGGTGCGTTTGGTACAAGAGTTATATTTTTAATCCCAAGAATCCTAATCCTGCGGGAATCACATTCCTGATATTAGGATTCTCGGGAATATTAAAATAACTATTTGGTTCAACTTTCATAATCCTGGGATTATTTTACAAGATTCCTAGAAATGTTATATTAATTGTTTGGTTCAATTTTTATAATCCCGAGAATGTTTAATAAATTTGCAACTATGCCCTTAACTTATCTTCTAAATAGTAACTTATCATTCAATAAATAATTTATAAAATTATTTTAACTTATATCAATTAATATTAAAAATTATATTTTTTTACCCTTAACTTATCTTCTAAATAGTAACTTATCATTCAATAAATAATTTATAAAATTATTTTAACTTATATCAATTAATATTAAAAATTATATTTTTTTATAATACTTATATTTTTTAATTTGAAAAAAAAATATTTTAGTTTTAAAATTATTATATTATATAATATATAATGAACTCAATCAGTATAGCCATTCAATTTGATCTTGGTTCTTTGTTGACCAAACATCAATATCTACAGTAATCATACATTTTGCAATGTAACCTTTTTATTTAGCCGATGAAATCTTATTAAGATTAGCTTGAGCATTTGTGAAGACAAAATGATGAGGCTTCATGCTGAACTGAGATACTTGAAAATATTACAAAAGCCATAAGAACTGCCACTAATATTAAGTCGGGAGATTTAAATAATGGTAATAAATATGTTAAATAATAGTTAATAAATAGGCAGGGGTAATTTAGTAAAAGTAGGTATTGAAAAATAATCTCATCCCATGGGATTATCATAATCCCACCTCCTTAGATGGGATTAAAAACATGAAGAAATATGGGATAAGAATAATCTCGGGAATGTAAGATTCCCGAGATTAATTTTTTAAATATTGTACCAATCACGGGATTACAAGATGCCGAAGAAATAATCCTGGGATTTCTTTTCTAATTCTTGTACCAAACACACCCCAAATGAATTATTTAGGTATTTTAAATGATTTGTAAGAATGCCCAATGATTGGATTAATGATATGTGAACATTTGGTGAAAATGAAAACTTTACATATTTGGCAAATTTTCCATTGATGGAGCTTGGAGAGTGAACAAGTTTGTAAACTTGGTTACTTATGCATTAATTGAGTTGAACTAAAAGAGAATACCAAATGATGACCATAGGCTAGGTAAATTAATTTAAAAGTTGGATAGATGTAGGAAGCCATAAATAGAGAAATTAGGAAATTTTTTATGGAACTAGAGTTGATTGATTGTGGTTCTATATATGTGATAGGACTCAAGTGCTTCCTTGGAGACTAGAGTGCTCAAAGGGATTATTAAGTAAAGCGGCCAAGGTGAGGGACTCTCTTATCTTAGCCCTTAGAGGGATGTTTGCATGTGTGAAAGATTTAAACTTGCATGTGGTGATTTATTCATGGAAGTAAGGAATTGTATGCTTTCCAAATTGTTGATTTTTATTAGTTGGGTATTGTGGACATAAATTCATGTGGAGTATGTTTTTTCACGACTCGCACCCGGAGGCACGTGACCGGCACAGACAGAGGGCCTAACCATGAGTCTGTTAGCCTTAACACCTATTTCATTTAACTATCATTCCCATTCGCATACACACATTATCAATATATATGGCTCACATCTCCTGTGTGGCCTATCTTATACCTGCAATCCACAGTCAAGTACTGCTTCAGTTTATATGTATACTCAAACACACATAATATATATCCGTCATATACGTTGTCACACACTCCGATGTGTGACATATCCTATTCACATGCAAATTCGTATATATAATAATAATAAGTCCCCCAAAATAATCCTGTCTTTAAGTATGTGGAGCTGACAAGTCTAGAGTATAATAACCACAAAGTGTAATCAATTCATTACAATATCCAAAATAAAATCAAAGCTACCCACAGAGACAGAATGTGAGTACTAGCAAAACGTCGCCTTCATTGAGCCGACGTGGAAGCCTGATCGGTACCTGTATCTGAAAAAAGTAAACCACTAGAGGGTGAGTCAACGACTCAGTGAGTGACCCTCCTATCCTAGGTGTAGTAGTGGGTACCATTACGACCGGGAAGGGGAGAAACCACATTCACATACGCATACACTTAAATTCATCTTTGATAATTATATAATTGTTCTCAAGCAATGGAACATGTAAAAACTCTACTTTAACCGTACCACAACATACATTAATCATGCATACTAACATGCATGTATCGAGAAACATCGAACATAGATTAACATCCAAGTGCGGTTCACCCGCCAAACTTACGCACCTTTTCTTACCTTGTTGCCCCCGTGACGTGTCGGTCCTCCCTATCTATCTCGATGCACTATAAGACTTAACCCATCGTCATGGTCGGTTGGATTTGAAATATAGTAATTTAAAAAACACAAGGTTTCCTCAACGCCCCGTCAAGACAACAATCGATGTCATGCCCTTTTTAAGAAAATAACTTTGTCTTGACGTCACGTGAGGATATCGGCCATCGTCATGGCATGTTCGAAGAAAAGGAAATCTAGTCATAGTGCATACCAAGGACATTGAGGGTTTACACTAGTGTTGAGTACCTATATGCTCGGTATCTTACATCGATACGCATAGGCACACGACCCATTCCGGGACCGTCTCCACGGAATGTTGTGTTCGGTGGCGCACCCCGGCACCAACCCACTGAGGTGTCCATCTACATCGGCACTTTCCGGACCATCGTCTCAGGAAGCCCGCTTGGTTCAATCCGGACCAACTCAACGGATTAACCAACTAGTAATGGTGTCATACTCTGGACCGGCTCAACAGAGTATCCACACGTGTATATATACATGAAGGCAATTTCGAACCTTACCTGACGAAATGCCAAAATGAAGGCACTTTCCGAACCTGACCCGACGGAAAGCCCTTACCCTTGGTACCATACATGTTATTGCCATAATTCTCAGGTCAAGCACATATTTGTGCGAAATTCTTCATCGTCACCCATATGTACTTGATCCACCATATTTCCACTTTAACAATCACAAACAATTCATTGTACAAAATTCCAGCAATCGCCAACACAATGACAGAGTATTACTAGCAAGCATAAAATTAAATATTTACAACAATTCACGTATAAACAAGCCCACAAATCAAGGTTATCATACAACCTTTGGGGCTAGGATGGAAGAGTCCCTCACCTTGGCCGCTTTATTTAGTAACCCTTGAGCACTCTTGTCTCCAAGGAGGTACTTGAGTCCTAACAAATAGAATCACACCAATTAAACTACTTATCTACACATGTGTGTAGCTAATTTTCCATAAACTTCATATTAACCAATTTTCCACTTCTATACATATCAATGCCTAAATTCCACTACCTAAGCTATGGTCATCATTTGGGAGTTTTTTTTTGGGTTTAAAATCAATCTTACTTTAAGAAACCATCTTTAAAAGTTTACACCCCCATCAAGCTCCATCAATGGAGAGTTTTTGCCAAATATGGAAAATTCCCAATTTGACCATGGGTCCATCAATCAACAATCCAACTATTGGGCATTCTTCCAAATCATTTAAAATAACTAAACATATCATTTAGAGTTCATACATATCAACAATTTCAAAGAAATAAAAAAGTAAAAAAATTTTCCCAAAAATTCGTCCAACATGAACCCTAGGTTGAAATCCTCCAAAGAAATCCTTATTGGGGTGTTTTCTATGTTCCAAAAGAGTCCTAGGTTGATATACTATCTGTAACTACGGAATATTCCACATTGGGACACGTGACACTGACTTTCTAGAAGCCCGGCCTCAGCACTCGTTAGAGACACGTGACACCACTCAGCTGCTAGTTACATGGCCCTTGTCCACGTCAGTTCACGGAACATCCCCTTAACCAGATGTGGGAACTCCACAAGCCTCGTGGCACGACCCACGTCCCACACGAGATCGTGGGTCGAGCACGACCTTCCCACACTCAGTATAAATAGACCCTCACCCGGGGGACAAAGGGATACGCAACCTGAAGGATTACAGCACCAGATCTAAGATCCCTCACGTACTCACGATAACTTGAGCACTCTCAAACATCCCACATATCTCGAGCTCCGCCGTAGGCTCCATCTAGGCTAACCTCCAGCAAGCTCAACTCCATACCGGAGTCTAGTACTTACGGGGCTTCCAGCAGCCCTCAGAGACCCAAGCTCTCTCCCACTAAGGCAACCTCCCAAGAGCAGCTCGCCTACCCGAAGTACCTTAGACATGTCTTAGCCACACACGGCCCGATACAGGTAACCGCCTTGCCTAACGGCTCCTATAAACGTCATCATGACGAACTACGTGGACTTTGATCCCTTCCGAAGGGTACGTAGGCACCTAGGTGCATCACCTAAGGACAAGTCCCCCAAGGTTAAGACCCCTTGCGGTCCTAATTACAAATTACAATTGTCTGAGCCAAAAACGACAGTTACACTATCCATTAGCAACTCATTCCAACAAGAAAATCATGATTTAAGAGGTGGAGGCGTGATTTTTGGAGCTTACCATAAGGAAATTCGAAAATGGAAGTTTGGGGAAGTTTTCCAAGCTTGAGGCTCAACAATGGTGGTGGAGGCTTGTAGGAGTCTTGACTTGGTGGGAGGAAGCAAGAAAATGAGGAAGAAGTGGAGGATTCATCACTTTCTTCCTTGCCCTAGCACATAAGAAAGGAGAAGTAAAGAGAAGAAGATGAAGAGAAGAGAGGAAATGGTGTAGTGCTCCTCCTGGAAGTGAAACAAAAGTGTTTCATAAATTGGGTAGGAGATTTAAGGGTAATTTTGGGCAATTGACAACTTTTGGGATAGGGTGAAATAGAGTTTTGTATTGGATTCTCTTAACTATATTTATTTGTAGGTAAGAATAGGATAGTTTTGAAATTTTTGGCTAATCATAAGCCTATTAAAAATATCTGTCATTGAGTGTCTTGCAGATGAAAATTTCTCACCCAGTATAATTTTTATTTTCGAAAAATTCTCAAATTTAAATTATAAGTTTTAAATAATTCATATGACCACTTTTAAACAAAATTATAATTTTCTACCTATTTTTCATATTTATTTTAATTTCTTATATTCTCAACTCTAAAACTATTAAAACCTTAATTATATCCCAAAAATTTTATTTCACTCTAAAAAAATTTATTTTTATTTTCTTTAGCCAAAATGGTTAACTTCAATTTCACAATTTTATCAATTTCATATGATCCCATCAATTCCTATTTAATTTTATTTATATATATGTATACACAAAATTATTATTTATTTCTATTGTTCATTTATTTATTTATTTATTTTGTCCTTAGATTCCAACTCCAAATGATGACCATGCTAAGTCTTACTATACACAATTGACCTAATTCTAAATATACCCCTCAACTATTACATGCATGTTTGATATGATTTGACTTGTGATTGAGAATTGGTTGTTGTTGTGTAATGAGATTGATTTTCTTTTAAGGACTGGTGCCATTGCAATTGATTTAAGATTGTGATTGCTTTGTTGTTGTGAAAGATTAAAACAAGGATTTTGTATATGGATATAAACAAGTAAGAAAAGTATAAGTAGGACATGGAAAGTGCCAGGGGTGAATCATGTGTCATACTTTTGATAAGTCAAGTATTTTTGAAATCTAACCAAGTACAAGCTTGACAAGAATATGAAGGACATAGGACGTACCATAGGTGAACCATGGACCTAACCTTTACAATGGCAGAGGTTTGAGCCGTTGGTGCCTTTTGTACTACCTGTCCGCCAGGATAGTTGCAACAAGTGTGCTCATCCCAAATTTCGAATCATGTGATTCTGTATGTGGTTGAGCCTAATGATCAGGAGTGAAAGGCATGGGAAGTACCATGGGTGAACCATGTGCCTAACCTTATTTTTGTACGGGCCGGGGTTTGAAACTTTGTGTGCATTCAGTACTACTAGACGGTTTGGATAGTCGCAGGAAGCGTTCTCAACCCAATTTTTGTTTATCTCGAGCATGAGGAACTTTAGCCGCGTTCCACACGGGATCGGGTTAAAGAGTGGAGGAAGGGTTACCAGACTCGGTTTCGCCTCTTGTTATGGAGGATATTTGATATGATAGGACTATTGGCTATGTAGAAGTTTTGAAATGTTTTAAACTTCATGAGGGTGTCTTGTAAATAAAGTTATAAATAATTGTTTGGTATTTTGAAGCTTAAGAGGTAGGACATGGAGGACTACCTTTACAAGTTCATGTTTAAAGAGAACCCCCTAATGCCTCCATGATTTTTGAAATAAACTTTTAAACTTGTTTTTCTTAAAACCCAGAGGTATTTTTCAAAGAATTTATTTCTTCTTATAAACATTTTCTATCTCATAATCATATTTGTCAAATTCATTTACTTATTGTTTTCATATGATAAATAACCCTTTGGCGACATGTAAAAATCCTTGAACATTAATTGCGGAAACTATTTTCCCGAAATAAGAATTTTTAAATTTGTTTCTTGCTACCTAATGTGTTCAATGAAGTTTCTGACTACTTGGTCAACATCCCACTAAGGGCAATTAATTGACTTGAATGGATTTGATTGGAAATTTTGTTGATGGATTGAAATGGGAATTTATGTGTTGACCATATGTTGACTTGATGTGCTCATCAATTGGATTGATGATCACTTAAGGGTACTCCTTTTGTCTTTGCCTAAGAAATTGTGGATGAAAATTTGGTTATTTGTGTATGTGCTATGATTTAAATTATGCATTCTTAAGGTTGATTATATCATATGTTGCATGGTGTGCATAAGACATTTTGTAAGTGCATATGTATGTGGTCGCTACCCCTCCCCTGTTGTATTGGTGCCCCCTACTACGCCGAGGATGTGTTAGTCCCTCATTGAGTCGTGTGACTCAACCCTCGTTTGCTAATGTTTTTAGAGACAGGTGCAGAACAGGTAACATGATTCGGATTAGCAAGAAGTTGATCCTCAAGGCCCACATTTTGTTCATGTGGGTGTTATGTTAATGTTGTAATTAATTTTGTATTTTTTTTAAGTTAAAGTAAGATTCTAGAGGTAAGCTCCATTAGTCTAGAGGAAGGATCATGCATCTGTGTAAAATTTTATTATTGATTTGTAAATATTATAATTTTCGTTTCACGATATAATTGATATTTGATTCAGACATGAATAGGCTATGTGTCAGAACAGGTAGGCTTACAGGTTGGGGGTCCCACCTTTGGTCTGTGTCGGTCGCATACTCCCCGGACGGGGGTTGTGACACTTTTGCTACTTTCTTTCTTTAAACATTGACAAAATATATAGCCTCCATCTGCAACGTTATTGTAATACCCGAAAATTTTTGAAGCTAGAAAATTTAATAAAAAAGAGAAAGAAATGAAATAGGAAATTAAATTAAAAATAAATTATTATTATTTTTAGTGATTATTAATTTATCTTATCATCTATTTTTTTTAAAAAAATATATTTTAGTTATGTTTTAATTAAATTATTAATTATTTTATTTTAGTTAATTAATTAATTATTTTATTTATTTTGGGGTGCCGTGGGGTGGGTGAAATAAAAAGAAAGAAGAAGGAATAGAGAGAGAGAGAGAGAGAGAAGGGAATCGAGAAAGAAGAGAGAGAGAAAGAAAAATGAGAGGTAGAGAGAGGGGGAGGAGCCGAGAAGAAGAAGAAGAAGGGGAAGGAGGGGGATTTCGCCGAAAAAGTGGCTAGAGGGAGCTAGCCGACACCGGAAAAACTCACCGAAGCTCGGTTACAACGTCTCCCACACCATCCACCGATCGAATCAAGGTTGGTAACCCCAATTTCATTCTAAACCCTCAATTTCTCCATTTTTAGGGATTTCTTCGATTCACCTTCGTTTAAGTTGTTTCGAGGGTAGATTATTCTTAGTTGGGGTAGGAATCGAGACTATATCCTCGGGTTTGGCCGAATTCGAATTTTGAAGGATTTGGGGTTGAAACTTCTAATTATTCCTAATTTGGGGAAATTGTTGATAATTAGGATTGAGCTTGGATTTGAGTAGTTAGGATTGGATTTGTACTGCTGAATTATAGGTGAACAAAACCCGTAAAGAACGAAAGCAAAATTAGAGTCGGAAGGTGGCCGGAAAATGCCCAAAATCGGTTTGCCCAATTATGCTTTAAGGATGATGTTGAGAGTTCTAAACTTCCTCTTTTCGATCTTAATCACCCGAGGATAATTCTAAATATGCCATCAAGAATCAAGAATTATTTTGGGTACCTTCTTGTTTCTTAAGGATGGAAGCTTGCGGAACAATGAAATCCAAATTCTAAAATGGCAGCTTTATTCCTTTATAATTATTAGGAAACCTTAAGTAGGATAATTTAGAAGTATATTGAGGTTTAGTAACTCGAATCCAAGGCTCGAGAATCACTTTAGATAAGTGATAGTTGTAAGAAACCAAGTGCGAAACATTTGAGACTCTCATAGAAGAGAGGGAAGACGGATAAGACCAAGAACTCGGTTCTTGGCATCGTCTAGGTGCATTTTTAGGCACGAGCGTGTCATATGCATATGAGCTGCATATAGTGTAAGATGTTAACCACGTGAATGCGATTGTTAGGAAACCACGATTCGTCCGGAGCGGGATTTACTCCAAGACAAGCACAAGGAAGCCGTCCAGGTGGGGGGTTTCCCATCCTTGCCCTACAGGGTTGATTGAGGATGTGGATATGTGGTTTTCCTACTTGCCTATTTGTAAGAATTATTTAGTGGTTAACATGCTATTGTTGTTCGTAAATTGCATTATATGAAAGTACTTGTATATGTGTGTTTGATTACAGGCAAAGATGTACTGGAGGGTATCCATAAGATGACATGAGATACACCAAACAATATGAGCAAGGGGGTAAGCTATTGATTGAGTCCAAGGTTTGGTTTATACTATGTATTAGAAACTCACTAAATTGATTGCAAAGAACTATTTATAAACGTCGGCGTCATACGGTAATTGAACTTAGGAAAGAAATGATAGAGTTAGGTTATGATCTAAATTGGGGGTTTAAGTATTAATTAAGGTTAAATACGATCTCATAATTGATTAGAGAGTCATAGGGAAGTTTCACATTACTTAGGTAAAGTCAGTATAGGATAGGAATGGGTAGATGAAGTCAGAGTCCCGGTCGAAAGCTCTGAAAGAGAAGTAAGTTAGATAAAGTCGCCCATGGAGGCCATTGCTCTAGCTTGTTCTAGGGCCAGTTGATTTAATTGCCCTAGCCTGGCACTAGGGTCAGTTAAAGTTTAAAAGATTTGTCCGTTGAGGCCATTGTCCATCGTGAGATACATGGACCAGTAGAGTGATTTACAGCTTTCAGATAACATGTGTAAAGTGTTTGTTTGTCTTACGAGAAGCATGATAGAAGAGCATGATCCGTAGGTTTATCTTTGACTTTATGTTATATTAAAATTTGCCTGATCTTAATATAACATTTGATAAACTGGATTTTCATGCGCATGCGATTGTCGGTGTTTCCCTTTCCCCAGCTGTAGTGGTACCCGCCGCTACGCCGAGGATGGGAAGCTTCTCACTGAGTCTGTTTGACTCACTCCTCTTACTGAAATGTTTCAAATACAGGTATCGGACAAGCATCGACGTCCGAACAGTGAAGCGGACATCAGACCAACCCTAACGCATTCGTTCGCATGGGTGGACACAGTTTGAGTTACTTTGATTTTGTTGTTGTACATATTCTTAGGTTGTAAGTATTGAGTAAATATTTACTTTTTTTTTGAGCTCCGAGTAAATATTTACAGCTTTTGATGTACCTACTCTAGACTTGTCGGCTTCACATGTACTTAAAGATAGGGTCCGATTTTAGGGAATGTTAGGATATATACATGTATGATAACATGAACTACTGTATGTAAATAGGATAGATCGTACGCATTGAGGCGTTCAGTCAATATGATATGGATATATATATATTATGTGTGTTTACTGCATGTGAATAGGATAGATCGTACGTATTGAGGCGTACGGTCAATATGATATGGTTATATTATGTGTGTAAAATGTATCTATATCAAAAACTTGTTGCTCGCTCAAACGAGACGACACGGTGCAAGTGTACATCGCCAACAAGTAGTAAAGTGATGAGAAAAGAGTATCGTCCACAGGGAACTGAGTTAAAATAGACTGAGTACTAGTATATTCGTACTTACCAAATTCAAGCTACTATAATCTAGTGTTTAATGCAAAGTAATTAAGCAAACTAAAATTAAACTAATTGCAAATAAATAAACGGAGTTAATATCTTCACAATGAAACTAATCAAGAGAACTTAAGTGCAAGAGAGATCCCTAGGATTGTAGTCTAGCTTAGCAATTCGATTGTGAAATTAACTTCAATTCACTCTAATTCAATGTTATGAGTTAGTCTTAGCCTATTTTTTCATTATAAAAACCTTCTGATTTCTTATAAATTCTATTTCTCTAATTAAATTCTCTATATTCCTATGGGAACCTAAATCAAAGAAATGCATTAAGCTTGACTATATTTGACTCTAGAAGACCCATCGGTATATGCCTATCCTTTGGGTAAATCTAGTTAACCACTCCATTGGTTGAACTAAATCAAGTAGTATTCAGCCCTTGGACTAAATTCAAGTTGTCTTTTCCAAGAACTACTCAAATCCTCATGAAATCCCGAATTGGTGATCAAACAAAGAGGGCAAAACAAGCATTAAGCTGAATAAACTCCATAAACATTGAAATAGAGATGAAGGAGTGTCAATAATCACAATTTACATGCTAAGAACTACAATCCTACGGAAAAGAGAGTTTAGCCTAGCATATTTAAGAGATACAACAACCTAAAATCAGTAAACATCACAAATATAAAAGCAAAAGAAAGAAAGAGGACAAGAATATTGTTCCCAACACTCCAAACCGCTCTTCTTCCGCTTGAATCCACTTGAAACCACGTTGGAGATGAAGTTCCCTCTGAGTTTTTCGCCCCTCTCAGCTCCCAAGTTTCCAAAATGTCTGAATGAGTCGAACCCTAGGTCAAAATGCTTTTAAATCAGCTAAAAAATCGGGTTCCAAAACTGCCCATGTGTCACGACCCCCGTTTAGAGGACCGTGACTGGCACAGACACAGGGAATATCCCTATGCCTGTAAGCCTTATCACCTAATTGACAGAATAGCTATTATTGAAAAATACATTCACATGCATTATAATACCATGGCTACACCGAAATGGTGGCCTATCCTAGGCAAGCAAATCCACGGCCAGTGCCGCTTCAGGATATAGATATAGGAAAACACACATAATATATAACATGTGTACTGGCTACACATCCCAAGATGCTGCCTATCCTATTCGCATGCAACAGATATATGTATATATATATATATATATATATATATATATATATTAGAAACAAGTTTTCCCTGCATCGTAATCTAACGGATCCTGATCTTTAAGGTGTGTGAAGCTGACAGTTCTAGATTTAGTGATACAATATAGTTGGGTACGTCTACCATTTACTTTATGATACATGATAAAGTAAATTAACTTACAATTACAATTCATTCACCCACATGAAAAAGTTGTGGGTCTTGGAAAGTTTTGTTCGTTCCTCGCTCCATCGAGACTTCTTCCACCTGTATTTAACCTGTCTCTGTGTAGTAAAAATGAGGTGTGAGTCTTAACCACACGACTCAGTGGGACTCTCCCATCCCCGACGCAAGGTGGGTACCATAGCGCTGGGTTTGGGAGTCATACACAACCACATGCAAAAACAACTAGTTACTGTTAGTTAGCATACATTCTTGGTGATCACACTACAACATAAATTTCACCCAAAGACTCACATGCATTTAACAGATATAAGCATGCATGAAATTATTCCATCTCGTCAATCAGCAAGTAAACATGTATCATATAGTGCCGGCTTTTACTTACCGATCTTCTCATGTCCAGCATGTTTAATCAAACAAAACGTTGTGGTGACGTAATCATGTACGTCGTCACTACGCTGCACAATTAGCAGTTATATGCAAACACAGACAATTTGTACATACACACAGATGCTATAGCATACATCTACTCAATTTCCCGCACTCTGGGGTGTCTACTAGCCACTACGTGGCCTTTCTACTTCGAACCCGTGCACTCGGGTTGCTAGCCACCACGTGGCAAAACATACATAACCCATTCTCTTGGGTACTGGTCACCTCGTGACAACTCTATTAATCAAACACAATCAATCTCTATCTATCAAACAACGAATTCATAGCCACCAAGTGGCACGTTCTGACCCCTTGCTGCGGGGCAATAGCTTGAGCCCACTCGTCCATTACCCAACCAGGCCACATGGCGGGCACGACACGACGTCTCGAAGCACGACCACTGACACACCCTGGACCAACTCCACAGGATGATTTCTCTTTTACTAGGTTAGGCTCACGGTTCACCCGTAGGTTCCTCCTGTGTCTCCTTACCTTATTCTCACATATTAATAGGATTCTTTGTATCTTTCCTGAAGGATCAACAATTCCTCTCCTTATTAATATGTACAAGTTTCCTCAACAGGATATAACTCATATTCCCGTCCAGATGCACTTTCTAAGCCTCAAGCTATCGTCATAGCAATATAAAACCTTTCTGACCCTATTGCAGGATAGGGCAATGACCATCGTCATGGTGATTATAAAAACTGAGGTCTCAAGTGCCATATGACGTTGTTCTAGTCGATGTCTCACATCGCTAGGATAACCAAATCCGAAACCCACCAATAACTCCCTTTGCATAATTATAATTTAAGTCACCGTCGTAACGAGTTTTCAAAATAAAGTTTAGCCCTTGCGTACAAGGACTCTTGCTACGGTCGTGGAAACGATTTAATAAAATACTTATCATGCCTCCGGAGTGTATGAGTTGAATTTGTATCACACCAATCATAGCAAACGATTTCTCTCTATTCCTATGTCTTCCTATCCAATCTACTTTCCACAACCTATTTTCTAGTTCCTTTATTCTTTTAACATTCTATACCTCTAGCTAACACATATCAGACAAGCAGAGAATATGCATACTCATGTAATCCACATAAGCAAACAACCCTAGGAGCAGAGATGGAAGAACCCTCACCTTAGCCAACCTTCCATGCAATCATCTCCTATAACTTTAGTCTCCTCGGAGTCCCTGTTGCACTCTATTGCGCGTCGTTGTCCCTATACGAACAACATTTACTTCATTAAAGTTATTATTACTTAGCTTAACTTGTTATTTATTTCTCCATTACAATCACCTGTAGTCCATGGTTACCACAAAGTCAAGCTTTTGGTCTTATTGGACTTCTCTATCCCAACTTATGTGTATCCTTCCTCAGACACTTGACTTACTCGAATATAAAACACTCTACTTGAGTGTTTCACATACTTGGATTTGAGTATTAGACCTCTATCTAACTTGTATTCACATCTAAGGAAGCTTATCTAGCTTGGTTGGAAGGAATCCAAATTTTAGGAAGGTCTGAGGATTTTGATTCAACTTTTGTTCTAAGAAATCTAGTTTCTAAACCTCAATACACCTCTAATTCACCCTACTTAAGGCTTCCTAATAATTATGAGGGAAGAAGGTTGAAATTTTAGAAATTGGATTTCATTGTTCCGCAAGCTTCCACTCCTGAGAAACAAGAAAGTACCTAAATCAATTCTTGATACTTGATAGCATATTTAGAATTATTCTAGGGTGTTTAAGATTGAAAAGGAGAGGTTTTGAGCCCACAACATCATCCTTAAAGTGTATTTGGGCAAATCGAGCAGGGAGCCGGCACGTTAACGTCAAGGTTCAACCTTAGTAACCTCGGACCAGCTCTTAACGGGTCTTGTTCAGCTAATATTTCAACCATATAATTTTTAATAATATCAATCCAAGCCTATTTACTCAAATCCAAGCTCAATCCTAATTATAAACAATTTTTCCAAATTAGGAATAATTAGAATTTCAATCCCAAATCCTTCCAAATTCGAATTTGGGCAAATTCGGAAATATAATCTCGATTCCTACCCCAACTAAGTGTTCAAGAAAACTTTCTAGGTCTCAATCTACCCTTGAAACAATTCAATCGAAGAAATCTCTAAAAATGGAGAAATTGAGGGTTTCGAATGAAATTGGGGTTACCAACCTTGATTCGAATGGTGGGAGGTGTGGAAGATGTTGCAACCGAGCTCCGGTGACTTTTCCCAGCGTTGGCTAGCTCTTCTCCGGCGAAATCCCCCTCTTCCCCTTCTTCCTCCTTCATGCGTCGTTCTCTCTCTCTCTTCCTTCTCTTTCTCGTTTCTTTCTCTGCTCTCTCCCTCCCTCTTCTTATTCTTTCTTTTTCTTTTTTTTTCTTTTACTCTTCCTTTCTTATTTCTTTCCCTTGCCCCCTCTCTCTTTTTTTCTTTTATTTATTTCTTTTATTTAATTAATATATATATATATATATATAATTAATAAATAAATAAAAACAAAAAAAACTGAAATAAAAATAAGGTAATTAAAGATTAAATAATTATTAATTAAATTAAAATAACTAATAAGTATTTTTAATTTAATCTCTTTCCCTATTTAATTCAGGTTTCCAATTTCTTAGGTCCTGAATTAAATCCTAAAAATTATTTTCTAATTATTTTCTTCTCCTTTTAATTTATTTTAAACCTCGAAAAATTTTCTTGGGTATTACAATTTGGGAAAAAAAATTTCTTTCCAATTTCTTTTTAACTTTCATACTTTATCTATATTCCTTTTTTTAAGGTATTAATTCCTAGCCCCGGAATGAATCATTCTTAAATCCTCGAAATTTTAAATAAATCTTCTTTAATCCTCGAAATTTTTCGGGGTATTACATTCTTCCCCCCTTAAGAAATTCGGTCCCTGAATTTCATCTCTTTCGTGGGGTTGTTGGCTTGTTGCCATCCCTTGGCTCAATTTCATTTATGGTTTTCCTCAATGTGAAAGTTTTACCATTTTACCCTACGGTTTATCTTTCTTTCCTATAGGCTCAAGGTCTCTATCTGGTTTCTACATATTCTTTCCGTGATCGTTTGTATTTCTAGTTTCGTAGTTAATCACCCCTTCGCGAGGTGTTAACTGATAGACTCCATCTGTCATCGTATCCTTCCCCGAGGATACCTAACTTTCCTAGTTTCAATTCACTTTGTGCTACTATTTTTTTTGTGCGATGGAGTGTCTGGCACGTACCACATGCCATGTTCCAATTTAGTTCTCCGAGGAGTTAATTACTGCATTCTCTAGTGAGACTTACCTTGACTCAATCTGCTTGTCCGACTAGCTACATTCGTAATGACTTCTTATATCTTGGAACACACCAAGACACTAGCTATTTGCATAGCACACTAGGTTCTATTTCTCTAAACGCTAACTAACGAAGTACTCCCCTATATCGGAGTCCTCGTACCTAAGTGTCCTCTACTACCGAGCAGCTACCCTTGTGCCGGTATTCCTCTGATATATTCTTTGTAAACGACTTCTCCAGAAAAATCCGTTTACATCTTACTACACCGCTTACTCTACGTTTAGACTTACCGTTTACATGGCATACACCCTATGTAGGTGTCTATACTTTGTGCCACCAGTGTACCCAACCCTTCCGAGGTTGTTACAATCACTACCGACTCGGTTTACTCTACTCGTGTCCTAACGAAATTAAATGCCCTGACACTAGCACAATTATGTATTACACTTACCGTTTCTCCACCAAACGGTAAAGGTTCTTACGTTTATGACTCGTGTTTCCCTTTCCTTTCCGGACTTCTACACTTACCCTTAGTGGTTTCTATAACCACTTCAGGTTACTCCCTGTCAACATCCCATGTCTGACTGACTTAAACTCTTCTCTGACTACTACTTGTAGCCATTTCTGTTTATAATGGAAACTCACCAGTCTCCTCCTTACCATCATATTCATTACTCTGCCTCAGGCTCAGTTCGGTCTTCACATCCAAAGACCTTGCTTAACACGACTATGACTATTGATCTATACCATCCTCAAGTTAGTCCACTTAGAGTTGCACATCCTATGCTAATTCTACTCATTGGGTTTTGTTGTCCTTTACCCTAACTTGGCCCACTCGGACCCCTCAACTCACTTAGGTCCTGTATCCCTACTTGGAATACTTGATCCGTTAACTCCAGCATGAACCTTTTCGGACATGCTCTACTCCCCTTGACCAAAGGGGATCCGCTCCCACGGTTTGATTCTTTCCTTTCTTACGGTGTGGCATATGTTCACGAACATATACCGCCTCTTGCAAGTGTGTTACCCGTTGGATTCTAATCGCCCCCAATAGTAGCATACCTATTTTATCATTTTGGCTTGCATCCCCAGATGCTTACCTGACTTTGTTCTCGTATTTACTCTCTTCTTTTCCATTTCGTACCTATGTGGTACTCTTTCTTCGAGTATTTCTCAATACTCATTACTCATTAAATTCTCCTTCTTGATTAACCATCCTTATGGTTAATTGTCCTTTTATGGCACCCACATGGCCATTTATACATTTGGTTTGTCCACTCAGTCTCCACCCATACACGGGCTTCAGACTAACGGATTTACGATTCATCAACCTGTGGAACTAGCTTACCTAGCTATATCCACTACAATCTGTGTGCTATACATGCACTTACGGTAGTAGTTGGTTCTCCACCTCCTACCTGACTCTTATCCTATGGGGTCCTATAGGCTTTCGCTCTTCCTCCCTTATGGGACTACTTATCCCTGTCTACTTTCCCTCTCCTCGGGCCTCCACGAATCCCTTTGGGGTTTATCTCTTACGTTGTCTCGTTCGAGAGCTATCTACCGCAATAGCATTCATTTTCTTATCTCTAGACGGTACCCGAAGGTCTACGCCCATTTCCACTTTTAGACCTGCTCCGGTCTAATGCTTTCGGGTCCATAATCACCTTATGGCCCCCCTTAATTGGTAACCCTTAGGTTTACCTGTATAATCCCTTGGCACTTTAGCACTCTCTAGTGCTTTTCGATGTCTACTTAACTTTAATCACTCCAAGCGAGTGATTTCTCAACTATATCTACCATCCTTATACAGCTTACCTGTAAAAGGACTATTGCTTGGTAGGGTATTAGTCACATGAGTTAGTTTTCTTAAGCACCCTGCGGGTTTTAAAAATTAATTCAAGTTTATTTCTTAGAAAATGATGCCTAAGGTTTTCGTAAATGGTTAGGGTTTAACCAATTCGAATGACACAATTGAGAAAGAGTTTTCATGAAAATTTGCCTCCCATTGGTTATCCCTAGTATTTTCAAAAAAGGTTTGAGGGACTTTCAGAATCTCTCACCCGGAAAGACCAAAAAGGTTTTTACAAAAATTTCTCACGTGATCAATATCCTATTCTTTATGCTCTTCCTTAAGCAACCCAAGAGAGTTTGGTTGGGCTTAATCCCTTCTTCTCCCCCTTGTTTGCTTAAGGAACTAGTAGTTCATGGATCGAGCGCAGTGCTGGAATAGGCTCCTTCGTTGTGCCTTACCATTTACTCTGTTTCCTGCTCTGCATATGGTCACGCTCTACACGTTTATATATGCCTCTACTTCTTAACATCTATCTCTACAGCAAATGGTTCGGCCACTTTGCCCTTCCATATACCGTATCCTGATTTTCTAGTCCGTAGACTTCTAGTTCTATACTGTGGCATACACCACCTCTTTTCTGTTTACTTTCTAGGAAGGACAACTCACTTCCTTCAGCCATAGCTTACCGCACAGTCGTGATCAATTCACTTGGTCATTTTCCTATCGATCTCATGCCTCATGGCCCTGTTTACTCTTGTCTGTAAACTTTCCATTTCAATCGCCCCATGGGCTTACTTTCATTTCTACACGCCAAGCGTGTCTTTTCTTTCACTTTACAAACCATTCCTAGCCTTAACTAGCATTCACTGCATATTTCTATTCTACTTGCATTCCATACTATAATCAAAAAACTTGTGCCTATACCGTAGCACACAACGCGCCGCTAACAGAGCAAACGCATTGTCTCATTTAACACCTGCAAAACAATCACACATTGTAGCGCATTCCTGCCTACAATTCAACCAAATGTGTCTGTGTCTAAGTAGCATCCTCCATGGATGTCTCCTTTTCCTATTATGGCATCCTAAGGTTCCTGGGGTCACTACCACCCCACCTTACGCCTTAGTGCTCATCGGCACTTGTGTACTGTACAGGTTATATGCTTTGCATAGAATTTCACATACAAATTCTATGCCTCAAGCGATGACTCAAAAGAATTTATGACTCAACATCCTGAGCAACCTCACAAGTGTCCGTCGGATCCACCGTTACGTCCGGATTCGTAATGGATAGCCCGACTGACACCCGAGACTATTAGTTAGCTTCACACCCTTGAAGAACAACCAAGCTTTGATACCAAGTTTGTCACGACCCCCGTTTAGAGAACCGTGACCGGCACAGACACAGGGAATATCCCTGTGCCTGTAAGCCTTATCACCTAAATGAAAGAATAACTATTATTGAAAAATACATTCACATGCATTATAATACCATGGCTACACCAAAATGGTGGCCTATCCTAGGCAAGCAAATCCACGGCCAGTGCCGCTTCAGGATATAGATATAGGAAAGCACACATATTATATAACCTGTGTACTGGCTACATATCCGAAGATGCTGCCCATCCTATTCGCATGCAACAGATATATGTATATATATATATTAGAAACAAGTTTTCCCTGCATCGTAATCTAACGGATCCTGATCTTTAAGGTGTGTGAAGGTGACAGTTCCAGATTTAGTGATACAATATAATTGGGTACGTCTACCCTTTAATTTATGATACATGATAAAGTAAATTAAATTACTATTGCAATTCATTCACCCACATGAACAAGTTGTGGGTCTTGGCAAGTTTTGTTCGTTCCTCGCTCCACCGAGACTTCTTCCACCTATACTTAACCTGTCTCTGTGTAGTAAAAATGAGGTGTGAGTCTTAACCACACGACTCAGTGAGGACTCTCCCATCCCCGGCGCAAGGTGGGTACCATAGCGTTGGCTTAGGGAGTCATACACAACCACATGCAAAAACAACTAGTTACTGTTAGTTAGCATACATTCTTGGTGATCACACAACAACATAAATTTCACCCAAAGACTCACATGCATTTAACAGATATAAGCATGCAGGAAATTATTCCATCTCGTCAATCAGCAAGTAAACATGTATCATATAGTGCCGGCTTTTACTTACCGGTCTTCTCACGTCCAGCATGTTTAATCAAACAAAACATTGTGGTGACGTAATCCTGCACGTCGTCACTACGCAGCACAATCAGCAGTTATATGCAAACACAGAGAATTTGTACATACACACAGATGCTATAACATACATCTACTCAATTTCCCGCACTCTGGGGTGTCTACTAGCCACTATGTGGCCTTTGTACTTCAAACTCGTGCACTCGGGTTGCTAGCCACCACGTGGCAAAACATAATCAACCCATTTGCTTGGGTACTGGTCACCTCATGACAACTCTATTAATCAAACACAATCAATCTCTATCTATCAAACAAATGATTCATAGCCACCAAGTGGCACGTTCTGACCCCTTGCTGCGGGGCAATAGCTTGAGCCCACTCGTCCATTACCCAACTAGGCCACATGGCGGGCACGACACGACGTATCGAAGCATGGCCACTGACACACCCTGGACCAACTGCACATGATGATTTCTCTTTTACTAGATTACGCTCACGGTTCACCCGTAGGTTCCTCCCGTGTCTCCTTACCTTATTCTCACATATTAATATGATTCTTTGTATCTTTCCCGAAGGATCAATAATTCCTCTCCTTATTAATATGTACAAGTTTCCTCAACAGGATATAACTCATATACCCGTCCAGATGCACTCTCTGAGCCTCAAGCTATCGTCAAAGCAATATAAAACCTTTCTGACCCTATTGCCAGGATAGGGCAATGACCATCGTCATGGTGATTATAAAAACTGAGGTCTCAAGTGTCACCTGACGTTGTTCTAGTCGATGTCTCACATCGCTACGATAACCAAATCCGAAACCCACCAATAACTCCCTTTGCATGATTATAATTTATGTAACTGTCGTGACGAGTTTTCAAAATAAAGTTTAGCCCTTCCGTACAAGGACTCTTGCCTCCGTCGTGGAAAAGATTTAATAAAATACTCTTCATGCCTCCGGAGTGTATGAGTTGGATTTGTATCACACCAATCATAGCAAACGATTTCTCTCTACTCCTATGTCTTCCTATCCAAGCTACTTTCCACAACCTATTTTCTAGTTCCTTTATTCTTTTAACATTGTATACCTCTAGCTAACACATACCAGACAAGCAGAGAATATACATACTCATGTAATCCACATAAGCATACAACCCTAGGAGCAGAGATGGAAGAACCCTCACCTTCGCCAACCTTCCATGCAATCATCTCCTGTAACTTTAGTCTCCTCGGAGTCCCTGTTGCACTCTATTGTGCGACGTTGTGTATCCTTCCTCGGACTCTTAACTTACTCGAATATAAAACACCCTACTTGAGTGTTTTACATACTTGGATTTGAGTATTAGACCTCTATCTAACTTGTATTCACATCTAAGGAAGCTTATCTGGCTTGGTTGGAAGGAATCCTAATTTTAGGATGGTATGAGCATTTTGATTCAATTTGTGTTCTAAGAAATCTAGTTTCTAAACCTCAATACACCTCTAATTCGCCCTACTTAAGGCTTCCTAATAATTATGAGGGAAGAAGGTTGAAATTTTAGAAATTGGATTTCATTGTTCCGCAAGCTTCCACTCCTGAGAAACAAGAGAGTACCTAAATTAATTCTTGATGCTTGATAGCATATTTAGAATTATTCTAGGGTGTTTAAGATTGAAAAGAAGAGGTTTGGAGCCCTCAACATCACCCTTAAAGTGTATTTGGGCAAATCGAGCAGGGACCAGACACGTTAACGTCAAGGTTCAACCTTAGTAACCTCGGGCCAGCTCTTCACGGGTCTTGTTCAGCTAATATTTCAACCATATAATTTTTAATAATATCAGTCCAAGCCTATTTACTCAAATCCAAGCTCAATCCTAATTATCAACAATTTTTCCAAATTAGGAATAATTATTATTTCAATCCCAAATCCTTTGAAATTCGAATTTGGGCAAATCCGGAAATATAATCTCGATTCCTACCCAAACTAAGTGTTCAAGAAAACTTTCTAGGTCTCAATCTACCCTCGAAAAAATTCAATCGAAGTAATCCCTAAAAATGGAGAAATTGAGGGTTTCGAATGAAATTGGGGTTACCAACCTTGATTCGTTTGGTGGGAGGTGTGGAAGATGTTGTAACTGAGCTCCGGTGACTTTTCCCGGCGTCAGCTAGCTCTTCTTCGGCCACTTTTCCGACGAAATCCCCCTCTTCCCCTTCTTCCTCCTTCATGCGTCGTTCTCTCTCTCTCTTCCTTCTCTTTCTCGTTTCTTTCTCTGCTCTCTCCCTCCCTCTTCTTATTCTTTCTTTTTCTTTTCTTTTCTTTTAATCTTCCTTTCTTATTTCTTTCCCTTGCCCCCTCTCTCTTTTTTTTTCTTTTATTTAATTAATATATATATATATATAATTAATAAATAAATAAATAAATAAAAACCCAAAAAAAACTGAAATAAAAGTAAGGTAATTAAAGATTAAAATAATTATTAATTAAATTAAAATAACTAATAAGTATTTTTAATTTAATCCCTTCCCCTATTTAATTCAGGTTTCCAATTTCTTAGGTCCTGAATTAAATCCTAATAATTATTTTCTACTTCTTTTCTTCTCCTTTTATTTTATTTTAAACCTCGAAAAAATTTATTGGGTATTACAATCTTTGGAAAAAAAAATTTTCTTTCTGGTTTCTTTTTAAGTTTCATAATTTATCTTTATTCTTTTTTTTAAGGTTTTAATTCATAGCCCCGGAATGAATCATTCTTAAATCCTCGAAATTTTAAATAAATCATTCTTTAATCCTCGAAATTTTTCGGGCTATTACACCATGCGACGATGTGCTGCAGCACATTGATTATGTGCTGTAGTGCATGCTCTCTAATCTGCTTGTGTTATAGCACACGGGCTTGTGCTATAGCACACCGCTTCTGTCTCTTTGTGTAGCCCATGTGCTATAGCACATCAATTTTGTGCTATAGCACGCATCCTTTGTTTGCTTCCCTTGACGCTTTACTTTCAAATGTGCCCCAACTTGAATTATTCTTTTCCAAAATGGCCCTAAGCACAAAAGTAAAACACAAATAAGTCCCCAAACTCCATTAAATTCAACAAAACACTCACAAATAAAAACAACACAATCTAAAATCACATAAATTAACATTTACAAGCCTAAGAACATAAAAACACTCTAAAATGCAATTAATTGTGGCTTAAAGACAATGAAAACCTTCTAAAATCCATGAAACACTAGCCTAAATAACTCTATTTCATAGAGTTATCAACTAGGCTGAAGCGGTATTGAGCGAACCGTGGATTGCAGGTTATTTAGGCCACCTGTGAGGTGTGGCCAGTATTATGTTATATATATTGATTGTTGATTGTATAGCAGGGTAGTTATATCTATGTTTTATAGGGTAAGGCTTACGGGTTTAGAGGTAAAAGTCTATTCCCATGCCGGTCTCATACTCTCGAATTGGGGTCATGACAGTTATAAGCCAAAAAGTCCTCTTGATCTTTTAGACCTATGCATTCGTAGTGGAGAAAGAGACCTACTACAAGCCTATGGTAAGAAGGTCACATGAGCAGGGTAAGAGTGAAAATTACCCAATTGAGAAAGGAGAGCTTAAACAGTTATTCTTTGATCAAATCGCTAAAATATTGATTGATTACCTTACATGCCTATTTTTGCTAGGGTTGTTAGTTAGAGAATTTTTTTTAATTGATTGGTTGCTGACTTGTCCTAATTAAATTTGAGAAGATTTAAATCTTCCTTGGTAAACCTAGACATCGTTCTCAACTAATTTCTTTGCCCAGAAGTGCAAAGGTTCAAGTGTGGGGGTTCTGATGACACCTAAATTAAACATGCTAACAGGCGACATTTTGCCTAATATTGTGGAAAATAATTAACAATATTATAGTAAAAGGCGCTAATAGAATACACAAGTGTCAAAATATAGAAACTGTTAAAATGGCTATTTAATACATATTTTGTGATAAAACTATGATTTTAATTATTTATTAAGTATCAGGTATTATTATGGATATTTTGGATTGATTTCAGGTCAAGCCGGAGTCATTCTGTCACTTGGAATACGAGATAGGGACTAAAATGAAGACAGGAAAGCAAGCATGGACTAAACTAAAAGAAAGCAATGAAGCGGGAAAAGTCAACGCAGATGGTTAACCTAGAGGAAAGCTTGCCGCGGCGACTAGGCATAAATTTGTGGCAGACGTGTTCGAAATCAAATTTCAAATTGGATTAGTTCGGGACTTCAATTGGAATCCGGATCGGAGTATTCAAGCTTCAAATTTCAAATTAATTAAGATCTATTATTATTTTACTAGAGATAACATTATTTTGAGTATGATAAATGATATTTCCTTAATTGTAACTATATTATAATTCTCCATGTAAGGGCTTATAAATAGGCAGCACAAAGTCACAGTCAAATCATCCTAAGTTGTAACCTAGCTTTCTTTTAGACTTAGCCTTGTGACGTCTAGATCATGAGTAGCTAAGCTCTGCTAGGTTATCCCTATGTTATCTATGTAATTGCTTGAGCTATGAGCTTTATTTGTTAGGGATGTTGTTCAGATATTTACAGTTTATCAACCTCTGGGTGTGGTTCTAGATCCTTACCATTGGCGGATCTAGGATTCATAATTGGATTAAATGGACCTTGCATTGCAGGTCTGGGTTGATCAGCTCAAACTAGATACAGCCTTTTTATCATTTATTTTTATAAATATAATTGGGTTCTTCATAATTAAATTTGTTCCTCTAGTTTTTATACACCATTCTAATGTGGGTGCGACATCCCTGGCTTGACGTGTTCCTAGGCCCTTTTAGGCATTTTCCGGGGTATCTTCGGATGAAAAGGTCCGATAAGGTGTTTCTAAATAATCTTCTTCTATCTATCTTTCGAAATTTAGCAGGGATAGCAAATTACATAGACTCCTAAGACTCGGATGGGTGTAAGAAACCATGATTAGGGAAAGTAGGAAATTTTATGAACTGGATATTGGTTTAATTTATTGTATGGCTTTGTGTGTGTGATAGGACTCAAGTACCTTCTTGTAGACAAGAGTGCTCAAGAGGATTTGCTAAATAAAGCAGCCAAGGTGAGGGACTCTCTTATTTTAGCCTCTAGAGTGATTTTTGTATGTGTGAAAGAGGTAAACTTGCATGTTGTGATTTATTCATGGAATTGAGGAATTGTATGCATTCCAAATTGTTGATTTTGATTAGTTAGGTATTGTGGACTTAAATTGATCTGGAGTATGTTTGGGTTTGATTTGACTTGTGATTGAGAACTGCTTGTTGCTATGTAATGATATTGATTTGCTTTGAGGCTTGTTGCCATTGTAAATAGAGTTGGGTTTGAGTGTGGTGTTATTGTGAAAGGATAAGACCAAGTTTTCCAAATAAAGATAAATAAAAGTATGACAAGTATAAGAAGGACATGGAAAGTACCAGGGGTGAATCATGTGACTTATTTTTTATAAGACTAGTATTTTTGAATTATGAAAATATACATGTTGACAAGAATATGAAGGACATGGGAAGTACCAGGGGTGAACCATGGACATTACCTTTACAAGGGCTAGGGTTTAAGCCATTGTGTGCCTTTCATACTACCTGTAGGCCAGGATAGTTGCAACAAGTGTGCTCATCCCATATTTCGAATCATGTGATTTTGTATGTGTTTGAGCCTAATGAGGAATAAAGGTCATGGGAAGTACCAGGGTGAACCATGTGCCTGACCTTATTTTTGTATGGGCTATGGTTTGAGACGTTGTGTGCATTCGGTACTACCAGACGGGTTGAATATTTGCAACAAGTGTTCTCTACCCAACTTTTGTTTATCCCGAGCATGATATGCTTTAGCTGCGTTCCACTTGGTAGCAGGTTAAAGCGTAGAGGAAGGGTTACCAGACTCTACTACCCCTCTTGATATGACGGATATTTGATATTATAGGGATGTTGGCTATGTAGAAGTTTCGAAATGTCTTAAACTTCATTAGGGGGTCTTGTAAATAAAGTAATAAATAATTGTTTGGTATTTTGAAGCATAAGAGGTAGGACATGGATGACTACTTCTACAAGTTCATGTTTAAAGAGAACTCCTCTAATGCCTTCATGATTTTAGAAATAAACTTTTAAACTTGTTTTTCTTAAAACCCAGATGTATTTTTCATAGAGTTTATTTCTTCTTATAAACAATTTCTACCTCATAATCATATTTGCCAAATTTATTTACTTACTATTTTCATATGATAAATAACCCTCTGGCTAGCACTGTCAAAACGGGCCGGCATTAAACGGGCTGGTCCGGGCCGGCCCGTTTATTTGGTGGGCTTGGGAAGTAATGCCCAAGCCTGCCCGTAATGGCCCGCGGGTCAATTTTTTTATTATTTTAAAATATATTTTTTAAAAAAATTAATTATAAAATTATATATTTACTTAAAAATTAGTAATTTTTTAACTTTAAATTAATATTTTATTAATTTTAATTATTATTTAAATTATTTATATACTTTATTAGAATAAAATTATTATTTAACACATAAAATTATCTAAAATATTATATTTATACATATTTTAAACAAATATATATTAATATTTTATTTTATTTTATTTTTTAATTTTTTGGCGGGCCGGCCTGCGGGGCTCGCGGGCTTAAATGGGCCAACCCGTTTAGGCCCGTTTTTAAACGGGCCTATTTTTGCTTGCCCAAGCCCGCCCATTTAGCGGGCGGGCTGGGCTAGCCCGCGGGCTCCGGCCCGTTTTGACAGTGCTACCTCTGGCGACATGTAAAAACCCTTGAACATTAATTGCAAAAATCATTTTCCCGAAATACGAATTTTCAAACTTTTTTCTTGCTACCTAATGTGTACAAGGAAGTTTCTAACTACATGGCCAACATCCCACCATAGGAAATTGATTGACTTGAATGTATTTGATTGGAAAATTTGTTGATGGATTGAATAGGAATTTATGTATTGACCGTGTGTTGACTTGATGTGCTCATCAATTGGATGGATGATTACATAATCGTAATCCTTTTGTTTGTGCCTGAGAAATTGTAGATGAAAATTTGGTTAGTTGTGTATGTGCTATCATTTAAATTATGCATTCTTAAGTTGATTAAATCATATGTTGCATGATGTGTATAAGACATTTTTGTAAGTGTATATGTGTGTGGTTGCTACCCCTCTCGTGCCGTAGTGGTGCCCCCTATTACGCCTAGAATGGATTAGTCCCTCATTGAGTTGTGTGACTGACCCCTCGTTTGATAATGTTTTCAGAGACAGGTGCAAAACAGGTAACAGGTCTCGGATTAGCAAGGAGTCGATCCTCAAGACCCACATTTTGTTCATGTGGGTGTTATGTTAATGTTGAAATTTATTTTGTATTTGTATAAGTTAAAGTAAGATTCTAGATTTCAGCTCCATTAGTCTAGAGGTAGGGTCATGCGTCTGTATATAAATTTATTATTTGATTTGTAAAAGAATCTAATTTCTATTTCATTTCAATATTGATATTTGTTGCATGCATGATTAAGCTATGTGTCAAAACATGTAGGCTTACAGGCCGGGGGTTCCACCTTCAGTTTGTGCCGGTTGCGTACTCCCTAGACAGGGGTCATGACAAACAATATCAAATAAACAAACTTTATATTTCCTAAAACGCAAGGATACTTCTGCACCTATGTAATACCCGAAAATTTCAAAGCTTGAAAAGAAAAAGAAAGAAAAGGAGTAGGAAATTTTCAGTATTTAAATTGGGACTTAAGGGAATAGAAACTTAAATTTGGTAGGAGGGGTTAAGTTGGAAATATTCTTCTTCAGCCTTTTCTTTATTATTATTATTCAATATATTAACAAATCAAAAGGAAAGAAGAAGGAATAGAGAGAGAGAGAGAGAGAGACCGAGAAAGAAAAGAAAGAAAAAGAGAAAGAGGAAGAGGGATAGGAGACGTGAAGGAGGAAGAAGGGGAAGAGGGAGGATTTCGTCGGAAAGTGGCCAGAGGGAGCTAGTCGACGGCGGAAAAAGCCACTGGAGCTCGATTATGACGTCTCCCACACCTCCCACCGATCGAATCAAGGTTGGTAACCCCAATTTCTTCCTAAACCCTCAATTTCACCATTTTTAGAGATTTCTTCAATTCATCTTCGTCTGGGTTGTTTCGAGGGTCGATTGAAACATAGAAAGTGTTCTTGAACACTTAGTCGGGGTAGGAGTTGAGGCTATATCGTCAGATTTGGCCAGAATCGAGTTTTAAGGGGTTTGGGTTGAAAACCCCAAATATTCCCAATTTGGGAATTTGTTGATAGTTTGGGAATCGGGCTTGGATTTGAGTAGTTAGAAATGGAGTTGTATTGTTGAAATGTTGATGAGCAAAACCCGTGAGGAGTGGAATCGAAGCTAGAGCAGAAGGTGGCCGAAAAAGGGCCAAGAACCAGCCCACAGCACAGCAGAAATCTACTGTGCTGCGAGCTGGCGCTGTTGCAGCGCCAGCTCTCGGGTTGGCCAGGGCTGCCAAGGCAGACCCTAGGCATAGCAGCGCTAGGTCCCTGCCTGGCTTGCCCTAAGCCTACATTAAGGGTGACTTAAGAGTTCCTAACCTCCTCTCTTCAATTTTAAACACCCTAGAACACCCCTAAACATGTTTTCAAGAATCAAAATCGTTTCAAATACCTTATTGTTTCTCAAGAATGGAAATTTGTGGAATAAATTAAGTCTAACCTCTTCAGTTTCAACTTCCTTCCTTCATAGTCTTTAGGAAACCTTAAGTATGATAGGTTAGGAGTATGCTAAGGTTTAGTAACTCAAATTCAAGGCTCTAGAATCACTTTAGGTAAGTGATAGTTGTACGAAACCAAGTGCGAAGCACTTGAGACTCTCATGGAAGAGAGGGAAGACGGGTAAGACCAAGAACTCGGTTCATGGCGAAGTCTAGGTGCATTTTTAGGCACGAGCATGTCATATGCATATGAATTGCATATAGTTTAAGATGTTAACCACATGAATGCGTTTGTTAGGAAACCACGATTCGTCCAGAGCGGGAGTTACTCTAGGGCAAACACAAGGAAGCCGTCCAGGTGAGGGGTTTCCCATCCTTGCCCTACAGGGTTGATTGAGGATGTGGATATATGTGGTTTGCCTACTTGCCTATTTGTAAGAATAACTTAGTGGCTAACATGTTATTGTTGTTCCTAAATTGTATTGTATGAAAGTACTTGTTTATGTGTGTTTGATTACAGGCAAAGAGGTACTAGAGGGTATCCATGTGAGGACATGAGATACATCGAATAGTACGAGCAACGGGTAATTTATTGATTGAGTCCAAGGTTTGGTTTACACTATTAATGAGAAACTCATTAAGGAAATCGCAAAGAACTTGTTTATAAACGTCGACGTTATATGGTAACTGAACTTAGGAAAAACGTTAGAGTTAGGTTATGATTTAATCTAAGGTTTGGGGTACTAATTAAGGATTAAAAAGACCTCATAATTGGTTAGTGAGTCTTAGGGATGTTTCATACTACTTAGGTAAAGTCAGTTTAGGATAGAAAGGGGTAGATGGAGTCAGAATCCCAGTTGAAAGCTCGGGAGGATAAACAAGTCAGATAAAGTCGTCTGTGGAGGCCATTGCTCTAGCTTGTTCTAGGGCCAATTGTTTAGTTTGCCCATGAAAACCATTGCCCTAGCCTGACACTAGGCTCAATTAAAAGAGTTGCCCGTTGAGGCCATTGTCCATTGTGAAATGCATGGACCAGTTGAGTGATTGATGCCGAAGAGGACATGTCCAGTGTGAACCACTCGGACTAGATTTATAGCTATCAGATAACATGTTTAAAGTGATTGTTTGTTTTACGAGAAGCATGATAGAAGAGCATGATCCTTAGGTTTATCTTCGATTATATGTTATATTAATATTGCTTGATCGTAATATAACATTAGATAAACTGGATTTTCATCCGCATGTGATTGTGGGTGTTTCCCTTTCCCTAGCTGTAGTGGTACCCGCCGCTACGCCGAGGATGGGAAGCTCTTCACTAAGTCTGTTTGAGTCACCCCCTACTTAAATGTTTCAGATACAGGTATCGGGCAGACATCGACGTTCGGACTGTGACACGGACATCAGACCAACCTTAACGCACTTGTTCGCGTGGGTGGACATCTTTTGTTATTTTGATTTCTATTTGTTGTACATATTCTAAAGTTGTAAGTGTTGTGTAGATATTTACAGCTTTCGATGTGTGCCTACTCTAGACTTGTCGGCTTCACATGTATTTAAAGACAGGTTAAGATTTTGGAGAAAATTGGGATATATGTATGGTTATATATAACTACTGCATGTGAATAGGATAGATCGTACGTATTGAGACATATGGTCAATATGATATGGATATATATATTATGTGTGTTTGTTGCATGTGAATAGGATAGATCGTACGTATTGAGACGTGCGGTCAATATGATATGGATATATTATGTGTGTTGAAATATTTCTATATACTGGGCTGAATTGGTATTGAGCGAACCGTGAATTGCAGGTTAATTAGGTCACCTGTGAGGTGTGGTCACTATTATGTTATATATATTGATTGTATAGCAGGGTAGTTATATCTATGTTCTACAGGGTAAGGCTTACGGGTTTAGAGGTAAAAGTCTATTTCCGTGCCGGTCACGTACTCCCGAATTGGGGTTGTGATAACCTATAACGAAACTGTATTTCTGCAATAACTTTGCCAAACTAGAAGCGACCAATACGTAGACAACCTGCATTAACTTTGCCAAACTAGCAGTGACCAAAGTACACAAGTCATGATTCACTAGACTATTTCAGATTGCATTAAAAATTCAATGTTGTCTCTGTGATTTAGATATAACAAATTGAAAACAATGACAATTTGCATTTGATAGAATCAAAAGCTACAGAGTACAAACATCTATGCATAAGCACCTTGCAAATTCTCGCAATATTTCCATGCTCTAACATCTATGAAAAAGAATAATTGCCCCACAAACCTCTGACTCTCTAGTTACCTCCTCATATTTCAATATTGGCCCAAATTCATCCTCTTTATCAACATCATCAACAAAATCAGCCCATGACCAAAAAGAATATTACTACAAACAGATAAAAGGACACGATAACATCTCATATCAAAGTACAAATGGAAAAAAGATATTGAAAACCTTGATATCTCAAAACCAAATTCAAAATTCAAAATTCAAAATACATGTACATATGTTGGGGATAATCGCAACCTACACCATACACAATTAAAATTTTGAAACCCTAAACCCGACACAAATAAATCACAATCTACAACTGTATACAATCAAAACCCTAAACCCAAGAGAAGAAAAAAACGAAAACCATACCTTTCTAGGCATTTGATTTAGACGCAATCGTTCACTACACAAAGAATAGAAGAGAGAAAGAGGAACTTCAACTCCAATTGCAGAGTCAGCCAGACTCTACCGACGGGAGAAGAAAGGTGAAATCTATGGTCTTTTTTATACCACTAATACAAAAAAAATAATAAAATAATATAAATTTATTTTTCTTATCAAAAATTAAATACGAAAAAACTAATTATTATTCAAAATTTTGGAGGGGCTTCATTGCAATTTCGGAGAGGCTCCATTGAAATTTTTAGAACTTATGACATGTGGCGTATCATGTGGCCTAATTGAATGTTTTTTTGCATAATAGAAAAGTTCAATGTTTAATGATTGAAATTGAATTGTAAGAACTTAAACTCTCTTACATTTCTAACTTTATGAATTTATAAAATTCTCCATTCAATCATAACCTTAAGTAAGAAATTTATAATCTAAGAGCATTTTCCCTTTTGACCAACGAATTTCAACTTCATATTAAAATAAAAACAAGGAGATGCAAATAAGAAGCAGATATGAAATTACTCTCCCACATTTTCAAATTTTCAAGCTATTAGGTTAAAGTGAGAAAATAATTGTCAATAGTATCCCACAGGTCAAAACCATATCATAAGACCAATCAAAATAAATTAGATCTACACCAATCATAGACTTTGTTTAAAAGCATTACTGCCTAATATTTAACAAGACCCATAAATAATTTTATTTTATTGAAGCCAATAACCACATCCTTAATTTGAAACATGACATACAAAATTAGATTGTCAACGAAATGACATATGACACATCAATGTTTTATATGCTTCTTTAGTCATGGTTAACAAATACTATAACAAGAATATATTTCTGGTTTTCAAAAGAGTAAAAAGGATTAATATGATTTTTAGTTATCTAAAAAACTATATTGCCAAAGCTACAAAATATTAGATAATATTGGAATGACCTTTTAACATTGATAGTGATTTATCAGAAAACTGTCAAATGGATTTCTTCACTTAATTATTCAATTAATAATTAATTGAGATAATTAATAATTAATATAAGATATAAATTATTTTGGTGTAATTCAAAATGTTTAAACAAACTTGAAAGAAAATCAAATTTCATATCCCGTCGGGGATGGGGAAAATATTGACTTTCGGAGCCAGGGACTGTAGTATCCTCCCCAGACCCTACCCATTGTCATCCCTATTTGTAGGTTACCTTTAAATTTGGAAAAATGTCAAAAATTAATTCAACCCAAGTGAAGAAGCCCAATATCAATTTCCAAGACCCAAGACCAAAATCCAAAATCCAAAATCCATACCCACTTTACTTTAATGCTAACTCACATTACCATTAAATCCCTAATTTTTTCCCAGTTCTCGGCGGC